>JAAVTG010000540.1:0-325127 GCA_011947345.1 Phytophthora quininea
GTGCATTTGATCCAGACGCAGGAAAAAGATGTACCAGCTCCGCTCCAAAGTGTTTCTCAAGCCAAACGAGCTGTCGTCGAGCGGGGCGCGAACCAAGGCCGGCGTTGACAACGGCGTCGTCGTTTCCATCTTCCACGATCTCATCAAGTCCAAACGGCAATTTGCTGAGAACGCCGTGCTTGATGGCGTACATGCCATAAACACTATGGCTTGATGAATATCAAGTACAGACGAACTGGCATCACCACGACAGAGCTGAGAGCTTTACGCTGGTCAGAGTGGTAAAGCCATCATCATTGACAGGATCAAAAACTCGAGATTTGACAAACTGGAGACTGAATTCTCTTCCGCTCGGTGTTTTACAGATGGAGGGGCTAATTGATGATGGCGTGGCAGTAGCGCAGCTGAGCGAGTCCTTGGCGACTGTGCCAGGTCTTATTCCTCCGCAATGCGAGCAGGAAGACACTCGATTCTTTATCGTGGGAGCCGAACATGCTGGCGCCAGAACCAGAACTAACAACGGAAATGACTACGCCTCCAAAACGACCACCAATCTCGCAGTCTCACGTATCGCAGCCGCCCAAGAAGAAGCCTAGTTTGTCTTGGAAGCGTCGGAAGGAGGAACTGCAGCGACTACGAAGCGAGACGCAGGCGATGCAGACTCATGTGGCGTTCCTGTCGCTGAAGAAAACCTACGAGCTGATGCTGGACGAGAACCTGCAGACTCCAGCTCAAAAGCAATGGAAAGCCACTGCATTGGCTGAAAGGAAGCGATGTCAAGAAGCGAACGATGAAAACGCACGACTGAAACAAGACCTGCAGCGCTGCATTCAGAGTCGCAATACGCTTCAAAATGTGCTCACTACAGCAGAAGCTAGCCAGCAAGAGCAGCTTTGGGGTAAGGCTGTTGTGACTGAAGCGCTACAAGTCGAGATGCGAATGTGCTACAAAATGGAGTTGCAGAGCTCTGTCGTGTTCGACTTGTTGGAGCGCTGTATGGATAAAAGACTATGCCAAGTGGGGGATATCTTTCGTGACGGCTATATCTCGCCACATGACCCTGAATCCGACCAAGTTCGAGTGCATCGAAGCAACGACAAGGAAGCAGACGCTATGGTGGAGCTCACTCGCTCTCGAGTAATGCCGTTTGCCGCCGAGAAAGTGTCGACGGCAGCTTGGAGTTTGATACAGAGAGGCGTTACTTCAGAGGAGCTGGCTGGTCGAATCGTACGCGGATCGGAGGACTCGGTAGCCTCTCTTGGCCAGTTCACATATCATTTAAAGGATAACGGAGTGGTGCAGGCAAAAGTCTATAGCTTGATGAGGAAGATGCCCGTCCCTGGCGGCTTTGTGGGACTTATCGAGTCGGTTACCGAGTGGCTGGCCGATATTTCGAGCTCGAGTCCGTGGCGGTACGCATCACAGGACTCTGGGTGGATAATGGTGCGTCCCATTGACTCGACAAGCGCCTCGCTGGAGCTGTGTCACGTGCAGTCATCGATCCGTCTCCGGTCATGTGACGCCTTGTTCAATGATGAGCCGAGTAAATATCCCAGCGCGCCGTCGCTACTGACGCGCAGTGTGAGCGAGGTCGTCATCTCGTTCTTCCGCAAGACCATGAGCTCCAAGCACCAACTGCTTGACAACGAGCTGCTCGACAACTCGCGCAGGTAACGGCAACTTTCACACGTCACACATTTTTCAAGTTATGTACGGGATAATGATTGTTCCACGTCCGTAAATACATGTTGTCTTATCGTTAAAAATGACCGTAATCATGCCATGATGACGACCATATTTTGTGTACAGGTGGTGTACAGCTTGCCAGTCGCCGTCTCACGTCCTCACACACAAGAATGACCGACCTGGACGCTCTGTTCACCACCGATGTACCCGGAAAGCTGGCGTGGCAACCGCCGTCGCAGGACTGCGACGCCGTGCTGCAGGATTTTCTGCAAGAAATGATCGAATTGGACCAGCAGCCAGCCGCCGAGTCCCCCAAGAAGGTCAAGATCCCGGTGGACGAAGACCCGCGACCGACTAAGAAGCCCAAGACCGACACGCAGCGCTGGCAGCGCCGCAAACAGAGTCTGCAAAAGCTGCAGAGCGAGGTAGACTCATTGCAGAGCCAGGTGCAAGCTCTCCTCCTTCAGAAGAAGGTCGTAGAACCGTCGCAATGGGCGGAGCAAAAGAACCAGCAGTTGAAGGGACAAGTGGACGCCTGTGTGCAGATTTCAGGAGCTTTAAAGACGGTGCTGAATGCTGCTGGACGACTGAGGACGCAGCAGTTGGAGAGGGACTCGATCGCCTCTAGGGCACTGAGAATTGAGATGATGCTGCAGCGACAGACGGACGAAGTGGATCCGCTGGTCTTTGACATGTTGGAGGCCAGTGTGAACGCTCGAGTGGGAGAACTCCAGCTCATTGCAAACGAGATGCGGCAGCCCCTGACGCTGGTCAGTTCTGAGGATATTCAGATCTGTCGCTCGAATGAAACTCACCCGGTGGTGGAGTTTCGGACGGCAAGGATGTTGCCGTTCGATGTGGACACGGTGGGTCGTGTCTGTTGGGGTGTCTCGAACCTCGGCTGCATTGCGTCTAGACCTGGAGGACGAGTGGTCAGGCGGTCGGCAGATGCCGTCGCCAGCGATGTCTGCTTGCCAGTGGTGTTGGGCAAGGGGCAATGTGTGGAAATTCGCACGCGCTGCGTCGTCAAGCGCTTCCAAGTGCAAGGAAGTTTCGTGGTTCTGGCAGAGTCTTTGACCGAGTGGCCAGCTCACTTGGTAGACTCGGGAGCCTGGACGCGCACGACAAGAGAGTCTGGCTGGGGGCTCACTCATCCGTACCCTGTCACCAGGGGAATTCAGCATCGCGTTCGTCTGCGTCGAGGTTTATGATGCACCTGTCGACCGCGCGTCTACCACAGACATCGATGACAGTCACAGACTGCTGAAAAGCGCCGCCGTGAGCGACATCGTCATCCCTTCGTTCCAGCAGCTCATCCGTCACCGGCAACAGAATGTCGACAACCACCTCATGGACGCTGCATGCGCAGCACGATCACTAACTGCATGACCCGTTTCCTAACGAAATCATGGCCTGCACTTTCGTATCAATCAATATCCTTATAAGTCAACCATTTTACTGCTGGAATCACCTTGCATGTTGTTTTCAAAAAATATAATGGCACAGTGTTTAGTTAGTTACAAGTCCTCTCTTCCTCGCTATAATCTGGGAGCCTTGCATGCGGCTGTGGATCATCTCGTCGAGAATGGCGTTCTCGAGTATCTGCTCACGGGCTTCGAGGATCTTGCGGTAGGACGGCACCACCACTTCTGCAAGCATCTTGAGGTGGTCCGGTTGGTCCATTGCAATACCCGCAGACAGCCCTGGCGTCATGCAGACGATGGTCTGGAACAAGCTCAACGGCGCTTTGCTTTTGCTGCTGCTGAAGTTCTGCACGATGCAGTAGCCGCGTTCGCGGATCGGGACGCTGCTCGGATGACGTCGCGCGTAGTCTCGAGGCCAGTCGCCCATGCCTTCCCAGACGAGCACGATCCTATGAGGCTCCACGACGCGTCGACACGCTCCACGCAGTAGAATGTCCACCCCTTGTCCTCCGTCGTGTTGTAGCACGCACTTGCGTTTGAGGTATGTGATGGTGTCGGCCCCGTCGGCCTCAATTGTGTCGGTCATGTTGAGTACCGAGTTCTTCTTGGCGGTGGTCCACATGGCGCCGCTGATGGTGTCGAGCGCGAACGGCGCGACCTTGGCGGACGAGAAGCGCACGAACGTGCCGTGCTGTCCTCCAGCGACCACCTGCGCGTCGTCGAGCTGCGTCTTGTCGTGATTCAGTCCGGCGTCTCTGAACACGACGTCCAGCTCGTCATACTGACTCTGCAGACTCTGCTCCATCTTCTGGAAGAGCGGGGCGTCCACACTCGGCTCGTACTCGAGTTGGGCGCTGCAATGCGGGACAAAGGGGACCCCTTATTCGGACTGTCCGCCGCCGGGTGACATGCTTGGAGGACGCTCTGTAACCGTCGTTTATGCTCATCTCCCAGTTCGGTTGCTTTCGTTGACGCGCAGGCAAAAGGACACTTGTTCTTCTTGGTCCTGGCGGCCTGCAGGCGGTCCTCCAGGTCCTGTACGTCGCGCTGTAGCTTAAGGTCCTCGTCGCCGCGCCGCCGCTTCCTACAGCTCCGCTTGGGGGCTGTTTGCTCATGTTGACGCGAACGGGCTGGGCCTTGGCTAGAATCGCCGCCAGAATGGCGTCCCTGGCGCTCTGTCCGGTCGTTGCTGCTCCGAGCGGAGGGATCTCCGCGAAGACGTCGCCCCGAGCGAACCGGCAGTGCATCGCCAAAGTGAAACTGAGCGGCTTGGCAATACTTTCAGCGCATCCAAAAGGCAGTAAAAAAGACTGCTTTTTGGGGCAGCAAAGACAAACTATCCGCTCTATACGTATACTGCGTAGGACATCCCATACGATCTGCGAGAGACTGATTGCTGGACGCTAGATAGTATCCGGATCGATTGCGGTCGAAACGCCGCAAAGCCTGATTACGGCGTGCACGAGACACTGCGAAAAAGTATTACGGTCAAGAGATGACCTGAGACCTGCCGAACAGCCTACTTCATAACGTGCCGCAACGTTTGACACACACCTGGTTGCCGCGGGATATTTGAGTGGTCTCGATGCTCGTCCTCGTCCTCGGCTGCTGCACCTCCTGCTCATCGCCTCAGCCGAGCTGTTTTTCTAGTCCAAGCTCGCCAAGTGCAACCTCTACAGCACGAGCTGCAACCACCAATCTCCAGTGGTGCCATGATGGCGGCCATCGTGCGTGGCGCTGCCGCGTTCAATGTGTACGGCCGACCGCCCCAGGGGAGGGCTATCCTCGCGGATCGGAGCAGGCAGACCGACGCCGGATGTCTCGATCAGAACCATTTGCTGACGATGTGGTTTACACCCGAGCGACGGACACAATCTCCGAGCCACCAACAACGACGACAACTGCGCGACAAGATGTTAAAGAGAGAGAGAGAGCTGGTGGAGATTGCTGCGCAACTGGAGCAATCAGCGCGACGAGAACAACAACGAGATTCGAGTTCAATTACTAGGGACTTCTAACTACTTTTACCTACTTGGTCTATCGCTGCCGTGGCCCGCGCCGAGTCGAGCAGGACGTTCTCAAAGCACTGCAAGTGTGACGTCAAGATCTCGCGGAACGACGGGATGACGACGTCCCCAACCGCGCCCGTAAACGTCGATCGCGGCGGAGCGCACACGCTGCTGTCTGAGTCGTTGGGCCGCAGTTTGATCATCGTCCGGACCTGGCTGTGCATCGACTGGTGCTTGCACACCACGACCCAGCCGAATTCCTCGGTCGTGTGTTTCCACGTGGCCCCCGTCTTGTGGTGCACCGACCACTCCGAGCAGGACTGCACCAGCAGCACCATGCCTGTGGCCACGATAAACCGACGGAGCATCGTGTAGGTAACAGTGTCGACGCGGTCGTTGCTGTCGAGCGGCAGCGTGTACCAAGCCTTGGACTCGACGACATCCGCCGACCGCAGGGCTGTGCAGGACACCGTCTTGCTGGCCACATTCCCCAGCTCGATGAGCTCCCAGATCGTGCTGATGGTCTGGTCTCTGCTGTACGGGAACATGCGAACATATTCAAACTCGGCTGTCGGCACAGCTTCTCGACCTTCTTCACGGCAAATGCGCATGTGCTCGGCGTTCCCTTCGAGTTGCGGCTGGAGATCGATAATGCTGTCAAGTTCATGCAGACGCGCGTTGATCTTGCTCTCGAGTTGGTCGAACACTTCGTTGTCGCCAAGGACAAAGCTTACGTGGGGAACGCGCCCACCGTCGACGCCCTCGTCAGTGCTGCGCATTTAGCGACCAATTGCTGCTGCTTCAAACTCGCAGACAGCAGTTGGTCGTGCATCACCTCGGCGGTTTTCGAGTACGATTGGAGCTCGCTTCGCAGTCGAGTGTTCTCTTCTTGGGCGTCTTGACAGCGCTGCCGCGCGATCGCCGCTACGGATTTCCAGTGCTCCTCTTCCTCGGTAAGAATGTCCGAGTCTTTCAAGTACATGCCGTGGCTGTGCTGGATCTGCAGGTGAGCCAAGCGAAGTTCCAGCGCCGTGGACTCGTCCCGAGAGATTGAATTTCCTGCTTCCGACGCAGCCACGACGTGTTTCGTCTCTTTCTCGGCGTGGAGCTGGGTGAGTCAGGCGACTTTAAGTCGCTAGCGACTTTGAGCTTCTTGTTCGTCGGTTCGGAATCGCTGTTCAGCTTGTACTTGGTGTCGACAAACTCCGCTGCTTGGAACTGGTCGAGCTCGTCCATTTCGCTTAGGAAATTAGTCAGCACGAGGTCGCTCTCGAATGAGTCGACCCCAACGTAGCTACCGTCTCCATCAACGTGGCGCGACATGCGTGGCAGGTCGTCCCGCAATTGAAAAATGGACTAAGATCGGACCACAAGGAAGTTGACGGCCCCCGTTGGCATTATCAAGTCGGTGATTATGCATGGATACAGAATATCCAGGCGCACGAGCATGTGAAGGTGCCACAAGCAAGTTAGCCGATCACCTGACGTCACAGGTGGTGATAAGAGATAAACTTTTGTGTCCTGCTGAAGCGAGGCAAAGTTCGGAGGGAGACGTCGACCTTGCGTTCAACGCATGTAATTACGGGCGTGCTCTGATAGCGCCCACCACCATATGTGAAAATCCCCTTGGCACCAATTGATGTGTAAAGCCGTAAACTGCTGGTCATGACGGAGTATTCCAGCGTTCCTGGATATTACTGCGCCATTTTGTTGCTGCTGTATTTTGGAGGTCATCGAGAAGCTTCGTGACGCGATTCTCTACTTGTCACCACGGAAATCGAGAGCCGACGATGTTCCCAACGAGCTGGTGCGTGGAATTCACAATTTCAAGAGCCACAGAGGCGATGCAGCCCTCAGGAGAAGATGGACAAATATCGTTACTCCTTCCGACACACTGTGGGAACTCGCAGCTTTTTTTTTTTTTTAGCAAAGTTGACTTGTTTGTGCTGCCAGGTCTCCACGAACCAATGCCCACCCCGATTCACACGAACTACACGTCGGAGAATACTCGGTCGTCGCCTCGATCAACCGGACAAATACCCCGCGAACGACGACACCACCCGTCAGAAGAGAGTTGATGCGTACAACAGGCACAACGAAGCGAACGCTCTGAGCGATAGCCCCATTGTCTCTCCTCTGCAAGTGATCAATGTACGCTCCGCGTGGAGGCGATGTGGGCCGTTTTCCAGATTGACTGAAGATCTCGAATCGCTCGGACGTACGGCATGGCTCACGACGTTCTCGTTTCCATTTCGATTCGACCGCCAGTGCTTCCAATCTGGAAATCATCTTTATCATCGGCATTAAAATACAAGTCATCCACGAGTATGGTTGATAAATCCTTGCGCCAACTGTCCATCAATGCATCAAAGACGCTACCTGCAGTCTCTGCGAACTCTCAAGTTCCTTGTGTGGTGCTCCCACGGCTAGTAGGATATGCCAGATTCGGGTTCTTCCTCGGCTCTTTGGGTCTGCTACGGGCGACCCCAAGCTGGCCAACGCACTCTGGTCTGTCTCGCGAAGGAAGTCCAGCAGCACTTGCTGCTCGGAGGCCTCTGTCTCCCGGAGGGGTCGAGGTTGTGCGCCGAGTTGAGCATACCAGCAAAATAGTCCCTCGACTTCCCCGTCGAAGGCAGCAATCGGTTTGGACGGAGTCGTTCGCTCATTCGCAATCCTCGTCCATCTTCCCGCGTAATCGTTCTCGATGAATAATCTCGCACTTTCAGCCAATCGTTGGGTGGGTTGAGCCACTGGATTTGTTTACCAGACGATAATATCAGTTTATACTGCATACATTTTCCAAGTCATATTACTTGGCTCAAAATTAACTGCCAGGCCATGGCAGGTTACTGGGCCGCCTCCTTCTTGGTGCCGATGGTGCCGTTCATCAGCGCGTTCTCGACGTTGCGCTGGCGCTTGGTCCACAGCCGCCGGTAGCACGGCGCCACCAGCTCTGCGAGCCCGTGGATGTGCTGCCGACTCTGCTCGGACGACACGCCGCTCAACTGCGGCATCAGGTACGAGCAGAGCTGCAGGATGCTCGACTGCTCGCCTGCGGGGCAGTGCAGCGGCTCCAGCAGGCCCCAGCCGCAGTCGCGCACCTCGACGCCCTTGACGTTGGAGCTCACGTGCGGCAGGCGGTTGGGGCACTCGGCCACCGACTCCCACACGAACGCGACGCGGCCGCTGGCGTCGTCCACCACGCGGCGGATGACGCAGCGCACCGTGATCTCGGCGTCGGGGGCTCGGTGCTGTCGGAGCGGCAGCGCGCTCTTGAAGCAGAGCGTGTCGATGGTGGTGCCGCCCACGACCGACTCCTCGGACTCGGTGCCCATGCACTGCCAAATGGCGTCCGAGCAGTCCTTGACGTCGAAGGGCAGGATCTTGGCGTCCTTGACTTCCATGACGGGGCCGCGGCGCTCGTCCAGGATCATCTGCGTCTCCTGCAGCTCGTGCTTCTCGCGGGTCAGGCCTCCTTTCTCGAACACGGCTTCCATCTCCGAGAGACGGTCTTCTAGACCCGACGCCAGCGACGCGAACAGCGCCGTCTCCTCAACGTCGCTGGGGCGCGGCCGCTTCATGCCGAGCAGTGAGGACGCGTCAGGGTCCCCGAGCTCATGGACGACTTGCAGCGTTTGCGCAGCAGCTTCTCGAGGCCCTTGGAGATCTTGAGCTGCTCCTGGATGAGCCCCTTGAGCCGCAGATTCTCCATCTCGGCCTTACTCTTCTCCTCCTTTTGGTGCTGCGCCATACGCTCCCACACGGGCACCACGAGCGTCGAGTTGTTGCCGTCGCTCGAATCTTCGAGCCCCATGAGCGGGGCGGCCGTCACAGCCACGGGAGAGTGCTCCTGGTTCTCCGTCTTGATGATGCTCTCCGTGACGACGCGGGCCTTGCGGGGCATCCGGGAGCGCACGTGGTCCAGCTCTCGCTGCAGCTCCTGCACCTGGGCGCGTAGTCTTGTCAGCTCGTCCTTCTGTCGCTTGCGCGAGTTGTTGACCGCCCCGTTGCCGCCGTCTTGGACTTCTTGGGCGGACTGGGGCCAGCCGCCTGCGAGGCCATCGGTCGCGTCGCCGGCGACAAGCCCGCGGAGCCAGCAGGCGGCGTCTGTTGGCCGTACCCTCCTGTGCTGCTGGGGAAGCCTCCCCAGCGCTGGTCGCCGCGAATCGACGGGATGACCATCTTGGGCAGCGAGGGCAGCGGCGAGCTGCCGACCGAGTTGCTGTGCGGCCGTAGAGACGGCAGCGGGGCTTGATGTTGTTGCTGGCTCTGGTTGCCGTTGCCGGCGCGCGCCAGCAACTCGACGATCGTGAGCGCCGTGGCGTTGCGGCGCTCGGCGTCGTCGGCGCTGTCGTCGCTCTGCGGGAAGGCGGCGTGGGGCATGACGCTGCGGCCCGCGGACGACGAGCGCCGCAGGTGCAGCGGCGGGAACACGGCCGGGCTGGCCATGGGCGACTGTGAGGGAGAGCGGGAGCTGCTGCTGCTTCTGCGCGGGTTGTTGTTGTGCGTCGGGGACGCGGAATGCTCGACTGCGAGCGGGCCGCGCACCATCTCGGGCTTGCTTCTTTGCGGAATGGTTCTGCTTGTTGTTGATGGCGACCGATTGTGGGGAGCCGTGATTTGTCTGGCGAGCAGATTAGACTCGCGGACGGTTGGGAAACGGCTGCGCCCTTTCCCAGATCCGTCGTAGCATAAACAACTCCAGAGCCCCCAACCCCGCCAAAAGCGATGGAGGTGATGCGAAATGATTGACGCATTTCAAATCTGATTGACATGCCTATTGTATACTGTGACGAGCTGATATGGCGCCGACTTTCGCGACCGCGGCTCGGGTAAACAGTGTATCGAGCGTGTGTTTGTGCCGGATTGCGCGACGCAAACAAGAGCGCCGACGGCCGTCGCGTGCTGGGCGGCCGCGCTCAAGGCAACGAGTTCACCTCCGCCGAGAATCCACTCCACGACCGCTGGTACAATAGCGGCGCTGTGCGACGTCGATCTGATTTCAGAGCGGAGCAAACGGAGTGGCATTTGAATCCGCTGTAGAAGTAGAGGGGCGCCGGCCCATCCCGCACACTTGCGCTTTGTATGCTCGACTGGGTTTCGAAGATTTTTCTGGCTCGATCGGGCTTGTTGACGCAGCGGCTCTGCTTACGCTCGGAAAAAGTGTTGCGCCGAAAGTTGCCGTTGCCGTCTGGACGGCTTGGAGCCTGCAGATCGACGCACGGCGCGCTCATTTGTTGCCTGCAATACCTCGATAAGGACCGACCACGTGGCAAAAGGGGGAGGGGGCTTCAAACAACCAGCCCAGTTGGCTGGGCTGATTACCAGCGAGATTTCGCCAAACCTGGGATCGTGAACATGCTGGACCGAGCCTGCAGGCAATCTTGTCTGGGAGCAGATCGCGCACTGCCGCTCCTGGTCGAGCGGCCAAGCGTCATCATGGTCGTTTGACGAGAGGAGCAGGAATCCGTATTGGTACCCGAAACGAAACGGCGTCGAGGATACCTGCCGCGGGTGCCGGACATTGCTGCAATGGTACAGCGGCGACGCCTGGCCGTTGGCGTTGGAAACGATGGCACGCCGCTCACTTCGCCGCAGAAGCCCCTGGGGACGTCATAATCGGCGGCGGCGGCGCGCGATTGCGCTCCAGACGCCTGTGTCACACGGATCACGACCAAGTCCAGGGTCCGAGAAGAGGCCTTTCGTCTTGGTCTCGAGCCTGTCCCCGCCAAAACGCTAAAACGCTCCTGTCCGGTCCTGCACGCCAGGGACATGAGCTGCCATATCCACTTCAACACGATCCCAGTCGTCGTGACACCACTGCACCCGCGTTAAATGACCTGTCGTGACCCGATCAAGAGCTCCATCTTCTTTACACCTAGTTTGGCAACCATATCATAGAGCCGCAAGAGCACCAGCGCCGTGGTTTCCAGCCCGCTGGTGTCTGCAGTCGCATCCACTTCATCCACTTTCATTCCTCGGTCGGGACCGCCAATTTGTCGGCGATTCTCTGCAGCAAGCGGGTCTGCGCCGCCAGCATCTCCATCTGCCGCTCGGCCAGACTGCGCTGCTGCTCGAACCGCTGCTCTTCGAGGCACAGTCGCCGCTCCTCCAGCTCCAGCTCTTTTGCCGCAGCAACAGCTTCGGATCAGTGAGCGACCCTGGTTGAGGACCTTGAACCGCGAAACCGCTCTCGATTCCGGCGGCAAAGCAGCCTCTGCAGCCTCCGACTCGCTCAGATCAAATGTCCGACTACCAGACCCTGGATCTGCAGCCACAGCAGCTTCCGACCCTGGCTTGCTCGTCTTCTGGCGGCGATAATCGTCCGTCTACAGCACAATAACACATTAGCCAATCTATTGTAATATTCTCCTGAACAATATCATTTTACCAGAAATTGACATCTCGCTAGGAGCTGCTCGCGCTGGACGTGCACCGCTGGAGAGCCTGCAGCGCCTCTCAACTGGCTCAGTGTGCCCGCTCGGTAGGCCTCAAGTAGTGCTAGATAGCGGCGGCGACACGCCCTGCCGTCCACCGACGCTCTGGGCACCGACACTTTGAATCTGGTGGCGATGGCGTCCCACGTGGGTCCTCCTTCGCCATGGGGGCTGGACCAGGGCGTGCGAGCCAGCACTTGGTGCAGCAAGACGACGTCCGAGCCTGTCTGGAAGCGGAAGGCCTTGCGGCGCTTCTCGTGTACGCGGATGGACCACGGCACGGTCTCGACTGGAGCAGCAGGTGGCTCAGCTTCCGCCATTTTCGGCAAGTTATATATGTTCTAGATTCAGAATATATTATGTCAAACTCAGATGTACAAAAGCTAGAGTGCTACAGTATGGCAAGCCGGCAGCAACATGTTGCTACTCGATTTCGTGAAAATGAACCACTCCGATCCAGCAAAGTGATGCTATGTAATGTAGTGAGGACGGTAAAACCAGTTATGTTGTTGCCGATATCTCCCACTGCATTCTGTGCTCTCCATTGTTTGTTTAGTCACGGTTGATGAGTAACGTGATAAAAGCGAGATTGGTCGTCGTACTCTCAGCCTTGACACAATTCACTTTCCACTCGCCAATGAACGCCTTGCCTATCGAAGAACACGCTGAAGCCGCACTGTTCGAGACGCTGTGGACTCCGAGAACTGACGTCGTCGCCTTTGACATGTCGAGTCTCTTCCAAGCTCAACACGAAGATGGCAACAACGTCAAGTCCACAAGTGTGGTGAAGAACAGGATGTATCGAGAACGTCGGAGAAATGATAAGGAAGTTCTACGTCGTCAAGAGATCGAGCTGTCCCGAGAGCTGATTCGCGTCCAGAGGGCCAAACAGCAGCAAATTGCGCTCGAAAACGCGAGTCGACCAGCGTCCTTCTTCCGATGGAAAACCGTCGCTCTTCGCCAGCGTGAAGAGCGACTATATGCCGAGGCAGAGCGGTGCAAGTTGATTGGATTAGTCAACTCACAAGCTGTGTACATCGACACCCTCAGCGGAACGATACGCAAACGCCTGCGTGTTGACGACTTTGCTGTGGACAAGAAGCGACGGCACCAAGAAACCGAGACTGCAATGTGTGACGCCTACATTCGGGAACTCGCAGCAAACTACGATCGCATTGATGAGGTCTTCCAAGAGAGCGGTATGACTTCCTTACTGGACACGGAGACGACGATCCACTCGGCTCAAAAGAGAGAATCCGATGGAGACGTCTTGTATTACCAAAAGCTCTCCAAGTCGGTGCAGCCATTTTCTCTCAGCCAGACGGCCAGTTTGCTGTGGAAGTTGGTGGAGAGCAAATGCGACGCTAAAAAGGACTGCGGTCGGTATTTTGCCGTGCTCGACCCTAGCAGTATGATGGCATTTCAATTCCATGAAAATGTGGTGCTGAATGCTGGCTCGAGTGTGCCAATTTTGAAGCGATTCTTTGCGCGAAGTTTTGAAGAGGACGATCGCATCATCCACGTGTGGACGTTTGTCTCGGAAGGTGACGGAGCGTTCAGCGGACTGCAAACGGTGGAGTTTGGATGGTGCTGTTTGAGCTCGTCAACGGATCCAACTGCGCCAGGGACGATGCTCGAGACTGTTCAACGATGGACCCCCATTCGAGTTGGAAACACTCCTTCAACAAGCATTGAGGAATTTTACGGCGTGATGCAGAACGTAACTCACGAAATTGTTAACGACGTGATGACATCGCTGGAAAAACTCCTGCTGGAAGACGTTTTGAACGAAATCAACGTGTAATCAAGCGAGTTAAGCTGCCTGGCTTTCGAGTTGTTTGCAGAGGCGAGAATGCGCGCGAGCCTGCTTCTGGCGCGCGATTTCCTGGTGGATATGAAGCTGCGGTGATTTCTTTTGCAGTTTGCGTCGACGCAGAGCACGGTCAGCTTCATTTTCGAGGTGGTCGTAAATCTCTCGCAAATGTTGAGTTTGCTTACGACACCGGATCTGGTCCTGTGCTGCTTTGGCGTCACCAGCAATCTCTTTAGCCTTCAACCTCGTTTCGAAGCGCAGCTGTTTTAGTTGTCGCTGCAATGAATTATCGAGTTAGAAGAAGATCGATGTGTTGGAAACATACCAAGCACAACTGTACCAGTTCTTGACGCTTCTGCGACGTAACGTTTCTTGTACAAGTTCACGACCTTGATCTCTGGTTTGGGCATACCCTACTTGCAGAATGGAAAGCGAAGGAAGGCCATGACCACGAATGAGATCGAGGAACGGCACGATCGCTTGTAGTCCAGGATTGCACGAAAAGTTGAGCTCGTGCAGCTGGACACAATTGCCGAGAGCAAGCGTCTCCTTCAATCGATGTAGAGCTTGATTTGGAATTTCGTTCTCTGAGGCAGATATAAGAGGTTAAACTCGTCGGAAGCGTAGACATTTTGAAGAACATACTGCTGAGATCCAGCGACCAAATGTTTCGGGCTGGAGGTGAGGCCAGGAATGGGCAAAAGCGCGCGATACCTTCGCCACGAGCAACGTTTGCTAAAGCCATGATCGAAAGTAAGAGTCTGGTTAAAATGTAGGACTGTTCTCATCAATACGCTACCTGACAAATCAAGCGTATCGAGACGTGGACAGCAGCCTAAATTCAAGGCAGAGCTAAGACTCGCAAACTCTAGCGCACCCAACTTGTTATCTACACGATACAAAGTTAGTCGATCAAACTTCAGAAAAGCAGGCAGCTATCTCACCTGCAAATACCAACGAGCGAAGGTGCCTCAATCTCTTTGCTGCTAGTGCACGAGCGAATATGTCCATCGACGAACAAATGTCGTTATCAGAAACATCCAAGTGTTGGATAAGGCTAGTGGCGCCTTGTAAAATACTAGTCGCGATATTTTGAAACCCGTCGTCGCCAATCTGCATACCTAGCACAATAAAGAAACGTTAGTTTTTGACGAAGAAGATAGCCATGAATTCCCATTACTTGAAATGTTCAGGCTAGTCAACTCCGGCCAGCCTGACGTTTGTTGTGGACCTGCAGTAAATACTCTGGATAGTTGACTCGCAGCTTTAGGGTCGTTCAATGGATTCCCACTGACGTCGACAATCTGCAGGTTGGGACAGCAAGGAGGGAAAGTTTGAAAGACTTCGAGAAGATGACCTGTAGCAACTGGATCGGAGGTGATAGCAGTGCAAGTGAGTTCTACGAGACAGCCCAAAGATCTTGACTCGAATAGTTCGCGCAATTTGTGGATTGTTGCATACGAGCACAAATTGTTGGAGATGGCGAGGCTCGTAAGCTTTGGGGTCGTCGACAAACACTCGATAAAACGCTGCAAGTCTTCGTTTGTTAACTGAGTATCTGAAAAATCACTGAAAGTTAGCAAATAGCGCCAAATTCTACTTGGCAAGTTCCCATACCAGAGACATCGACCGCTTCCAAGTGAATAAACCGCTCGTTCTCAAAGCTCCAGCTCCAGTCCCTTACAAAACGACTGCTGAATGCATTCTTTGCGAAGCTTAGGCGTCGTAGAGCAGGGAACTGTACAGCTCTCCAAAACTTGGCCAAGTCTTTGAACTGCGCGTCTTCGAGCTTTAAATCTGTGCACAAGGGTTAAAAACTAAATCAATTCCGTAGGAAAAAGTTGACAAGCTATCGACGACTTACCAATCAGTTCGAGTGAGTGGAGTCTTCCGTTCACATGGTCCATGATGAGAGTCTGCAATAGTTGTTGAAAATATCTCCCTTTGGCCGCACCAAACCCACTCACTTGCCGCAACGAAATCTCTCGGACGGAAGCAAAGCATTCGATGTCATCACCTTCATCTTCATCGCCTTCACGTTCTAGTAATTGTACCGTATTCACCACTTGTTTAGCAGTTGCCCCACCAAATAACAATGCTGGAGTTTTGCCGTACCGCTTGTGAAATCGTCCAGTTCGAGGGAATCCATGACATTCGAGAAACTTTTGCGTCGTATTCAATCCGTCGAATTCGAGAGGAAGTTCATGACTAGCGTCGTACAATGAGTAGCAGACCCCACTAGCACGTACACGATCTCGAATCGATAGCAGCTCCATCACTTTCTTTGGGAAAATGCTCAGTCGGTTTTCCAAGACGCGGTTGACGAGATACCGTCGAGGTCGAGGTGGCGGACAATAGAGTTCGTAAAAGATCTGACTGCTGCAGCTGTGGTTTTGTTCACGTATGCCGTCACTTGTGCGGGCTCTAGCGGCTCTAGAAAAGCGAACACTTTAGCGAGAAGAATTTTGTGAAGTGTTCGCGGATCGGTGAACAATCTCGGTGGAGTTGTCGGGCCGTCAACAACAATTCTTTTCTTTCTGCGATGGATTCGATCGCGAGGTTTCTCCACAGGATTCAGCAGCTTCGGGACCCACCGATTGATGCCAAAGCTGCTTCTCTTCTTCTTCTTCTTCTTTGATGTTTTAGTTGTTGAGACTGCCTCTACCAATTCATCTTCGGAATCTTCGCTGTCTTCATTTTCGGAAGGAGGTTTGGGAGCTATCGGTTGCTTAGCTGTTCTTGTTCCCGAAAAGGTCAAAGCTGGCTGTGTGGTGGCTTCTTCGGTAGGATCTTCCTCTGAAACTTGTGCAGCTGTGATCGCTGGGGCCTTTCGTCGTCGCAAAAGCGCTTGACGAAAAGTTGACAGCCAATTCGAGCCAAATCCTCTTGTCGTCAATGCCCGAATCCCAACTCGAGACGTTGTAGCCGATGAAGAGGCAGCAGTGCTGTCGTTCTTGGGCTTTTGTCTCGAAGGGATCCAGGATTTCACCATACCTGGCGACTGTCCACTGAGCTCGACTAGAATTGATCCATGAAACAGCAAGTTTATATTTTTTTCTATCGTTGTACATGCAACTTCTTCTCTTTGCTCAGTAGAGATTCGTATCACAACGCATCCGATACGAGCCGATCCCTTGCGATCATCTCGAGCTTCTTGAGCTCTCCGAGATGCTTTGCCACTTGGTTGCGCAGCTTTTCGTTCTGCTCCTCGAGCTTCTGAACAGCGTCGACTTGGTTCGGCCCCAAGCCGAACAACTCCGCGTTCATCGACTGGTCCTTGGCGTTGCTTTCCAACTTCTCGAGCTCGAGACGCTCACGCTCAAGCTTTCGCGCTTGCAGCCGTTCGACGGTGGCTTCCATGTCGACGATCTGCTGCTTCAAGTAGGCGATCTCCATCTTCTGTCGTTGTTGCTGAGACTTGGGTGGGGTCATGCCTTCAGGAATGTCCAGGGCTGGACGAGGACGTTTGCGGTTGCGGGGTCGAGACGACGTCGATTTCTGGGACTTGGACGACTCGGCGTTGGACTGCGACGACGGCAGTCCAAGCATGTCGCTCAGAACCACAATGTCGTCGTCGTTGAAGAGCGAATCATCCGACAGCTCCGTGTTGGTTGGACTCATGGCGTTGGTGCGTTGCGAGGCAGCGGTGGATGAGTTACTGGCGAACAGGGAGAGCAGGTCGGTCTCACTTGATACTGAGGTGGTCATGAGCATCGTTCGAGGTGGCTGGAGCGGAAGGGAGCCTGCTGGGAACGCCGCGAATTTTAAACTGGTCGCTCGGCACGTTTACCGACAGGTGGAGGCCCCACAGAAGACGGCAACACATGTCCCGTGACCAGACCAAGCGTGACGGTCGGACGCTCACCGATTCTCTGTGCGAAGCCGATCGCTGCCCCCATCGTTGAAGATTTGGGCATAAAGGAGGAGGCTTCGCCAAGAAGAGACCGTCGATCGTGTGGTCGTCGAGATGCAATGCGGGACTGGGGGTCTCGAAGTGCCACAGAGCATTTTAGTTTAGATGCCCTGTACCGTATCATTGGTCCGTGATCAAGTCAAAGCAAGTTGTCAGCGGCGATCGAGCACCGATGCCAACCGCATCAAGATGCCGGCTCGAAACATGCATCTCGTGAGCGTCTGAATGACTGGCTGCGCATCAACCGCTTCGAGCACATCGCGGATCCCGAGCTGCGCTGTGGCTTCGGCGAGGATCTCTCCGATCTCATGCTCAAGAAGGCTAAAAGCCGCCGGGCCACCAATGGTGACGCCTTTCCAAACGACCCCGTTCCATAATCGAATACGATTTGGCCAAAACCACATGGCAGGATAGCTCGGCTGTCATGCGGGACAGAATCACTAGTGCTGAAATTCAGCAAATTGGCTCGCAGCACACTGTCGAATGCAAACCCCGCAGGAAGACGCGCGAGGTGGACTGGTCTCAGCTCCGGTTTCCCGCACGGCACCCAAGCAGCAGGCCAACTTGGTCCACTTCCCGCTGGAAGAGCATGCAGCATCTGGGCGTCTGTATGTTGGGAGCCGAATTCGCCCTGGAAGGCTGCGGGTATTTAGTGTTGCTGTTTGAGTAGTACTGTTCTGTTCTGTGAACCAGTTGCTCGCCGGCTGTGAGCTCGCCAGTTTGGCCTCTTCAAATCTGGTTTGTTGATCCCCATACCCAAGCCATCATTGCGATCGTCAACAGCATGGTTTTTCCGCCGCGGCATGAGCAACACGCTGTTGCCAACAATATGGAACTCGACTATTAACGTGCTCTCTTCTCGCTTCTTCGAAGCCGTCCAGTGTTCTGTTCATGCACATGTAGAGGCGCTACTGCTAGTACTAGTAATAGAGTCTCTCCAGATGATGACTACAGTAGCAATTGCCCTCTAACAGGCGTTTGTGAATTATAAATTGCAGTCGCTCCACACGGTTCGGCTTGGCTTGGTGAGACGTTGCTTCATCTTGTGAACGGGTTCTCGGATCCCAGCAGGCAACTTCGCCAGAGACTTGTCGCGAACTTGCTCGAGAGCCTGGTCCAAGCACCATCAACGGACCTTTCGAGCTGGCAGACACGAGTTGGTGCCCTTGCAGCCACCAATTCTTCGCGCTGGCTTGGCTCTAGACGTCTGAAACGCGGCGTTATCCTACATTGCGATTATGGAGCCCCCATCTGAAACAGAACATCATCAATGGCTCAGTGTCTTTAGTCGACGCGACTTAAGGACACATCAAATGGTCCAACCCGAACGCGCATTTCGCTTCGCCTCCTCGAAACTGATTTCGTGGGACGTGTCTTGGCAAACTGCGGCCAACTACAGCATAAGGCATTCACGACCGGGTGTGCACGTGTACAGTACCGGTACCCGTCCGTGACTCGACAATTGTTAGCCTTGCCATCATCGATGGCGAGCATCCAATGAGTGCGCACGGCTGAGCAACTCCTTGCACAAAAGCAAAAGCGTCTGGATGTGCCTTTGCACCACATCCAGAGGATCTTCGAGCCATCGAAAGTCCCAGCCAGTCGACAATACCGGTACCCAAGCGCTACACATAATACAGTGTCACCACGACCATTGCAGGTCCAATTGACAGCGTTACAACGGTGGAAACCTACGGAAAAAAGAAATCGCTCTTGCTTATAGCTGACAAAACCGGCAACTGAAGCGATCAAGCACGTCGGAGCAGTACCAGTACCAAAAACTGCGCCATCGGCTTGATCGTCATGAGACAGGAAGGCGATGACCAACGGCACCCGCCGTAGAAGCCTGACAATTGTTAAAAGCAAGTCGACTGGGCGTGGATTCCTCGATCTTGTCCGTGTCAATTGTTTGGGAAGCAAGCACGCACTCTGTGCTGTTCAGAAATTCATGGCTGTGAAGAGTATCCCCAGCAAACACGTCCGTGCTGCGCCCCACTTCCATCCTGCATCGCTTCAATTAGTGTGGCGAGGTCTTTGCGGTCTCTGGATACGATTGTGGCCTCTTCAAGCATGCGAACAGCCAAAACCATGGGATGGGCGCATTGGCACGGGGATTACGGCCGACTTCGACGGCCCCTTCTTCTTTGGATGGATCCCGCAAAGTCTAGTCCGGCAGCCACAGCATGAGTGAGAATTCAATAGCAGGACCGAGAGCACCTCGCTTGAGATGATGAGTCCCGCGGGTCCGGCCATTCTGCTCGAACGAGAACCGCCCGTCAACTCGATGAGCATCGCAGGATCGCGTGCGTATTCACCGGCTTGCTTCATTCTGGTCGAAGATGCTCTTCAGCTTTGCAAAATTCAACCACTTCGTCAAGTCGCGAGTTTCGTCGATATGGCCACCAGCACAGCGTCGACCTTGACGTCGCCCAGCTACAGAGCATTATATAATATTCGCTCGTGTTTCCATCCAGTTCTATCGAGGAGCTTGCGCAAGTGGAAGCTGTTAGACCGGTCGTTGCCCTCACATCATGTGGCCGAAAGATCCAGCGGGGCTTCGTGCGAGTTCATTCCGGCGCTTCTTGATCAAAAATGGCCTCTTCTGCCAGGGATTATGGGCCACGGTAAATCTTATCTTGCGTGTACTGTACCGGTAGTAGTGACGACAAGAAGCCACGAGCTGCATTTCCAACGAGCGCTTTGAAAAACTCACATGCTATGTAGTGCCAATATCCGCTGCTGCTGCGGTGGGGGTCGTTGCAGCACTCTTCGCCATCATTTCGTCCAACAAGAGGTTCTCCAGCGTCTGGGTTATACTTTGACGGCTTTGTTTGTAGGCTGTCAAGATCGTTTCCGTGAGTATCCCCACCTCTCGATGCTGTGCTTGCGCTTCTTCGGAGCTGTCTTTTGGCGGGTCGGAAGAAAGCGTCGGGATAGAACTCGTATAGCTCTTCACAACGCAGCCAGGAGAGCCGTCCGGAAGAGTTGCCTTCGCTACTGTCGAGTACCCTTTCTGTATGAGTAGTTCTGGAGAGTTGCTGGTGCCGTTTGGTCGGAGAACGCTCATATTGCCGCGCCAGACGTACACGACGCGATCTTCTTCGTAAAACCGCTTCATTGCAGTGACCATTTCCATGTTCTCAGGCTCCTGGACCTCATTTGAGGCTGGGCCCTTTCGCGGCAATGGCAACTGGAGCTTGGAAAACACCAGCTCGTCCGTACTCTTTAGAATCACCACTTGGGCGTCTTCGAGCTTCAGTTTTCCTTCCCCGAACGATCGCCAGACGACCTCGTCCACCATCTTGTAGTCAAATGGCATGTACTTCTTCTCTTTGAACTCGAGGTACATGCCGTCTGTAGGAGAGTATTTCATCGTAGCATCATCTCCAATGTCTACATTCGGATCGGAGTCACTCAGTCCATGCTCCTTGAACAGCGTATCGACATGGGGGTATTGTGCATCCATCTCACGCAGCATTTCTTCCAAGATTTCATCCTCGTTTTGGCGTGCTACTTCCTGACTACCGTTCTTCACCTGGAGCTGGTCCCAAATCTAACAAACCAATACATACAGAGACTCAGTCTACCTTATTCACACGAGTTGTGATACGCAGACACATACCCGGCGCTTTCGCAGTAATCTCTCGAAGCTCTTTACCAACCGCATCTGACTTTGCACCATTTCGCGTAGTTTGGCGTTTTCCACTTCGGATTTGGCCTTCTCTTCGCGCTGTCTTTTAGCTATCCGCTCCCAAAGAGATATCTCTGGCTGCATGGGAGGAGCGAACGCTGTATCCAAGCTCCTAGTCACCAACGCTATCGTCATGTCCTCCGCATTGTCCGCTGCAAAAATCTTATTCTGCTCTTGTTCCTGGTTTTGTTGTTGTTTCTCCAGCTCGTCCCTCTGCTTCTGCCTTAAAGTCTCCAGTTCTGTGCCCAGTTGGTCCGCCTTGCTCTTCAAGTAGGCCAACTCCTCCTTCTGTCTCTGACTGGTGCTTTTATTGGTCTTGGCCTTTTTCTTTTGAGGCCCCTGAGTCGAGGCTGGAGGTCTACCTTTCTTGGGCTTGTCAGTGGGTTTCTTAGTTATATCTCGACTTGTAGGGCTCTTCTGGGGCTGTGGAGGGGTGGGCAAAGACCGTGACTTAACTGGTAATGGAGTAGTAGTATCTAAAAGGGCTTGAGCGTCCTCCAAGAGCGCGTCAACGAAGCTGTCGGGCCCTGGTTTGGCTGGAGGTGCTGTAGACGCTAAAACTCCGCCGTGGAAGCCAGGAGGACCAGCATTCGGTAGCTGGATGCTCGGATTTCTTTGTTGTCGTGCTGGAGAGGGACGCTGCCATCCTGAAGCCAGAGATCGAGGTCTTGGAGGAAGTCCGAGGGCATATGTAACTGGTCTCCTTCCATCGTGAATTGTAAGTTCTGTAGAGCAGACTCTGGGGTCGAGAAGCAGCGTAAAATGATCTCCACACGAAGGCGAAGATGAGGACGTCGCTTGCAGCTCGAAAGAAGCTCCGAGGAGACCGCGACGGCGTCGAGAAGACGAGACCTGGTGTCTGTGCAGCACAACTTGAAATTGGAGGTCGGGAATTAGTAAATATGGACCCTATCCCTATATAATACAAATTTGTCACACCTGCTGATCAAATTCATTTTTCACGGCTGGATTTCTTTTTACAAATATTTGTTTTACAAACACACTCCCTACACCGTACTCTGAATTGCACTCCATTGAGCATCAGCAACTGGAGAAAGTTTCTGTTCTTGGTGTTCGCAGCTTCGGGTCGTCAGCAACAAATTCTCGAGAGCTTGATTGAGATCCTGTCGACTTTGCTTGTACGCTGCGAAGACCATCTCCGTGAGTAGCCCCACGTCGTGACACCGTTCTTGATCCAAAGCTTCATCAAACGATCCGATCGAGACATTAGGGATCGATTTCGTGTGGCTTCGCACCAAACACCCGGACGTTCCGTCGGGAAGTGTAGTTGGAGCTACCGTAGAGCAGCCTTTAAATGCGAGGAGCGACGGCGACACATTACCATCGTCCGGGTCGTAAAGGCTCATTTTGGCGCACCACACGTACACGACGCGATCTTGTTGCTGGAACCGCTTCACCACAGAAACACGTTCCGCGTCTACCAAGCCGTTTGAGTCTTTCTTCAGCAGCGCCGGCAACGTGATCGTGGAAACGATCGTGTCCTCTGTGTGTCTGAGAAGGTTGAGGTTCGTCCCCAAGAGGTTGATTTTGCCTCGAGGCAGCGACTTCCACGCGACGGCGTCTACTGTTTTGTAGTTGAAGGGCATAAACCGCTTCCCCTTGAACTCCACGTGCATTCCTTCTACCGGTGAGTACTTCAGAATAGCATCGTCTCCGATATCCACCGTCGGGTTGGTATCGCTTAGCCCTCCTTCCAAGAGGATAGCGTCCACGAAGGTACACCTTGAATTCACGTCAAGCAACATTTCTCCCAGCAGTTGGCTCGAGTGTTGGACGTGGACACCAGGTAGGTCGTTGCAGATCTGAAGTCGACCACAACTTCGACTCTTGTGAATCAATCGCTCGAAACGCTTGACCAGTTGCAGTTGAGACTTGACCATGTCTCGGAGCTTGGCGTTCTCCACCTCGGACTTGGCTTTCTCGCCTCGTTGTCTCTTGGCAATACGTTCCCAGATCGACAGCTTGTCACTACCAGTAGTCGACATCGTGTTGTTTGGCGTCACTTGTCGACGTTGATTCTTCAGCGTCAACGTCTCGATCGTCGCTTCCAGCTCCTCGGCTTGAACGCGCAGATCCGCCAACTCTTCTTTCTGTCGCTGGCTGTAATTTCTCTTGCTCTTTCTCCTCGTCTTCCTTGGTTCTGCCAGCGTTAATCCCACAGCATTAGAAACTGTGGGAGGATTGTCTTGAGCATCTTGATTCGAATCCGACCAAAATGCTGGACCAAACTCTGGAGACGACAGGATCGATGGCAACCCCAAACTCTCCGCTGAGTCATCTATCCAAAGACAGAGGTCTTGCAGCACGTCCGTTGCAGACTCCTGCTCTCTCAAAGATGACATGTTGCTGTTGAGGACGGTCTCGTAGAGGGAATGTTCAGAATGACGAGAGGTTGTCTGTCAGAACTGTGTGACCCTGGTCCAGATTGCGCTTCGAACGGCGCACTGTGATTACTGTTGGTATGGGAACGCCTGCCTGCACATCGCCAGCCGTTAGCGTTTTCTCTATCGTCCTCTCCTTGTTGCGATTCATCTCAGGAAAAGACTCAACTGGCGATGCCGGTGTCCTGCACGAGATTCTGCCATGCAATCTGTATGGCCGGGAAAAAGTTGCTCGGGTGTTCCAAGTGATTTCGTACCAGCTGAGGTCCTTGGATATGACGACCTTGCTCTGTTTCGTCACGCTCAAACAAATTAGGCACAACCTCTGTCGGGGTCGTATCGCGGTAGTTTTCGCCTCGTTTTGGAGGAGGGCAACGAAAATATCCTGGCTGCTCTGGCCGTCGGCAATCACATTACAGTCATCTCCAACTCTCCAACGAGGCCGTGGTGTCTGTTTGTTGTCGTCACAACAGCAAGCGATGCGTTGCTTGCGCTTCCCCTCAATAGAAATTGTCTTGGAAATATTGGCCTAGATAATTATGAAACTCCTTCTTGCAAACGCTCGAATAAACGTGTTGGCGTTCAAGGCTGCGTACTGCCATTCCGCTGCAATGATCCGACGGATTGTCCGTTCCGCTGGATTTGATTCATCTGACGGATTGTCCGTTCCGCTGTTTTGTTTGCAGTGCACGATTTCACCGCTCACCGATCCGCCAGTTTGAACCGCCAAATGTAGTCAAGACTGAGAGCATCAAAAGCACACGTGCATTTAGTTGTAGAGGAGACAACCTGCCTTGCTAAACTACAACGCCTTCTACAGGAAATCCGTGTTGCCCGCCAAAAGCTCCTGGACAGAGTAGAATCTACACTCGTCGTCCATGCCGCAGTACATCGTTGCGGCGTTCGGGTTCGTGGCCAGCAGTTGAATAAACCGGAAACGTGCAGCCACCTCAATCGTGCTCGCTAGCTGGTCCTTGAACTCTTCGATCGCAACATCAGTCCGCGAAAGTTTGCACATACGATCACCCTCTCGACGAGCTGCACTAGTGTCCGCAAGCGTCTTGTGAGCAACAGCTAGCTCCAAGATGGCCTCGGTCATCTTCTCCCCGTGCTCTTGTGGCGCTTGGAACAACCGTCGTTGTTGTCGCCTTCCTGGGACAGACTGAGCGATGCTCGGCGACCAGGGCTGCGGCAGCGAGATCCATTACCCGCCGATTCTTCCGTCTCTTCTTCCTTGTCGCTAGCTTCGCCAGAGCTACCATCTTCATCATCGTCACTCGGATTGTCGGCGGATACGTTCTCGTCGTTGAAGGCATCGACGTTGGCGTCGTTCGGGCTGACAGGCGACAGTAATTGCGAATCTTGCGACGCCAAGTGAGATGCGTACTCTCCAGCAGCAGACGTACCAGAAAATATTTCGTGGAGGACAACCACGAAGACGAGGAGACTGACGGCGAGGAAGCATTTGAGCACGGTGCTCTCGGTGTGGGACTTGTTTCTCTCCTTGGCCCCTACCTCCGCCGAGAGCTACTGGAACTGACGAGTTGAGTTGAAATGATTTGATTAACTAGTTAGCGGATTCTCTCGTCTGGAAGGTGTAACTTAGACAATCTCTCTAATCAAGAATCCATTCGCAGAATTCAGCTAAACTCGCGGGATCCAAATACCTTGCGGCCGTTCTAGAAGAATGTCCTTCGGAGGATCAAACCCCAATTACCCGACTAGTTCTGCAATCGCTGAGGAATCGCAATGAAGATCCGTCGCATGCTGGTAAATGAATTGGTAGTGCATCTTAAAGGAATTTTGCAGATTAACAACGTTAGGCATTTCTGCCTCCGTCTCACGGAAATGAATGTCGTTTCGCAATCTCCATGTGGCGTGGAAAACAATAGCAGTTTGCACTTTCCAAAGAAACAGCAATTCTTTTGCTTCTCTCTCCACCTTGTGCGGATATCTTGTAGCTTTGGAAAAAGCATCAGCCGCCAGCTTAGAGATGGTCGGAAGACTGATGACCACGGAGCCCACAATTGGCGCCACATTTCTTTCAAGGCTGGGCACGTATAAAAGCAGTGCTCAACCGTTTCGATAGCTTGACACGTAGGACGAACACATTGTTGAATGTTTGGGTCCAGTGATCTTAGAAAGTAAAGCCGCGAGCCCACAGTCAAATCACCAAAGTACAGGCGCAGCATTATGTCATGGATCACAGGTAGGAGAAACCCACGAAGTGATAGGAAGCTCGACAATGTTTGATGAACGCGTTGTCTAGGGCACCCTAAATCTTCCATCGGATGACGATCCATATCTGGTACTTTTTGAAGGAGTTTTGTCCAATCTTGAAGTCGCAAGTATGGGAAGAAGCGCGCCTTTGGCTCAGTTGGAACCAGTCCATTAACTTTCACTCCAAATACTGGTGGTGTGTTTGAAATTGCCACAACTCGAATACCCCCAGCTTCAGGATCCGGCAGAACACGATAAAAACTTGCGTCAACTGATGATAAAGCCGAAATATATCGTGCAGAACAATTTGGGATCCACGGGTAGGATGAAGCGCTGAACATACTTTAGTAAAAAAGTAGTGGACGACGGCCAACAACGATTACCATCCAGGAAGTCTGCAAAACACCAAAATTGGTGTTCTGCAAGTGCGCGGCATAAATTGCGAAATTTTATGGATCCTGCGCCAAGAGGCTTCGAGAATCTGGTGGCTCCGCGAGCGTACAAAAGTGAAACGCTGGTACCTTGCTCCACCATATCGGGCTAGATAGCACGAACTGCAACGTACTGGTTCTACTTTGGTGTAAAGACGTTCGACTTGGCCATTGAATACGGTTCCACTCCTTCAAAACATGCCGCCACCACAAGGGGAGCATTGTAGTCCTCCATCCTGCTGGCTTCGGAGGTTCTTGGAGCAGAAAATCACCCGAAGCAGGTCGCGCGAATTTGCCATATCGTCGTTGGAGCATTGCCAACAGTGGACGATACCATACATCATCATCTCTAGGAGTAGCAGCGCTAATCGTAGCTACAATTTTCTGCAGAAGTTGGAAGTGCTGACGCTGGATAATCATCTTCACGACAGGAACCCCAATACCATCCGCTTCCCGTGGTCGTGCAGCTAATCCTTTCTTAACAATACTTATTCCTGCTTTCCCAACGCTCACTCGGTTGTACAGTACATATCGATTAACAATTCCTTGCCAGCGATTTATAAACCGAGTTGGAATCGTCACGGTGGCTGTAAAATACCAGAGTAGTGATAAATCTCTGCTTGTGCAATCAGTCTTCGCCCAAGCAGGGTTCTTGCTCTACCTTGCCAAAGCTTCAACCGTGTTATCAACTTTTGTCCAGTTGATTCGCGAGCACTGTGGAGATATCAACATTGCCGAATGGAATACCGAGATAACGCGTTGTTTCACCGCGTACCAGAGTGCGTAGTGGTTCAATGGTCGGTGCTGAGTACCTGCTGTTAAGACTCATTATCACGCTTTTAGCTTGGTTCAGTTGGGCCCCAGAGCCTGCGCAATACGTCTCCACAAGTTGGAGTTGTTCTTTTAGCTGACGTTTTCCTTTTGCGAATAACACTGTGTCATCAGCGAAGAAGGCTACTGGTATGCATAAATCTTGATCTACGCGAACTCCTAGGTTCCGATGTGCTCGTAAGAGATTGCCGAGCGGTTCCAGGGAGAGAGCGAATAGATACGGGGATAATGGATCACCCTGCTTAACTCCTCGACCAGGTATCAAGGAGTCTTGAGCCCATCCATTTATCATGAGCGAGCACTCAGATTCTGTGTACATCAGCTTGATCCATGACAGGAAGCGCGCTCCAAAACCTTGGCGTTCAAGTACACGGAAAAGATATTGGCGATTCACTCTGTCGTAGGCTTTAGCAAAATCCAAAAATGTTGCTAGTCCTTTGTGGTTTTGAGATGTCATCAAATACTGGAGATCGCGAACTAACATTACTTGCTGATCTATTCGCCGCCCTGGTATAAAACCTTTTGATCAGGATGTACCAGCTTTGTCATCAACGGGCGGAGGCGATTTACAAGTACTCGCGACAAAATCTTGACTTCTACAGGCATTAATGTTATGGGGCGAAAGTTTCCAGGATCCGATCGTTCCCCTTTTTTAAAGAGCAGTGCCACCGACGAGTACCGTTGGTGGGGCAACAGAATCCCGCGTTCTGCTTGGTATCGGAAAACTTCCAAGAGAATTGCACCAAATAAATCTGGATCGAGACGAAAAAATCACTTGTAAATCCATCTGGCCCGGGGGCCGAGTGCGACTTCAACTTCTTGATAGCCTTCGCAAATTCTTCAGCAGTTAGATCTTCATCAAGTTCAATACTGGAACTGACGAGATGGACGACGCATCGATGAAACAGGTTCGCGATAAAATAGCATCCGACATGTGGCGAAGCTACCTCGTATTCGTAGCTGGTAGAGATGGCGAGGTTGTTGTCTAATAGCATTCGTTCATGAAACAACAGTTCGCGGTGGAAAATATGTGTTTAAAAAGGCAGCTCGCACTCAATCCGCTGGATCAATCCGCTATCTGCCGGAATTCGGGAGGATTGAATCCGCTGGAATATGGTCATTTTTCCGCTCGAATTGTATGCAGTACGCGCCAGTGGATCGGCCGTTCCGCTGGAAAGAAAAATCCGCCGGAATTGGCCCCATTCCGCTGGAATTTGGCACTGCAGTACGCACCCCAACTCCATGTCATTTCGGGAACAAACAGCAAGTCATTTCAGGGAAAAACGCAGGTCCACTTCATAATTCTGCCCCCCTAATTCATATCCCCACCCCCTGGCTGGAAAGTTAGCTCGGTTTCTTAACAAATGTTTGTTTTACAGACAACGATATCTACTTACACCGTACTCTGAATTGCACTCCATTGAGTACCAACAGTTGCAGAAAGTTTCTGCTCTTGGTAAACACAGCTTCCGTCCGTCAGCATTTCGCTCAGTAACAAATTCTCGAGAGCTTGGTTGAGATCCTGGCGACTATGCTTGTACGTCGTGAAGACCATTTCGGTAAGCACACCCAACTCGTGATACCGTTCTCGATCCAAAGCTTCGTCTAGCGGTCCACTCGAGACATTAGGGATCGATTTAGTGTGACTTCTTATCAAACACCCGGTGGTACCGTCGGGAAGTGTAGTTGGAGCTACCGTAGAGCAACCTTCGAACGTGATCAGTGAATGCGACGACCTACCGTCGTCCGGATGGAAAACACTCATCTTGGCGCACCACACGTACACAACGCGACCTTGTTGCTTGAACCGCTTCATCACCGAGACCAGTTCTGCGTTCGTCACTCCGTTTGACTCGTTCTTCACAGGCAACGGAAGGGTGAGCGTCGAAATGATCGTGTCCTCGGTTTGTCTGAGAAGATAGAGGTTCGTGTCGAGGAGTTTCAGTTTTCCCTGAGGAAATGCCTTCCACACGACGTCGTCCACTGTTTTGTAGTTGAAGGGCATAAACCGCTTCTCCTTGAACTCCACGTGCATTCCTTCTACCGGTGAGTACTTCAGAATAGCATCGTCTCCGATATCCACCGTCGGGTTGGTATCGCTTAGCCCTCCTTCCAAGAGGATAGCGTCCACGAAGGTACACCTTGAATTCACGTCAAGCAACATTTCTCCCAGCAGTTGGCTCGAGTGTTGGACGTGGACACCAGGTAGGTCGTTGCAGATCTGAAGTCGACCACAACTTCGACTCTTGTGAATCAATCGCTCGAAACGCTTGACCAGTTGCAGTTGAGACTTGACCATGTCTCGGAGCTTGGCGTTCTCCACCTCGGACTTGGCTTTCTCGCCTCGTTGTCTCTTGGCAATACGTTCCCAGATCGACAGCTTGTCACTACCAGTAGTCGACATCGTGTTGTTTGGCGTCACTTGTCGACGTTGATTCTTCAGCGTCAACGTCTCGATCGTCGCTTCCAGCTCCTCGGCTTGAACGCGCAGATCCATCAACTCTTCTTTCTGTCGCTGGCTGTAATTTTTGTGCACTTCCTTATTTTCGTGGCTGGGTCTAGCAGGGTCACGGCACTGGCCGCAGAGCGAGGACTGTCTCCAGCATGGTTCGAGTCCGTTATGGCGGACGAGTCAAACTCTTGACAAGACAGAATCAAATTCTGTGCCGCGGATGGATCTACCCAAAAGTCGAGGTCTTGTAGCTCGTCCGTAGCCAAGTCCATAGTGCCTAGTTGTTGCTCTGGCAGTTTTGGCTTACAAGACGATCTCTGCTGTAGCGAGACTAGTTCAGAATGACGGGCTTGTTTCTCTGTCAGACCTGAGTGGCTTGGTTCAGATTGCGCTGCGAACGGCGCTCAGTGATTATCGTAACGCAATTGCTTGCCTCACACATCACCAGCAGTTATCGTCTTCTAATTGTCACGGGACAAGACTCTACCTTACTGGGTGGAGTGCCATCAATACCGGTGTCCTGCATAAGTGTTCCGTCAAAACGAGAGCTACCATACAGGTGTATGGTTGTGAAAATTGAGTTCAAACTTGCGTAGGTGTTGTAAGTGATTTCGTACCAGCTGAGGCGCTGGAATATTACGACCTCGCTCTGTTTCGTCACGCTCAAACTGCTTGGTCACGACCAAGCCATGTCCTTGTTGTGGTCGCTGTGAATTACTTCAGCAAAGGGTTTGTCCGTTTTGGAGCAGGGCACCCTGTCCTTCGCTGAGTAGACCAGAATTGATAGCGATAAGATCTTCGACAGCGCTTGCTCCAAGTCATCCAGATGAAACTCCAGGCCCAAGGCTCTCGCAAATGCATCGATTTTCAACCTCATTCCCGAGCTTAAGAAGTGCTGAAGACGACCGACGATCGAGCAGCTCAAGTTGGAGAGCAAAAAGTAGGCCCTTTTAGTTCCCCGACACGTGCTGTGTTTACTGATGCTCATTGTGTTGGTCACTTGCGTCGTCTGAACCGCGTGGTTAGATTTCTTGGCGCTGGCACCGAACCAGGCGGCTAAATTGCTCAAGCACACGCAAGATTACGATAACGGCGAGTTTGGAGCCATCGATCTCAGTGATTTGCGCCAGCTATGTTGTGGCAGAGGTCGGAATAAAATATTCAATTAATAATTGGGATCGTTCAATAAAAACAGGTCTGAATTCAATTAAAAATAGGCCCAATTATTGGCAATAAATATGAAATACAGTCCAGTTTTGGGAAATACAGGTTTAATTCATGGAAAAGAAGGGCATGAAATGGGTTTATAGTTACAAGAAAAGTGGTAGAACCGAGATTGGATACTTGTTGAGATGTGTACATGTATTATGGACTATAAGAAGAAAATATGCCAAATGCGTCGATTTTAGAATGCAAGTTTGTGTTGCGGCATTATTTATTATTGCCAAACGCTAAATGGTAATCTTTATTACTGCCGTTTGCTAAGGCCAATACAATTTTGTATGATATTGGCGGACTTCTGCTACGTGGTGACTCTAAGAAGGCTTTTCTATCGCGAGAAGCTCTTCAGCTCGGCGTTCTCCAGTTATTCCAGCACGTGGTGGAGTTCGGGGCATCAGTCGCTGCGGTGGCTCAACTCAAGCAGCCACACTACAAATGTGGCCAAATGTTTTACAACGATCTTATAAACTCTGAAGGGGAAAAATTCGCAACGTCTAAATACGTAATTCTACCCACCGTTTGCGATTTTTGACTTGATAAAGCGATGGTGTGCACTTGTCTGAGCTGATGTTATTGCTGCAGAATGCTCTACTCAGGTTGATAGCCTTGGCATGACAACTTTCCACACGCTGTCGCCACCCACACCTGTCCTCACTGGCGCAAGAAGCAACCCGGTTTGATCTGATCAAACAGCTCTAGGCTACAATTCCCAAGTGGTCGTCTTTATCAGACGCGAAATGAATTGCCAAAATTCGTCACAAAATGTCGATCCCATCGAGGAGAGAAATTTACGAACTAATGTGCAAACTAGTGATGCTCCTGGATGTACCGTTGTCGATCAGAGCACTCTTGCGGTAGTTTTGGTGGCGCGCGCCGATGTGGCGACAGGCTTGAAGGCTATGCACGATGCAACTCTTTTGACGATGACGTGGTATACGTTTGGTAGAGTTATCGATATATGATATGCTAGAAAGCAATAGATTTCACTTGCTATATCAGGGAGCTTTTCCTTTACATTGCACGAGTGAAGACTTCTGGGGTTCAAGGTGTGTGCTTTATTCAAGGTTTTTGACCGATGGCAGCAATGCATGCTGCACGTTTTCGGCCTGCTCTTCAGTTACTACGATGGGCCATCTTAGTGTCTTTTCCCGATTGCTCTTCACCTCGCCAAGTTAGACCCCTCATGAGGAAAATTTTATTCGTCGTCGGAGGCGATCTTGCACTGGGAAATTCTATTGAAAGACGACGAAGCTGGGAAGTAACCGTCTCAAAAACGAGAGCGAAAGCATCCAAACGTAGTAAGTTGCATCACTGAAATCGTACGAGGCACGTAGAAGTCGATGCCGCCCGCGACCAGCCGCGACGTAACGCCAAACATGGCCAGCCACTGGCTGCGTCGATGAGCTACCGTGTATGCTAATGCATTGCCAAAGCTGGCAATCCTATGGATCTCGACTCGGGGTGTGTGGTTGCTCGAGACCCTCACTAAAGCTTTCGCCTATATAGGAACAACGTGAAAGGAAGACCAGTCAGTTGCAAAAGTTTTGGCCGGGTATAATTCTTTTGACTTACCGGTGTCGACGCTTTCGATCCGAGATCTCCAGCACCGCCGCTCTGCAGTCGAGCCATTACTCTGCGCAATGAGCTGTACCGCCAAGTTCTTGGATTTCAAGATGCCCGCTGTAATGTGTCTCTTGATGTCGTGGATGCTCGGGCCCCTCTTGATGAGCTTGGAAGAAGTCTTGGCGGCTATGGCTAATGCAGACGCCATATCATCCGTGTCGCACTATCAGTTCCAACTAGAGCGTCGAATTGAGACCACGGACGCCAGCTTGGGCTCTTATATAACGTTGCGCACATCTTATGCTTTGGGCGAGCACTTGAGAGCAAACAGGAGAGCACCAAACCATGCGCAAGTCGGACACGTCATTGCTGACGGCAACTCACTGCTCTCACCAACACTGGAAAATATGTTAGCACGACTTGTCAGCATCAACGAACGACCCGCAAGGCCAGATGACGCCTATACTAGGATCTCCACGGAGACAACAAACTGCACGAGTGCAACCCCCCACTCGCAACTGCAACAACGATACCTGGAACATTCGTGAATTGGTATACGACCATATTGAAACTGTGCAAGAAAAAAAAGTAACATAACAAACGAGCAGAAGTTAAAACGGCCGTCAACATTGTGTTCATACTTTACCAGAAACCCATTACGATACCGCAGGAGTCGAGCCGAGCTGGAGCTGCTGGAGTGGGGTGTCAGGGCTGGAAGGATAAGCTCTGGACCCTCGCTTTCGTCATGGACAAAACCGCAAATGGTCGCCTGTATTCGCTCGACCACAAGATGCCGACCCACAAGCCCTCATCTCTGCGCAAACGTTGGCTCCAGTTGCGCCTTTCACACTCCCTTGGGATGCAAGTCGCTCACCACCAATTAAATACCTTGCGCTTAAAGACGACGGCGGCATGGTAGATGCGTGCCCCCAGCATCACACTTGTGGGGAGCTGCAGACTTGGTTTAATAGGGGAGTCGAACATAAAAAAACGTGCTCAGTTTGAGGCGAGATATCTGCTCAACTTTGCGCTACTTCAGCTTATTTGGAGAAAGCTCATTTGAGGCTCATTTTTACGCGAAGTAAGACAAGAATACCTGATGCTTGCATCGTTTATTTCTTTTTAGTGGTCTATGTGCGGTACTTGTCCCCGATACCTCGCAGCACATCGCAGTCAAACCGAGTTAAAAGCCAGTCCCCGCTCGATTCCAGCGTAGTTTCTGCTCAGTTCTGGACCCGTTTTCTGCTTAGAATTTTGTGCTCATTTCGTAAGGTTCGACTCCCCTGATAGCTCCGTTCCTGCGTATAAACATCACGACACACAGCACACGTCACGATTACAGGATTCCCCCGGCTAGACTTGAACCTGCGGCCTGGGGGTAGAGCTCCCCACTCTACAGCTGAGCTACAGGGGAGAGGATTAATATGCGGAAGAACACGCACCGACTGCGTCTATAATCGTACGGAATTTTGTACTTACAAGAACAGTATACAAAATTCTATATCCTTTCATTCAACATAGTGCAACGACTATTGTAACGGGGTTACACGAAAGTCATACCCGTGCGTTAACTTTGGAGGTTACACAAAACTCTGAACCGTGCGTAGAGTTTTGAAACTGTAGCCATTGACTCTCCACCACTCATTTGCATATTTCTTAGATTAACTATGCCATATAATTTAGTCTATACATTACAGCAACGTCAGACAACAATTAAATTCAGTTCTATTTTTGCAGTTAATTATTGTTGTCCTTGTTTTAAGTGACACTGACTCTGCGAATCTTAGTTATGACACTGTACTTGGTTCTTGTATACGGAAGGTTGGAAGGATAAGGACATCGACTCAGGGAGTACTACGTCTCTTGTGTGATGTGCATACCTACATAGCCCCGCTGCAAGACTGATCGACAGGATTCGGCAGTAGCCCAGCCAGCAGTACAAAAATGTTATAGAGTAGTAGCATTTTTAGTACCACAAACAGTGATTTGAGCAAACTCCGAGTAACTTGTGTCCCAAAAGGGTTTTGTCGCGTCAAGAGTTGCTACATATAAACCCGTCTCGCAGGCCTATATATCGATGGCTGAGATTACTTCAGCGTTACGGACGCAGACCAGAATTGTGTGGCTGCTTATTCATCAACTTTCCGCGAGAGACGAGCTTCCTGCATCCCAGTCCGCTCTCTCTCAACCAGTTCCCAGTGAAGTTCCCGTTTGTGGATTATGTTAATCTGGAACTGCCGATCAATTTTCTCAATTTCCGACAAATTGCCCTTCTTAATTCTGACTACAAGATATTCATAAAGATTTTCTCGCATCGGATACGCGATCATATCGGCAACCTTGTACATTCAACTCAATTCGGTTTTGCACAATGAAGGTCCATCCATACAAATAGATGTAGCGGAAGCACTTAAGGTGGCGCAGCAAAATTTTTAGGAAACGCCCAAGCTCTCCTACCGGTCTTTAGAAAAGCGTATGATTCGCTCAGCCGAAAGTGATGACGATGGCTAGGAGTCTTCACACTGGAATCACCGCAATTTTTCTAGCTAACGGAAGCTAGTCCAAACCGATGATGATCACGAGTATATTACGGCAAGGGTGTTCCCTTCTACCACTCTTGTTCATCATAGCCATGGATGTGTTCTTCGACATGATGGAGGCAAGTCCTGCGTTCAAAGGTATCGCATTATCTGGAGTTAAGTGGTGTCACAATCGCCGATGGCATGCTGAATACTGCCCCAGCGACCTCGAAGAGCGCTGCCTCCGTTAGAAAGGCTGTCGCCAAGTCCAATGATGCTTCGAGCGATGCATCGCGCCGTGTGATACAGTCTGGACATCTACTCAGAGCGACGAGATAGAACTGACAGCTCTCGGAGCCCACGGTGTGTACTGTAGTAGCGACAAGGACAGAGATTGCTTTACTGCCTGCTGAAGACGGGGTTGGACCAGTTCCAGTGGTCGACGTGGCCAGAGTGAGCGATGATGTTGACGTGACGACAGCACAACACGTTTTACACGTTTTGGAAGTGGGGCTTCGAATGAGGTGACTGCGCAAGATGTGCGGAATGCTTGCATCTCCAGACGAACCCAAGGCGCATACGCAGGGAGTCTTCGAGCCATATCGCGATGGGTATCGCGGCCAAAGCTAGCGAGGTTCGCCATTACCATGATAGTTGGGGGAGCAGATTGATGTCTGCCGCTTCACGGCTCATGATTTCGATGTTTTTAGTGGAAAATTGCAAAACGGTTGAGATTAGCGCGCTTCATTGTTTTCAAAGAGCAGTGGAGGACCTGTACCGCCAGAAGCAGATTCCGATTCCCTCAGCCTACGAGAAGATCATGTCGAGCTTTTTATCAGGTTGAAGCGGATACAAGCGGCACAGTACCAGGCCGGTGGACCGCGAGAGTCTGGCAAGGACACACCGCCTTTTCGCGTTACCAGGAGATCTGCAAGTCAACACTGTGCTGCAAAGAGAAAACGGTGCGTTGTCGAGCTATCAGTGCTTCACTTGGTTCACGAGACACAACAACGAGCTCATGCGGCTTCAACGTCAGCAGCAAAACGGCAACGACTAGAATAAAATAATTCAATCATATTGGGTAACTTTGAAATGCTATGAGGTTATTAGATAAATGATTATGCAGATAATGAAATCAGGTATAAAATAGTGGTCCTGTACTTCAATTCAGTAAACTCGGCCCGTTTTTGAGCATTCCCTTTCTCCAGGCTTCGAGTGAATATCGTGAAGTCAGTCTCCTTTTCCCTGGTCGTGACGACTCTGATACTTGGCGACAAGAGGATTAACACGTAACCAGAATGCCGTTACCTGGAATATGGGCAAGGGCAGTGTCGGAAGTTAAAGCAGCGTCTCTCATGCTTTTGGATCTCTCAATAAAAGTTTGGGACTAGCAGTGGCAAAACCACATTTTGTAGCGCAACGCACTGAATTAACTGTAGCTATCGTTTTGCCCAGGCTAAGATTTGATGCCGAGCACGCTTGGCCAACTATCAAGTCGTTTGTAGAAACCAATAACCGGATCCGCAACTTCGTTCGGAAAGGTTCGCTCGAAAAGCCAACAAGGAATGTAAAGGCTGGTTATGTCGTCTGGTTCATCCAACATATCGAGCTCGATAGTGGCTTGTGAAGAGCTAGATAGCGTGTGTGGGTCGCGGAAAACATTTCTTTTTAATCAGGACGATTTATATACATGTTAAACTACATCTGATCGATCGACAACCAGAACATTATTTTTAGTTGATCCGTTAATGGAAAAAAATACGCACACACATGTCCATATTGTGCCGCGCAATCTCCCACTTCGGATTCTATCACCCTATACCTCTACATCACCTGTCTTTTCACACTATAAGAATGTATAGACCAAAATTATATTCAAATTTCAATGCCAAAACGAATTATATTAGACTGTCAACATACCAGAGACGCTGCGACTACGGGAAAACCAAAGAAAGAACTGTTACTTAACTGCCCAAAATTGAAGGGTTTATTACAACATCCTTTATACTAACAGTGCCCAGACTAATGAGCCTTTCCGCCCCCATCACCCTAACCACGTAACCGATATCTTTCTTCAGCTCGTCTTGAGCTACATGCTTCATATTCAATCGGTTTACAATCGAACAGAAATACGCCATTAACCGTGACAACCGTGACCCCGCGTCCAGCAAATTTTGTATCCAAGCTCAGCGACCTCACCTTACTGTCCAGAGTTTATGGAGCCGAGTCGTCAGGTACTTTTGCCAACACAAAATATTAAATATTATTTCCATTCAGACTCTTTCTCATCCTTGAAAAGCGCAAAATCACAAATCCATACTAACTTGTCTCGCCCAATGCAAACACCCAATGACAACACGAAAACCTTGGCCTGAGTGACCTGGTTCAACGCCTTGATCCGCCGCATATATATGACATAGCTATCCATAATATCCCTAGTATCCTCCATGGTATTGTCTCAATATATTGGAGTGATACTGGCAGATTAGTTCCTGCAGCCTTGGTGACGACCGGATATTCATCTGCAGTGCGGCTATATGTTGATTGCGCAGCACCTTGATCGAATTCCCCCATCGAACATGCAAGTGTGCCTGCTCTGTCTCTGCCAACCTCTCCAATCGTTGTCATAACAGCCCGACGGCCTCTTCAGCAGGCATCAGCAAACTCGAATTGCTTCTCCAGGTACTTGCAATGTTCATTTATCCGTCGACGAATTTCTTGTTGCTGTTCGGGCTGCGTAGCATGACGTCCATTCTGCACTCGTACGTACTACGATGATCTTGCTGGCGTCACCGTCTCATGATAAGCACCATCAGCTTGCTAAGTATAAGCTTTGGCTTGGCGCTTGATATCTCTGTCCGGTATCGTAGCCATCGTCGTGGTCGTCTCCTGGAGCTGCAGGACGACGTCCATATACGGCGGCAGCGGCGCGTACATGGATACCGACACCCCATCGTCGGGTGGGACACCATCGCTTCGTCGACTTCTTCCATGCTGGCAGTGACTTCTCTGCTAAAAACATATTTGCTGTGAAATGAAATGAAATTAGTTACAAGTTCGCGTAACCGAAGTTATGCCTGCCCTAGACTCAATTTAGCCAGTCGGCGGCATAGAGTGGTGTCTGCATATGTCGGGTCTCCCGCTGCGGGTAGTGAGTCCGTGATCGATGTCAAAAGCGTCTTCCATCAGTTCTTGTCCAGTGCGAGTTGTCGGAGGTCGTCGAGGTTTTGAGCGCAGCGGAGGCGGTAGCCGCAGCTACTGGATACGAGGTCGGCGTCTAGTACTGATGACAGTGTGGTGCGTGGTCGTCCGCTCCATTTGTCTACGTCGCTCGGAGCGAAAAATGCCGCCATTTGGGTGCTCGCTGGGATATCGGGGCGGCGCAGGATGTGGCCAAAGAGGCCCTATCGAGACGTCGTGATTCAGTATCGTAGCGGTCTTTCTCGGCAGATTTTGTACAGGGTCTGGTTGGCGACGTGACGGGGATACCGGATCTGAAGTACGTTGCGTAGTTGGCGGCGGTGGAAGCTCTCGAGCTTACGCGGCTCCGTTGTCGTCATGGCCCATGTGCCACAGTTGTATAGGAGAATCGGCAGGACGAAGCAGTTGTAGAGCCGGATCCAAGTCTTCTCAGTCGTGGAGTGTGGCCGTATCCAAACGGACCAGAGGCGGTTGAGTGCCGCTGCAGCGAGGGTCTTTCGGCGTGCGATATCTTCAGTGTCGCCAAGCAGGGAGCCCAGTTTCTTGGTGGAGCGCCACGTCTCTTCGGCAGCTCTTTCGTGTCGGATCTCGCCTGCTGAGCGAACATGGTGAAGTCTGTCTTAGAAACATTCATCTGAAGCGACCATCTTGCAAGGATAGCTGATGCGCGGTCGAGGATAAGATCAACCGCTGCGGGGTCTCGGCAGATGAAATCTGCATCGTCTGCGTAGATCACATTCTGTTCCAGGAGCTTGTATGGGAAATCTAATTCACTGGCTACATCTTGAAGTGCTGCTTCCATGTAAACTACAAATAAAACGGGTGAAAGTGAGTCCCCTTGCGGGGTACCGGTGTTACTTCCGAAGAGTTCCAGTGTTTGCAGCCTGATCGGAGCGCCAGAGTCTTGCTGGACAGGAGCGCACGGATGATCCGGATGTCGTCTTCGGTCAGGATCGTCTCGACAACCGATAGTATCTTGGATCTGTCGATGGTATCGAAAGCTTTGGAGAGGTCAATGCCGAGAATGTGGATGCGCTCCCGGTATCGTTGTGCTCGCGCACAGATCTATCGGTGGGTCCAAACGACGTCCGCGGTGTTTCGACTTTTCCGGAACCCTCTTTAGTGCGACGACAGGAAGCGGTCGACAGCTGCGGATATTCGGGGTAGTACGACCAGCGAGACGGCTTTCCGGATGCTGTTGAGTAGAACGATAGGCCGGAGGTTGGAGCATTCACCGCGGGGCTTATTCGGCTTCGGGAGGCATAATAGCGTTCCCTCTCCGAGGTCGAGCGGTTCCCCGCGCTCAAAGCTCCGGTTGATGAGGGCCGCTATCCTTGGCGCAATCACGCCAGCCCCGTATTTGAGGAGCTCGGCTGGAATCGCGACGGGACCGGATGCCCGGCGGTTGTTCAGTTGTCGGAGTGCGTGACGGATTTCTTCTAGTGAGATGGGTTGGTTGAGCGCTCTGGTCTCCAGGTTTGGCGCGATCGGGGAGCGCTCGGGAGTGTCAAATTGTTGCTTAAAATGAGCGCGGATACGAGTGTTAGTTGTTGCTTGGTGGACTATATACTTACCGTTGGAGTCGCGGAGAAGAAGGGGTTCAGTGTGTCTGGGTCTGATCACTCGGAAAGCTTCGTAGAATTGAGCTGTATCGCTGAGACTTTCGATTCGCATTGTCTTCTCGAGTTCTACGTAGGCGAGGTCGCGGCAGCGAAACTTGATCTGGTGCAGGACGGCGTTGCGCACGCGGCGAAGAGCTGCAGTATCGGCACTAAGATCGTTGTAAATTCGTACCTGTATGGCTCGTTGCTGTGACGATAGCTCTCGGAGAATGGCGTCGTTGTATCGGTGGATCCTTCGACCGGGGTGTTGAACTCCACCGTCTTTTCGGCGGTGGCGCGAATGGCGTTGAGTGCTGCCTTCCATTGCGTCGCTATCGGGAGTTTGTCCGTGCCAGTCGTCGGCGCCAAAGCTTTTAGTGCCGCAGTGTGTTTGTCTCGTGTTGGTTCGTCGTGAATCAATTGGTCGCGAGCGAGTTGGATCGGGGCACTGGTATGTCGACGGGTTCTGAAGCGTAGTCTTGGGCATGTTGGAGTAGGAAGTCCGCTGTAACGAGCTTGTGGTCGGAAACAGTGCCTGTTCCTCCCCATGATTGCACTTCCATGCAGAGCTGCCGGCAGTTGATCTGGCAAAGGATATAGTCGATTTGGTTGTAGGTGCAGTAATACTTTAGTTAGTTACTAAAGACCAAACGTTTCTGTATTGTGCCGCATTGCAGATATTCTAGCGCTTGACACCGTTGTTTGGTATTCGCAATTACTGGGCACATGAAGATGCTACAACAAACGAAACGGGCCCTTAGTTTCGACGTCATGCCAACCCACAGTGACCTTACTAATGAGCTTCTCACCCTCACCTTTAAACGTGGTGGTTAGGAGAAATGAGCCCCTGTCAGCTGCACCGCATCGCAACAAACGCCACGGTGACCCTTCTCCAACATATCCTTCTCCATTTAATTACCAAAACGCCACTGGTCGTCTCGCCTGCTGATGGCGCTCAGCTAGCCACGAAAATGCCCCCTCTCCATAATCAACGATAAGATCACCATCACGGTAGCGGAATTTTCATGATCGTCACCATTGTGACGAATATGTGGTAAATCTACATCTGTTGGTTTGTACGCATAACATAGTGGCATTTCGTCACCCCAATAAATTTGAAAAGATATGGACTTTGTTGTCCCGCTGATTTGCCCTCCCTATCATATCTCTGAAGAAGCCCGTTCGGGTTTAGTGAAGATTCTAGCGGGGTGATGTTTTTTTTCAATCCATCTTGGAAATTCATTAAGCATGGATTGTTGGAATCATTGGAGCACTTTTGAATGTCTTCATTTGAAGGTAATTTATCTATATGTTTGTTTAATGCACCTCTGCTCGTTTAAACCGCATCAATGAAGCCCTCCCATCTACCAAGCTTATTGCACAAATTTGCGGAAGATATACCAACAAAATAATCCAGCAATGCTTCGGATCCTTGTTTACCGTAGTAGGAGTCCTTCTTGTTGGAAGTCAATGCGACCAGTTTCGTCTGGACTTGTCCGAAAAAACTTGCTTTGTCTCCTTCTTTTTCGTGCTGGGGTTTGATGTTCAATTTCCGATATCACTACCGTCAACTTCACCAAATTATGAAGTCAGAGAACGTCACCTATATGGGAGCACGGTACAATTTTGAAATCAGTGCAATGACGATAATCCGGCTGCATGCGAGTATCTGCTGTCGTTGTGATCGCTTTCCACAGATAGATATTTTACAGCACGCTCTCCTTGATCATACAGCACATTATCTACTGTTCATCCGCTCGGACATGCCGTTCTGCTGGGGGTTGTAAAGTAGCATGAACTGTTACTTGGTCGCGTCCATTGCCACGCTTTGATATTCACCACTATTGTCACTTCGAAGCAACTGACCTTCACCCCAGCAATAAGGTCTTTAATAACCTTTACAGATGTGTCCAATAATTCACTCTTCTTCCGCATTGGGTAGATCGTCCCCTAACGAATCTTCATCGTGATGAACGTCACAATGTAGTTGTAACCGGACTTTGATGTTAGTGTGACGTCTGATCACATGGTTACACCGATGCATCTGATCTCCCTGGCGTCTAGCTCATCCTTGCTAGAGTTGGTTTTCCTGCGGGCTTGCTGGTCTGTCTTGAGATGTCCATGGTCGATTGGGCGGATCGCCACAGGAGGTTGAACAGGCAAATTCATTTGTATTAATGATAGTCTCTCTTTAGATTTTAACGGGTATTCCATGTAGTCGCTCTATCGATTTTTTTACTGGGATAGGAGAGGAGCGTATAGTCCAGCCCGGTATGGTACCGATATACTGATACAATACCGGTGGCAACGGGGTAGCCCCTTCTATTCGCACACCGGTGTCATTAATTCGACCGTACCGCAATGATTGCACCCCGCAGGGTGTTTTGTGTGGAGCTTCTATTCGGATCCCTTCTCGCTGAATAGAAGCTCCTTTGTAGCCGTGGTTACCGTTTTAGTGCCGATATACTGGTGCCAAAGCGTGGTCGTCGCCGTACCGGTTCAGTACCGACACCTATAAAGGGCAGATAGCGCGGCTGCGAAGCAGGCGCACTAGATGCCTGTCATCGCAGCCTAGCGGCTTGATCAAAGCCTATCCCAGCCTTCGCGAAGCCCTAGTCCTGAGAGATTAGCCCAGCCCAAGTTTACCTTTAATGTCAATGATGGTCACTACCGGTAATTACCAGTACGATATTGCTTCTATACGGCCATCCTAGTTTGTTTGTATTTGCCAACCTGCCAATATTCTCACATATCCACGAGGGCAGATCGCGCGGCTGTGAAGAAGGCGCGCTAGATGCCGAAAAATACATATCACCGGTACCAGTGTTTAAAAGAAATCCTCTCAGTGTTCGCCGAAATAATTGTGTGGAATCAAAAGGCCTCTGCAATTCGGTTGTTCAAAATAATATCTCTCTTTCACTCTTCGGAAATTCAACCACACAACTGTGTGGATGCGTGTCGTCGTTGATCACCAGAATTCACCACTATCGTCACTTGGTCGCCGTGTCATCTTCTGTAACGTCACAAGGCTCTTTGGGCTCTGTTGCTGGTGCTTTCATTTCATAAAATTCACAGTAAACCGAACTGTGAATTGTCTGATCTCATCTTCTAATTCCGCTCAACTCTGAATTGCACTCCATAGATTGTCAGCGGTTGCAGATGAAAGTTTCTGCTGTTGATATACGCAGCTTCCGTCCGTCAGCGTTTCACTCAGTAACAAATTCTCGAGAGCTTGGTTGAGATCCTGGCGACTTTGCTTGTACATCGTGAAGACCATCTCAGTAAGCACACCCAATTCGTGATACCGTTCTTGGTCCATAGCTTCGTCTAGCGGTCCACTCGAGACATTAGGGATCGATTTAGTGTGACTTCTTATCAAACACCCGGTGGTACCGTCGGGAAGTGTAGTTGGAGCTACCGTAGAGCAACCTTCGAACGTGATCAGTGAATGCGACGACCTACCGTCGTCCGGATGGAAAACACTCATCATGGCGCACCACACGTACACAATGCGACCTTGTTGCTGGAACCGCTTCATCACCGAGACCAGTTCTGCGTTCGTCACTCCGTTTGACTCGTTCTTCACAGGCAACGGAAGGGTGAGCGTCGAAATGATCGTGTCCTCGGTTTGTCTGAGAAGATAGAGGTTCGTGTCGAGGAGTTTCAGTTTTCCCTGAGGAAATGCCTTCCACACGACGTCGTCCACTGTTTTGTAGTTGAAGGGCATAAACCGCTTCTCCTTGAACTCCACGTGCATTCCTTCTACCGGTGAGTACTTCAGAATAGCATCGTCTCCGATATCCACCGTCGGGTTGGTATCGCTTAGCCCTCCTTCCAAGAGGATAGCGTCCACGAAGGTACACCTTGAATTCACGTCAAGCAACATTTCTCCCAGCAGTTGGCTCGAGTGTTGGACGTGGACACCAGGTAGGTCGTTGCAGATCTGAAGTCGACCACAACTTCGACTCTTGTGAATCAATCGCTCGAAACGCTTGACCAGTTGCAGTTGAGACTTGACCATGTCTCGGAGCTTGGCGTTCTCCACCTCGGACTTGGCTTTCTCGCCTCGTGGTCTCTTGGCAATACGTTCCCAGATCGACAGCTTGTCACTACCAGTAGTCGACATCGTGTTGTTTGGCGTCACTTGTCGACGTTGATTCTTCAGCGTCAACGTCTCGATCGTCGCTTCCAGCTCCTCGGCTTGAACGCGCAGATCCATCAACTCTTCTTTCTGTCGCTGGCTGTAATTTTTCGTGCACTTCCTTTTTTCGTGGCTGGGTCTAGCAGGGTCACGGCACTGGCCGCAGAGCGAGGACTGTCTCCAGCATGGTTCGAGTCCGTTATGGCGGACGAGTCAAACTCTTGACAAGACGGAATCAAGTTCTGTACCGCGGATGGATCTACCCAAAAGTCGAGGTCTTGTAGCTCGTCCGTAGCCAAGTCCATAGTGCCTAGTTGTTGCTCTGGCATTTTTGGCTTACAAGACGATCTCTGCTGTAGCGAGACTAGTTCAGATTGACGGGCTTGTTTCTTTGTCAGACCTGAGTGGCTTGGTTCAGATTGCGCTGCGAACGGCGCTCAGTGATTACCATAATTGCGGACACATCGCCAGCCGTTAGCGTCTTATCTGAGGCCATCTCCTTGTTGCGATGAATCTCAGGATAAAACTGCCTAGTGCCATCAATATATGTGTCCCTGATGAACACCTCAATGAGTTATGCTGTGTATGACCGGAAGACCGGAAGAATGCGCATGAAATATGCTCAGGTGTCGTGATTTCGCAATGATCGGGGCACGTGAATATTGCGGCCTGGATCAGCGAGCTCTTCCAGTAAAGCACATGCTCATCCAGGCTCGTGTTTTTGGGTGAAGGTCATCTATTCTTTGTTATTGTTAACAAATATACTCCTGAGATCGCTAGAGGCTGTGCCTTATAAGCTTCGGTATGCCTTATTGTTGTGCTTGCTCTGTGAGCGCTTGTGGTGTTGTAACTTCATAAACACATGAGAGGTCACCAATTCTCCCATGCGGTGGTGTTAGATGCTTCATGTACACGCGGTGGGGTTATCCAGGCTCCTGCTACTTGAGAGTATCATTTCAGAGCGGTGGTTGTTGCACGTTTTATAGGGCAGTAAAAATATACCATGTGACTTCATGGTGCAGACGCAACCGAATTGACTATCCAAGTTGCGATGGGAACGTCGACAGCGATTGCTCCAAGTCAACCAGATAAGACCCCAAGCCCAAGGCTCTCGCAAGTGAACCAATTTTTCAAGCTCACTCCCGAGCTCAAAAATGTGCTGAAGGCGAACCAGATCGCTCCAACGGGGCCGACGATCGAGCAGCTCAAGTTAGAGAGCAAAAGGTGCTGGGCCATCGCCAAAGCGGGTCCTTATCGTTCCGCGACGCGTTTGGTGTGTTAGGCTTGCCGATGCTCATTGTGTTAGTCACTTGCGTCGTCTGGACTGCGTGGTTAGTTTTCCTGGCGCTTGCACCGAACCAGGCGGCCAATCTGCTCATGCACACGCAAGATTACGACAACGGCGAGTTCTGGATGATCAGCGATGCGAATCCGGGCATGGCGTTTACTGGAGCTATTGGTCTCATGCTGGTTTGCGCCTGCTACGTGGTGGTGACTCTGAGAATGATTTTCTATCGCGAAAAGCTCGTCAGCTCGGCATTGTCCAGTTATTCCAGCACGTGGTGGAGTTCGGGCCATCGATCGATGCGATGGCTCAGCTCAATGCAGCCACACTACGAACGAGGCCAACTGTTTTACAACGACCTCACAAACTTTGAAGGCAAAAATCGCAAACGTTGGGTACGTTCACAGGAAGATTTTTAGCTTTGATAACGGGGTTGTAGTGTACTTATTTGCATCGGTTATTGCTGTAGAATGCTCTGCTCAAGTTGGGTGACTTGGGGATCGAGTCGGTCATGCTCCGACAATTATTACTAAGCGGGAGTCCAGCGACTCTGACGTACGGGTTTACAATCTTTCTCGCGCTGAACGCCATGTCCTGTGTCATTAACGTGTTGACCGATCGGTTTTCGGCTCTGACCGAGATATTCATCTACTCAGTGTACGTGTCAATCAAGTGACAACAATAAGAGTTTTGCGGTCTCACTTTGCGTGATTGCTCCCTTTAGATTCGACTTAAGCGCGGCGGTTCTCTATCCGATCGTGACGTTGGTTTACTGCTACTACAATTTCAGCTTCGACCGCGCCGTTTATCTGACTTATCTGGAGATGCTGCCAGCGGGCAGCTTCGAGGAAATCGCTCGGTCTTTCGTGGACCAGTCGGAACTTGCGTTATTCCGCGTGAATTTCGACAACCTCCGCATTGATTCGCTGCTGGATTTCGTGCTTCGCATCGGCATGAATTTGAGCTTTTGCTATCGGTTCGAGCGTCTACTGGGAGCGATCCTGTGGACACGTCAAAGAGAGAGAATTTTCAAGCAGATCAAGCAGCGAAGCGCATCAGAGTCTGAGCTGCAAAACCCGGTTCCGAAAAGCATCGTCGCAGTATTTATCGCTTGCAGTCTGGTGGTATTACTATCGGCGAACAAAGCGATGACCGACTCGACAACGCTCTGCTCCGCGTATCCAGAGTGCGTGGTGTACGCGCATCAGTGGGAGACCTCCGAAAAACTTGTCCGTGCTTGTATCTCATCGATGTCGACCGTGCACCGAAAACCTACGAAGAATGGATCAACCCTATCGACGCGTACGATACAGTCAAAGCCTTGGCTTCTTCGGGGTTGCTGAAATCGCTGCAAGTGATCAATCGACAGCTCGTGGAGTTTCCGGAAGAGTTACGGCTGTGTCGCGGGCTCAAAGTCATGTACGTTTGGTAGAGTTTCCAATCATCTCAAAACGTATCACTAACTGGAGAAACGAAAGTCAATTAATGTACACAAGCACGCAGTATATCCCAAGCTGGATGAAGGAGCTGAAAACCTCGAGTCAATGTGAGTCAGTGGTGTGTGTTTGTCCGTAGTATTAATGCCCGCGACTAATTTATTTGCCAAATGCAGTCAAGTCGAGGGCAAGTACGGTCAGCAAAACCTGGTGAACCTTCCTGAAGATCTATTTGCCGACTTGCCACGGCTCTCGATGCTACATTTTGGACTGCACGAGCATATCGACCACATCCCCCGTTGTCAGGCGTGCCTCAACTGAGGAGTTTGTCTCTTGCGTGGCTCACTCGGCTGCACGACCTCCCTTCGTTCAACCATATACCTTCCCTTGGGCGATTGATCTTAGCTCTTCTGCCAAGTTTCGAGCGATTACCCGACATGGCACCACTGCAAAACCTACTTGAATTTGACTTGCTGCGACCAAACCACATTTGCTGCAACGGATTCATGGGCGCTTGCAATCTGAGCCATATCTCTTGCCAGAGCTATCCGTTCGCGAATGTCTCGGCAGCTACGTGTCTAATGAACGATTCGGATCCCAACGTCACAGTAACTCCGTTCCTCGGTTATGACGGTACCAGGAAAGTCTTTGAAAAATTTGCATCCACGATCTGCCAAGCATCGCCGTTCGACTCGCCCGACTTTCTCAGTTTCCCCGTGAAAGCCACCATCGAGATTTGCGGCGGCAAACCGTATCGACAGTGCTTCCTGCCAGGAAATCTGACGGGTATTTGTTATAATGCCCGTTTTGCGGTGCTTTCCTGTCTTCCGGACGAACACTATATTGCGTTACGGCGGCTGCAGATTGCGAAAAATCGGGCCCAAGTGCGACCCCGTCGAGGAGGAATGGCTCGGTTGTGACTAAGCAATTTGGCTGTGACAAAGCAGAGTAATATTCAAGCGCCTCAGCTCGTACGAAATCACTTGGAATGTCTGAGAAAGCAGTCTTTGTCAACAAAATACAATGGTAACTCACGGATGTTGTGGATCTGTTGGACAGTCTCAGCTACGAACGAGGCGTCGATACCGGACAAAGACATTGATGACACTTGCTGTACCTCGTAGCAATGAGGAGGACGATAACGGCTGGTGATGTGTGAGCCAGGCACTCGCATTATGCTAATCACCAAGCGCGGTTCGAAGCGTAATCTGAACCAGGTCACTTAGGTCTGGCCGACAAGCTCATTTTACCATGGACCATAGACAAACTTTGCTAGCAGAATATCTGCAAGACGTCGTGTGGTTTGATGACACAGCGGAGCTTTCAGCATGCGACGTGCTGTCGACAATTCCTGACCTGAATTTGCAGGACACGCAGCAATCTGCAGAAGACAGTCCTCGATCTGCGTGCAGCACCGTAAATTCATCCCCGTCCGAACCAACCAAGAAAAAGCGTAAGTTCACGAAAACCACAGCCAGAAGCAGAGGGAAGAGATAGTGGCTTTGCGAGTTCAGGCTGACGAACTGGAGCAGACACTGGAAAAGTTGACGATGAAAATTCGAAGTGGAGTTAGAAGACAGCAAGTGATGCCAATGGGATTTGGTCAGGAGGGAATGGTGGTGTGGGAATGCATCGCAAAAAGACAGCGAGGCGAGAAGGCTAAGTCAGAGGTTGAGAACGCCAAGCTGCGAGAGATGCTCAAGTGTCAACTGCGAATGGCGAGGAGTTTCGAGATACTGCTACACAAGAGTCGGCTTTGCCTGAGCTTTCAAGATACGGGGTGCCAGTTCGCTATGGAGACTCACAACTCGTGTCAAAGGCTAGAAGAAATGCTGCGAGACGTTAACGCACGCTACGCGGTCGTGGACACTGTTCTTGTCTCGCACGGTTTAAGCGATGCCAAGCCCATGGCTGACATTGGAGCTGACGCTACTTTGAACTTTTCGCCGACGGATGGAATGCACCTGGAATTCAAAGAGAAGAGAGTGATGCCGTTCCACTACCAACTAGTGGATGCTGTCGTGTGGAAAACGCTTCCAGAAGGAAAACTCAAGCTCGAAGGCACGCGCCTGTCGGTTCTCGAACATACTGAAGATACTCACATCTCCCAGATCATGCTTTATCAAAAGAACGCACCGCAGATTGGCAAGGCGGAGATAATCTCGGTCATGAAGCGGTTCCAAGAAGAAGGTCGCGTGGTGTATGTGTGGTCCGCCACCATGAATTTTTACCAGCCAAACGATGAAGACGCTTCACCGTCGGTTCTCACATATAAAGGGTACTCCACAGCGTCGTCGACGGCTCTGGCGGACACTTCTCCTGGCTGTGTCGTGAGAAGTTACACCAACTCGATGCCCTCTGTACCGAATGAAGATCTGGACCCGGAGCAATCTCAAGACCTGGGCATCCTCACCGAGATGGTCTTCACTGCGTACAAGCAAAGCCGGCAGAATATCACCCAAACACTTGAAAACCTGCTGCTAGATGAAGCAGTGAACAAACTAAAAGCCTGCCAATGACAACTGATACCTTGAAGTTGCCTGCATGAACGGGAGGGGTCTTGACACGATGGCTACATTTTGCAGTCGAACTTCAAGTTCGCCAGCCCGTTCATTGGCTGAAATCCGTCATTCCAAAATTGTCGAAATGAAGCGCGGGACTGACCCGGATGCGTCCACGGCGCTAACGCTGGAGGCCGACAGTGACGTTTTCCCAGACATCAGCGACCTTATGGACGTGTGCGAGACAATGGCGCATCAATCAAGCACTCTTACACCCCCGACGGAGGTCTGCAGCCCAAGTTTCAGCCCGTCAAACGCCAGCGAACCGTCAGATTTGACGCCTGAAGAAGCGGCGGAGCTATTACGCGTTCTAGATGCATCGTCGCTCTCCCAAACTCCCATGGATGTTACAACAGAAGCTCGCGAGCACACACCACCGTTTGCAACGGCGGAGGCAGCGCCAACGAGAAAAAACCTGGTCGGAAAAAGAGTCCAGGCCCAAGGACAGGAAAGATGCGGAATCCATCGCGTGAGCGGCTGCAAAATGAGTTAGCCTATTTAAGAAGCAAAACAGTGGAGCTGGAGGACGAACTGAAGGTGTTACAGGCTCGGAAACGATCTGTCTTGGCCCTCGAGAGCAGTGAGAGTAGAAATATTGCTGCTGGAGCGCGAGTGTGGAGACGCATCGCGGAGCGACAAGCTCGAGAGCGAGAGGCGTCAGAGGGGGAGAATAAAAGACTGAAAGGCGTGCTGCAGGGACAGATCGCATTGGCTAAACGACTCGAACAAATGTTGAGGAAAAACCCTCAAGTGACAGTGATGCAGGGAAGTTTGGGGATACCGAAGAATTTGACTACGTGGGGCGAGATGCACGGCATGTACGAGTCGTTTTTGAGCGAACTAGATGGACTATATGCCCAGATTGACGATGTATTTCACCGGACCGGCTTGGAGACGAGCGTGGACGATTCCTTTAGACATGCGTATGTGAAGACGAGGAAAGCTCCAAATGATGGAGAAGAACTGTACGCTGAGCTGCAAGACGTGACGATCATTCCGTTCGAGCTAGAGCGAACCTCCTCAGCGATGTGGAGTGCTGTGAAACGACAGTACCGAAAGAACAGCTACCATTCGTATGAAGGAGCGATAGATAGACTGGATGATACGATCGCTGTCAAGTACCGTAGCCAAACCCATCGTGGCGGGAAGGATGTTAGTCTAGATGCGCTAATGGTCATGCGACGTTATACGGAACGTGGCCGACTAGCATTCGTGTGGCGATCTGTGTCGCATGCAATGGACGAACAACTTTCAGGCATGTACACTGATGAAACTGGATGGAGTGTACTCAAACAGATTCCTCCTGAGGCTGGGATTTCGCTTTCTGGTAGTGTCATGCACAACTGTGTGCATGTCGTCCCTAAGCGAGTGGACTGTGCGTCGTCTATACAGCAAAACGAAGTTGGATTGCTCACAAAGCTTGTTATCGATTGCTATGAAGACGATGTGGTTGCTCTAAGCGCAATGATGGAGGATATGCTACTTAAAGATGCTCTAACCGTTGTGAAGTTGCCTGAATGTACCGGTTAAACACATAAACACACTATCAAGTGGAAGTAGTATGTTGATACGACTATTTGTGCTGCCAAATAACTGTGCGTTGGTATTTTAGTGGCATGCAAAAATATACCGCGAGCAGCAGTGTCCACAGAACTTTTGCTGATGAGCAGTTGATCTGTCTTCGCTAGAGAGAATGATGATCGTCCCTGCTGATGGCGGGAACATTTTAAAGTCAACGACCAGAAAAGTAACAAAGCTGAAGCGAATATTCCCGAGGGGGCCTACAGTCACGCAGCTCAAGGCGGAGAGTAAACGAATTCTGGAGCGGAATCATGGCAGAGTCATCTCGTTCTGTGAGGCTTTTGGTGTGTTGGGTCCCCCGATGTTTATTATCCTCTTAGTTTGCCTTGTATGGACGGCAATGCTGATTTGTCTGGCGCTAAGGCCGAATGAGGCGGCCAATATGATCATGGGTACAAGCACGTACGACAACGGTGAGTTCTGGATGATTAACGATGTCAATCCTCGGATGACCATGGCTGGAGCTGTGGGGCTAGTGGTGGTGGGCGTTTTCTACGGCGTAGTGACATTGCGAATGCTGTTTTGGCGGGACAATTTATTTACTTCTGGATTTCTCAATCATGCCAACAAGTGGCTACTGCCGGGGCGGAAATCCTATCGGTGGTTAGGATCCGCTAGCAAAAACTACAAACGCGGTCTTGAAATCTGAGCGAGATCACTTCTTTCGAGGGAAAGAATCGGAAGAGATGGGTACGTTGCGTTGGTCTTGGTTATTTGTAGTAAAATGATCTAACCGAACATGATGAGTGCAGAATGCGTTTCTCAAGCTTTTGGATTTGGTAATAGAGACGATGATGTTCAGACAGCAGCTTGGAAGCGGCAGTCCACCAAGTCTTACGTACGGATTCGCAGGCTTTCTCGCGGTAAACTCGCTGTCCTGCGTGTTCAATATCCTCACGGACCGGTTTTCAGCCTTGACAGAAGTCTTCATTGACTCCATGTACGTTGTCACCATATATTAGAGTGCAACGCCTTGGCTGAAGTCTAATGGTTCCTTCTTAATCACTTAGTTTCGATTTTACCGCAGCAGTATTCTTCCCGATCACCACACTGTTGTATAGCTACTACAATTTTAATTTTGACCGAGATGTTTATCTCACTTACCTGGAGGTATTGCCACCGGGAAGCTTTGAACGTTTGGCGCGATCGTTTGCCAGTCCATCCGAGATAGCGTTGTTTCGAGTGAATCTCGACTCGCTTCGCATCAGTTCAGTAACGGATTTTATGCTTCGTATCAGCATGAACTTGACCTTCTGCTACCGATTTGAGCGAGTACTCGAGGCTCTTATTTGGACTCGCCAGCGAGACTACGCGTCGGGGGTGTTGAAAATGGTTATCCCGGTAAACTATGTGCCTGCGTCGCAAAATTCGGTGCCGAGAGGTGTTACGGCTGTGTTTATAGCCTTCAGTATCGCCATCTTGCTGTGCGCCCATAAAGCGATTTCGGATTCTGAGCAAGTTTGCGCACCACACCCGGAGTGCGTGGTATACGCTCATCAATGGCAAAGGAGCGACGACTTCTGTCCGTGTGTGATCCTGATCGATGTCGACACTGCCCCGAAAACGTATCCAGAGTGGATCGATCCTATTAACGCATACGATAAAGTAAAAGTGTTGGCTTCAGCTGGAATGTTGAGGTCGTTGCAAGTGATAAATCGCCAGTTGTTACAATTTCCTGAAGAACTTCGGTCCTGCAATGACTTGAAAGCCATGTAAGAAGTGCATTGGAGATAATCGATTACCATTAACGTTGTTAACTATGTGTTTGGTGTTATACAGCCAGCTTATCTACACAGGCACTCAAACTCTGCCATCATGGACGAAGGAGCTGACACACCTGGAGATGATGTGAGGCCAAATCCAAGTGTGTTGTATCATTCTTTAAGCTAACGGTTCTTGCTTTAGTCAGATCGAGGGCAAATACGGCGACCAGAGCTTGATCAACCTCCCGGATGACTTGTTCACTGACATGCCGAAGCTGTCGTTAATCCATATCGGAATGCAAGGAGCTCTCGAACGCATTCCATCGTTAGCAGGGGTTCCGCATCTTCAAACTCTGTCTCTCGGGTGGATAATGAAGTTGAAGGAACTTCCCGCTTTCGACCACGTCCCAAAGTTGAACCAAATCGTTTTGACCGTGTTACCGGAGTTGGGGCAAGTTCCAGACATGTCACCGCTCCACAAAGTTAGTGAGTTGGTTGTTTATCGACCAAGTGCGCTCTGCTGCAATGGATTCATGGGGCCGTGTGATTTGACTCACAGTTCGTGTCGAAGTCACGCTTTACTCCAAACTCCGGCAGCAACGTGTCTGAAGAACGACACATATCCAAGTCTGGCAGCGACACCATTTCTCGGGAGCACTGCCACCCAGAAAATATTCCAAACGTTTTCGCCATTTATTTGCCAAGAATCGACAGTCGATGCAGCGACCTTCTTGAATTTTCCATCGAAAGAGACGGTCGAGGTATGCGAGGGCACTCCATTCCGACAATGCCAAGCACCTGACAACAGCACTGGCATTTGTTTCAGCACGCGATTTCAAGTCTTAATGTGCTTAGCTGATGGCAACTACATCGCGTTACGGCGACTACAAATTGAAAAGGGAATTGGCCCGAAATGCGACCCAGTCGAGGAAAAATGGCTCGGTTGTGGAGAGTAAAGTGTTTGTACACGATAGAGGCCCATATTTTTCGGCGGCTATTCAATATCCGGATTAGTCGATGTCGGGCTTTGCTATTTATGTGTGGTATTGCGAATGATATTGTGGCGAGGGTTTTGTTCAACAATGCCGCCAACAGTCACAAAATTCGGTCAGGGCGTCGATCGTTACCGTTGGGATCTATGAGGAACAATTGCAAGCGTGATCTCCTGGTGTGGAATGACCTTACATCATTTGAAGGGAAGAATCGCAAGCGATGGGTATGTACAATACGCTAACCCCGTGAATATTTCCTGTGTTCCCTGCTCCGACAATTGTTTTCGAACTGTAGTCCTGTAGCTTTTTTGGCCGTGAATGCAATGCCGTGCGTCGCTGACGTCGTGACAGATTATTTTTCAGCATTAATAGAAGTGTTCATCTATTCGCGTTGCTGTCCGCTCACAAGTCCATATTGGATGGTGAGAAACTCTATTCGCTGCACCCTGAGTGTGTCGGGCATGTGCATCAATGGGAAGCAGCCAACGAGCATTGCCCATGCCTGGTTTTCATGTCGACGTAGCTATACGACCAGTGGATTAATCCAATGAATGCGCTCGATAAGGTGAAGGACTGGCAGCATCCGACAGGCTCAAGTCTTTGCAAATACTCAATCGACAAGTGCTGGAGTGGCCAAAGAGATGCGGTTGTGTAAAGAGTTAAAGACCATGTACGTTGTGATAAGAAGAGCTTGTTGCTAAGGTTAACGACTGATGAACTCGTTGGTGACTATCAGCCAGATGATTTACTCCAGCACAGAACATATTCCGTTGTGGGCAGAAGAGTTTGAGCATCTTGAAACACTGTGAGCTCCATGGAGATACAAAAGAGGAAAACGCCATGTTAGCTTACATCCATGTGTTTGCTTTGTGTCAGACAGATCGAAGGGAAATTTGCAGACCACAATTTGTACGACCTGCCGGAAGGCTTGTTCAGCAGCATGCCTCGGCTCTCCTTTCTCCACCTCGGGGTGCACGACTACATGTAGCATCTCCCACCCCTGAATGGGGTTCCTCGTCTCCAAACGTTTTCGTTGGCGTGGATCCCTCTAGCACGGAGACTACCAGAGCTCGACCGTGTCCCGCAACTGAATCAACTACTGCTGAGGCTGGATTTGATACCCGATATATCGAAGCAGAACCACCTGGCCGAGTTTGTCGTTTATCGACCGGTTTGTCCGTGTTGCAACGACGTCATGGGGCCGTGCAACTTAAATCATACTTCCTTCCAGGGCATCACCATGACGTACACTCCGACCGAGTGTCTAATGAATGAAACCAACCCAAAGCAATTCCTGGTGAGTTTAGCAACGATGCAAGGGTTCACCAAGTTGCCCCCTACATTTGCCAGGAGTCTTCTTTCGACAAGGCAATGTGACGGGAATATGCTTTAACACGCAACACCAAGTGCTGTCGTGTCTAATCGGCGAAAACTATATCGAACTGAGACGATTTCAGATCGAAAATAGTATTGGTAACCTGGTCGAGGAAAAATGGCTTCACAGGCAAGCGGCTTGCCTGTGGTAACGGAGTTCCAACAGAGTTCCTTAGTAGAAAAATAAACTATTTTTAGTGTCCATAGTACACGTACTACTAGTAATAAATGCTTGTATCGACAAATAGACCCGTGGATGGGAGTAACATTTCCAACCGTGAACGTCAAGATGAGCCAAGTGATTCCGACGGGGTCGGTAGCTAAGCCGTTAGATTCAAAGAGCAACCGAACAGCCCAAGCTCGTCCCAGTTGGTGCAGGTCTTTTGGCCCCATCGGCGTCCTCGTGCTGCTCGTTCTGGTCATCTGTGCCACGTGGACTTTTTGTTGATTTTCTTGGCGTTGGCTCCGAACCAGGCGGCAAATCTGATCATGAACACTGCAGAATATGACAATGGGGACTTTTGGCTCATCAACGACGCGGATCCTCAAATGACGCTTGCTGCAGTTGTAGGGCTGGCTGTTGTTGGGTTTTGCTATCTTGTTGTGATGCTGGAGATTTTGTGGAGGCACGAAAAGCTGATAAATCAAGCTGAGCCTTTAGAAGTGTCGGAAGGCACGGCAAGCTGACGAACGAACGTCTTCGTGGTCTCTGGCACGACGTCACGTCTTTTGAGGGCAAGCTACGCAAACGATGGGTAGGTTGTGTCGGGGTTTAATTTAGTGGTCATGATATTGACGTATTGCTTTAGAATGCAGTTCTGAAGCTGGTTGATCTAGCTGTGGAAAGCTTGATACTCCGACAATTACTCTCAAACGGCAGTCCTCCAAGTCTTGTGTACGGATTCGCGGTATTCCTGGCTGTGAATGCTCTTTCGTGTGCTATCAACATTGCGACAAACAGATTCTCACCGCTGACGGAAGTCTTCATTAACTCGATGTAAGTACCAAACTACACAATCTCATGGGCTGTTGCTGACGCGGCTCTGAACGTTATATTAGTTTCGACCTGATCGCAGCCGTGATCTTCCCGATCCTGACGCTGGTGTACAGCTACTACAATTTCCATTTCGACCGAGCCGTGTTCCTCACGTATTTGGAGGAATTGCCACCCGGTAGTTTTGAACTGTTGGCTCGGACATTTGCGAATCCGTCCGAGATTGCGCTGTTCCTGGTGAATTTCGACTCGCTTCGAATTCATTCTTTGTCGGAATTTGCCGTGCGTATTAGCATGAATTTAGTATTTTGCTATCGATGCAAACGAATTCTCGAAGTACTAGTCCGGAACCGACATCACGCAAAATACGACCCTGCAGCTCAAATTCCGGTTCCGAAAACTGCCGCCGTTGTCTTTGTGGCAATCAGTCTGGCTGTGTTGTTATCAACGCACAAGGCTGTATCGGATTCTGAATCAATTTGTTCACCACATCCAGAGTGCGTCGTGTACGCGCACCAGTGGAGTAGCAAGGATGAACATTGCCCGTGTCTCATCCTAATTGATATCGATCTCACCCCGAAGACGTATGATGAGTGGATGAACCCAGTGGATGCCTTTGGCAAAGTTGCGGTGTTGGCTGCATCAGGCAAACTCACATCTCTCCAGGTGATCAATCGTCAGTTGTTGGAGTTTCCTGAGGAACTTCGACTGTGCCGAGGACTGAAGACCATGTACGTCATACATCTTTAACGTTATATTTTCTCTGATCTCTGACCTGCACTTCTGCAGGCAATTGATTTACACGAGTATGCAAAACTCCCGTCCTGGGTAACAGAATTGAAAAATCTCGAGACCATGTGAGTGCTTGGGGCTGTTGAGTTGGGCGCTATCGAGTGATAAAATGACGTTTTGTTGTCGAAATTTGCAGCCAAATCGAAGGGAAATACGGCTGGCAAAACCTGGTCCAGTTACCCGAAGACTTGTTCAGCGACTTGCCTCGGCTCGCCTTGTTATACCTCGGACTGCACGAAAGCCTGAAACGGGTCCCTCCTTTGACGGGAGTTCCTCGTCTCCGGGCATTTTCTCTGGCTTGGGTCCTCAGCTGACGGAACTCCCGGCATTTGATCACATTCCGGGACTCAATCGCCTACGGCTCGTTTTGGTGTTGAGGCTCAATCGAATGCCTGACATGTCGCCGCTGAAAAACCTGGTGGAATTTGTCATAATTCGACCAACTCACTTGTGCTGCAACGGCTTCGTCGGAGACTGTGACCTGAGCCAAAGCTCGTGTAGCAGTAATTCGATGGCGAGTTCTTCCGAAGCAACTTGCCTCGTGAACGCCTCAAATCCAAGTCTTCCTGCCACGCCGTTTCTCGGAAACCAAGCCACGAAGTTGACATTGGAGAAATTTGCTTCCACTATTTGCTATCCGACTCCGTTCGATCAAGTCGGGTTCTCGACATTCCCGACGGAGGAGACGATTGAAATGTGTGAAGGCATCCCGTTCAAACAGTGCTATTTACCAGGTAACGTCACCGGAATCTGCTTCAACACGCGACAGCAAGTGCTATCGTGTCTGCCGGATCAACACTACATCGCATTGCGTCGGCTGCAGATCGAACGACATGTCGGTCCAAAATGCGACCCCATCGAGGAGAAATGGCTGGGATGTAAGTGAGTGATCACACCAGAATGAAGACCGCGAAGTGGGAAAGACACAGATGCCTGATCATGGATCTACTACGCAGCAGGGAAGAATTTACAAGTAGCTGCCGTTATCTTGCGCCCAGTGTCTCGGCTTAGCTGGAAAGGTAGGCCATTTCATGAAAGAGAACCATAATGGAAGTGCGATTTTCCTTGAACAAGAAAGTTTGCGTAGCAAAGCTCGGCCAGCGGCAAGAACAATTGAAGAATGATGTCCATGCATGATTTTAATTGACTCTGATCCTACGCCGAAAACGTATGAAGATTGGATAAACCTTGTCGACGCTTCCGCGACAGTGACAACGATGGCGGCACCTGGGTGTTGACATCGGTGCAGATTGTTAATCACAAGTTGGTGGAATGGCCCGACGACGGTGCCTTGGACTTCAGATCATGTACGTCTACGATACTCTTTCTCTGTCTTCTTGACAACCAACTGCAGTGGTCAAGTCGATTGATTTATACGAGCACACAGCAAGTTCCAACGTGGACAAAAGAATTCAAGCATCTCGAGACTATGTAAGTGTTGAACAACTGCGCCACACCTCATCTTTCGCTCCTTTACCTTGGTTTGCCGGATAATTTAACACATCTTCCGCCGCTGGCGAGTGTTCCATGTCTTCGAACATTTTCGCTGGCGCATGTTCCTCATCTGAAGGAGCTCCCAACGTTCGAGTACGTCTCAGAATTCAGTCGACTGCGTCTTGTGCTGGCAATGGAATTGGATCGTATTCCTGACATGTTGCCGCTGCAAAACTTGGTCGAATTCGTGGTACACAGACCAATTTTCTTGTGCTGCAATAACTTCATGGTCGAATATGACTTGAGTCACAGCTCATGTAGTGCCAATGCTCTAGTCAATGCATCGAGGTGTCTTGTGAATGTGAATGACACCAATCCAAGCGTATCAGATATGCCATTCTTCGGAAATGTGGCCACCAAAGGATTGTTCAGCAAGTTTGCACCGACCATTTGTACTGAATCACCGTTTGATCGGGGTTATCCCAAACACATCATATTCTTGGCTAGACACGAAACCCACCGTGACGGCGCTCCAAAGATGAACCAAATCGTTCCAGCGGGGCCAACGATCCGAGATCTCGAGCTCGAGAGAAAGCAAACCGTCCAAGTCCATGCCGTCTGGACGGGGTCATTCCGAGACACTTTTGGTATCATGGGCATTCTGACGCTGCTGGTTTTGGGCGTTTGCGTTACGTGGACGAGTTTGCTGGTTTTCTTGGCGTTAGCACCCAACCAAGCGGCGAATTTGATCATGAATACTGGCGAGTACGACAACGGGAAGTTTTGGCTCATCAACGACGCGGATCCTCAAATGACGCTCGCTGGAGCAATGGGGCTAATGGGCATTTGCTACGTGATGGTCACTCTCGAGATGTTGTTGTGGCGTTCTGCTTCGGGCGCTCGAACGTTTACTAGAAAAAGGTGTCGCCAAGACATAACAATGTAGTCATGCCCGTCGTTTCTGGAGTGACCTCACCGCTTTTAACGGGAGACATCGCAAGCTTTGGGTATGGGGTTGACAGCATAGTGTATTATAGCTCTGTGTCTAATACTTCAGTATCACAAAATGCAGCCCAGAAGTTCGTCGATTTAGGGATGGAAACTGCTGTTCTCCGACAATTGCTAGCAAACGGCAGTCCTCCTAGCCTTGTGTACGGATTCGCAGGATTTACGGCTGTGAATGCTCTTTCGTGCGCTATTAACATCGCGACAAACAGATTCTCACCGCTGACGGAAGTCTTCATTAACTCGATGTAAGTACCAAACTAAACACAATCTCATGGGTTGTTGCTGACGCGGCTCTGAACGTTATATTAGTTTCGACCTGATCGCAGCCGTGATCTTCCCGATCCTGACGCTGGTGTACAGCTACTACAATTTCCATTTCGACCGAGCCGTGTTCCTCACGTATTTGGAGGAGTTGCCACCCGGTAGTTTTGAACTGTTGGCTCGGACATTTGCGAATCCGTCCGAGATTGCGCTGTTCCTGGTGAATTTCGACTCGCTTCGAATTCATTCCTTGTCGGAATTTGCCGTGCGTCGCGAAACGCGATGCAAACGAATTCTCGAAGTATTAGTCAAAGTCATACAAAATCGACCTTGCAGCTCAAATTCCGAAAACTGCTGCCGTTGTCTTTGTGGCAATCAGTCTGGCTGTGCTGTTATCAACGCACAAGGCTGTATCGGATTCTGAATCCATTTGTTCACCACATCCAGAGTGCGTTGTGTACGCGCACCAGTGGAGTAGCAAGGATGAACATTGCCCGTGTCTCATCCTAATTGATATCGATCTCACCCCGAAGACGTACGATGAGTGGATGAACCCAGTGGATGCCTTTGGCAAAGTTGCGGTGTTGGCCGCATCAGGCAAACTCACATCTCTCCAGGTGATCAATCGTCAGTTGTTGGAGTTTCCTGAGGAACTTCGACTGTGCCGAGGACTGAAGACCATGTACGTCATCCATGTTTATTGTTTTTCCTCGATCACTGACGTACGAGTCTACAGACAATTGATATACACGAGTACGCAACAGATACCGTCTTGGGCAAGTGAGTTTAAGTTCCTAGAGACAATGTACGTCAGCCAACCTCTTTTATATTTATGACTAACGCCATCGTTTCGTAGTCATATCGATGGGAAGCACAGCTGGCAGAATCTGGTGGAGATCCCTCCAAATTTGTTTAGTGACTTGCCTCAGCTGTCGTTGATTCATTTCGGAGTTCAGGAAAACCTGGACCAGTTTCCTTTCTGACTGGAGTTCCCCGACTTCGAACATTCTCGCTTGGGTGGATCCCTCGACTGACAGCACTTCCGCCATTTGACGGCGTCCCACAGCTCACTCGACTTCATGTTGTGCTGTTATTGAGACTTGATCGAATGCCCGACATGTCCCCGCTGACAAACCTGGTGGAATTCGACGTGGCTCGACCTTGTCACTTGTGCTGCAATGGCTTCATGGGAGCTTGTGACTTGAACCAAAGTTCGTGCAGTAGCAACGCGTTAACCACTTCTTCAGACGCAACGTGTATCACAAGTGACAGGAATCCAAGTTTACCGGCGACTCCATTTCTCGGGAACGAAGCTACTGAACGAATGTTCAAGAAATTCACTTATACAATGTGCATTCCGACTCCGTACGACCAAGTGGGTTTTCGACATCCCCCACGATAGAAACCATCGAAATGTGTCAAGGGATCCCGTTTAAACAGTGTCATATGCCCGGAAATGTCACCGGAATCTGCTTCAACACTCGGCTACAAGTGCTGTCGTGTCTGACGGATCCAAACTACATCGCATTGCGACGCCTTCAAATCGCACGACGTGTTGAGCCAAAATGCGACCCCGTTGAGGAGAAATGGCTCGGATGCGGTGATTGATGACAAGAAAAGCTTAGTTAGTTACAGTGTCGCTTTGACCCGACGCGAAGCATGCGAGCAGTTTACAAGGGCGAGCTGGTGGACGGGATTCGTCAGGGAACAGGCGAGTTGACGTTCGCCAACGGCGACAAGTACGAAGGAGAATTCCATCAGGGCTTCCGACACGGTCACGGAGTGTTCACTTCCCACCGCGGGTCTTGTGTATACGACGGCGACTGGAAACGAGGCGAACGACACGGAGCAGGTAAAGAACGATGGCTGAGTACTGGAGACTGGTACGAAGGTGAATTCCAACACGACGCTTTCCACGGCAAAGGAGTTCTCACTCGCGGCTCCAGTCAAACAAAATACGACGGAGAGTTTCATAAAGGACGTCGCCATGGATTCGGTCGCATGGAGTTCGCATCATCTTCGAAAGCTGCCAACAGTTCGTCGTCTGGTTTGAAGAAAGTCATTGGTGTTGCCATGCAGCAGGGTTCGGAGGGGTGGCTGTCTACGTTGGCGACTGGAAGGACGGTCGGATGCACGGCGAGGGGAAGTACACACGGGCGGACGGGAGTTTCTACGAAGGAACGTGGCGGGACGGCCTCGCTCACGGCTTTGGCAAAGAGATGGTGCTGAGTTCTGGGGAAATCTACGAAGGGAATTGGAGTAAAGGCCTCCGACATGGAGATGGAGCAGTGATCAGGCATGGCAGTCGACGGAGAGGCGTCTGGGAAATGGGGCAGCGAGTCAAGTGGACGACCGCCGAAGTTGCCGTGAAGAAATGACCGAGTCACTTCAACTTGCTGTAGTTATATGCGTTACGGTGGTGAATATGCGAGTTAGTTCTTATCGGTGCTCGAGCGGCCTGTTTGTGTGCGGCTGAGCTGCAGGTTGTGGTGGAATGACTGGCTCCGCTGCGACTCACAATCCTGTTTCAGCGCCTGATAATGAAAAGCATCGACGCCGTAAAGCTCCCCATTTTTCAAAAGTGCCAATCTCAAAGCTTTTGGGTAAAGGCCTTATCTGCTAGAGAGTCCTTAGCATGGCCTTTGCTTGTTCGTCTGCAGACTGCAGCTGGCAGACAAGGCGAGTTTTTCGCTGGTGAAAACGTGGCCAGGTGGTGGCAGTCTCCGATAGTTGACGGCGCTAAACGACCAGCTTGTTGCGTTCCTTGATGGCTGTGTGGCAGCTGGAGATCGGCGCCGTGATCGTGGATGGAAAAGGAATGCGAAATGCCGAAGTCCTGCAGTTGAAACTGCAACAAGAGATAAAGCTATCGTGTCTGCTTAAAGAACTCGGTCATGTGCTGTGGAAGATTCATCATTTGCCTGGCAAACGTTGATCGACACTCGATGCAAGTTGCATCTGGCCGGTTTATGTGGAAAAACCTTAGTTGACCCTAGCCCTATGTTTAAATAAAACCTCGTCACGAAGGGGAGACACGGGTTGACTGAATTGGAGCCAAACTGGAAACGGAATTGGAGCCCGAGAACGCCAACGTCCTCTCCAGAAGGAGCTCACGCACGTTGCCGTCAACTTCAATCAGGTCCGTTGCCTTTTTGCCGCTTGGAGTCGCCGCCAATTGACCTCTCTTGTCTCTGCCCCCTTGTCGCTCTTATAGAGAGAATGAGTTTCTCCGGCACCAAGCAGAACCTGCCGCCGGCCATGCCTGTCACGATAAAGAAGGAGAAGGAGGAGCTGTCGTCCTCCCTCTCCGGCTCCATGTCCATCCCCGGCAGCAGCCGCAAGGACAGCATCGGCTGGGGCGCCGACGACTTCCTGGGCATGATCTCCCACACGCCGCCGGCCTTCTCCCCAGGCAGCCTGACCATGCCCATGACCAAGCGAGGCCGCAGCGGCAGCATCTCCAGTCGACTGCTGAGCGCCTCGGACTTGGAGGAACGTGGCTACATTGACCGATACCAGAAAGGGGTTCTGAAGGTAATGTGTCCTTATTCCTTTTATTTGTCTAATGAGGTTGGAACTTATTGTTATTTGTTTTTTTTAGGACTTAATTATCAGCGGAGACGAAGCCTTGCAGAAGGCGCTAGAGAAGTTTGATGCAGGAGACCCCACCACACTGGAAGCCATGCTGGACAGTGGGGCGCTGAATCGCAAGTCGTCGTCGATTGACTTGCTGGACGACCTGGACCTGGGATTCCTTAATGTTGGATCACTGGGAGACACCCCGAAAGACGAGGTTGGTATTTACATATTTTTTTATTGTCGTTTATTTGATCTAACTTGTCTGTCTGCAGGGTATGGCAGCACGCAACCAGTCGCTGGATGAATGGGACGAGCTGGGCTTCGACTCGTCGTTTGCGGATGTATCTGCGCGTGACATTTTGGATGGAGAATTCTACAGCTCGTCGCTCGGTGCATCTCTGCCCAACTCGTTGCCGTCGATGGGGTTGGGCATCACGCCCCCGGCAGGTTTCAGTTTTGCCGAAGACTTTTTGGACAATCAGGTAAAAGCCGAGAAAGCTGAAGGGAAAACCCCTTCGGCAAATGCAACAGGTAGCGGCGCAAATTCCGCCAGTGCTAGTAACAATTCTTCGTCCGCGGCAAATTCGAGCTTGTCAACGTCTCGTCCGATTGGAATCCCCGGCGCTGCTGGCTCTGGAGCCACGCGCACGTTCGACGCGAAAGACAAAACAGGGCAGAAGCAGAACTTTGTGGGCGCCTACTCCCCGACTCTAGACGAAAGCGCATCGAGAAGTTCCTGGACAAGAGGCAAAAGCGCGTATGGCGGAAGGAGGTCAAGTACGACGTGCGCAAAACTTTGCCGACTCGCGGCTACGAGTGAAGGGACGATTCGTCAAGAAGGAGGACGAGCAGCTGCTGCGGGAACTGCTGAGTTTTACTTAAAAGTTTTTTTTTAAGGAAACTCGACGGTTTGACGCCGTAAAGATTATTTTCACGTTACTACTGCAGTTTGTTAGCTTTTGCAAGTCTCGCTCCTTTCGGGCCTTTGCGGCGCCTACAACGTCAGCACAATTCCAAGTAAGATTGTTTTGTTCCGACCGAGCCGGAGCAGTGATGTTACGTACGTTGTTCCTGAAGGCACGTGTCTCCTCTTGAGCGCCATGGGGTTCACTGTTGCTGTCGTATTGGTGTCTGAGCTCTGTGAAGACGTCGCCGATGCACTTCCGTTCTGACTGCTGGATTTTGCTGCAGTACCGTCTCCATTTTTCACACCAGATAGCGATTTCTTCTCTCGCTGAAGCTTCTCCTCAGTAGTCAATATTGGCAGTGGAGGCTGCTCGTGGACACTTTTCAGCAGCCTCACGACACTTTCAGGAGCATCTTTGGCCACCACCGGCAGCTGGAAAACTCCTTTTCTGGATATTGAAGGCCCAAACGTGTACGTCAGCTCCAACAGCACTAGAATCTCACTCTCCTCGCTTTCTAGCTCAACAGCAACACTCTTTCTCTCTTCAAGTGTTTGCTATGACCACATAGACGTAAATTCTTCGTTATAAGAACAGTTGAGATCACTCGACGTACTACTAGCATCTTCCGGAACGCCTTCGGCTCCACTTCGATCCCCAATTCTTCAATCTGTAGACGTAATATATAAAAAGGTTACGATATTTACCCAGTAAATGTGTTACTCATTTCCTTACATGCTCCTCCAGGGACTTGGCGTCTGCCTTCAGCTCCGCCACCACATTCTTCTTATCCTTATCCGTCACCACCGCAGTAAACACAAAGCTGTCTTCGTCCTCCCTCACAAACAGCAGCCACTGCTCGTCTGCGTACGAGTGCGGGGCCATTTTCAATGTATCCATCGGCCAAATTAACCAGAACTACTTAAGTTCATCATAAACTTAAGGCATTTTCAGATCCATCATGGCAAGTGCGCAGATCGCGGAGGTGGAGGCGGCTCTCGCTCGCCTTCTGGACCCGTCCACACCGCCCGCAGACAAGCAGCAGCTCGAGCAACAGCTCACGACCTTCAAGGAAACGCCTGCGGCTTGCCTGCCTGTGCTGTTCCAGCTGCTCAGCACCTCCCGCAACGAGTACGCGCTCTGGTTCGCCGCCACCACGTTGGAAGAGTACGTCGCCAACAAATGGCTTCATTTTCCAGCATCAGAGCAGATCCAAGTGCGGCAGTTTGTGTGGGACTACCTCCTAGCTGCTGCCACAAGCCCAGACGCCACTACTGGGGGCGCACAGATCGCCTTTGTGCGTCGGAAACTCCGCAAGGTGCTGGCAGACGTCGCCAAACTTCAATGGAGGAGCGAGGACGTCTCTTCGCCCCGTCCTGGAGCTTTTGGGGCTCGCTGGCCAGAATTTCTGAGCCAAGTGGAGGCTCTAGTGGTGGACGAACGTACCAGAGAGAGCGGCCTGGAGCTGCTGTCGGTGGTGGTGGAGGAGTTTGGACGGGAAGACGCTCTAGTGCTGGCTACAATCAAGAGCCAAGCTAAGACTCAGTTGATAACTCAATTGTCGAGTCTGTTAGCTCTACTGTCCACTATTTTACAAGGCTGTACGCACCAATTGAGAGCTGCTACGGAGCTGAAGACGGTGGTGGATCAGGATCGTTGTGCTCATGTTGCACTCACGACGCTGAACAGTTTGATCACGTGGGCCCCAGTTGCCGAGCAAGTGAACGAGCAGTGGATTCCACTGCTGTTTGAGCTTGCGAGGAACTGGGAGATTGTGTTTGCCAGGGGTTAACATCACACATGTGTGTGTCCAGTGCTACAGCGCTACAGTGTCTGGCTGAGTTGATGAGTAAAAGGTTTGAGCCGACAAAGGTTAATGAAGTGGTCGGGCAGGTGCTGTTTGGACTGTGTCCCCTATTACAGAAGACCGTGGAGGACCAACTGATTCGACGCGCGACGGAGCAGTATCTGGACAAGCTGAGTGAGTTTGTGGAGATCTTTTTGGCTAACCACTTGAGGCGGCTAGAGAACGCCAAGTACGAAAGTATCTTACCGACGTTCTTGCAGTCCGTGCTCGCGTTTACGACCAAGCAGCCCCATGTTGAAGGGTTTTTGAACTGTCTAAGTGTATGGGAAGTGTTTGTGGGGTACATTGAAGAGATCGAGCAGAACGAAGGAGCAGCGAACGATCGCGTACGAGCTGTACTGACGGCTTATGAAAAGGGTCTTGTTGCTGTGATGATGCATCTAGTGGAACGCGTCACGTACGACTCGAATCGGAGTCAGCTGGAGGAATTAGGTGATGATGATGAATCTGGAACTCATGGAGACAACGAAGATGATGATAATAGTGGGGCTTTCGATTTAGAAAAGGATACCAGCAGTACGTACGGTGCTGGGTCTCTGCAAGACCTCGCTCAATTGAGTACAAATGCCGCCAACGGAAGCGGTTCTATTGGTGGGACTGCAATGGTAGAACTGTCAGATAGAAAACAATTCGTCGTGGATTGTATTGCGTTGATTAGGCGGATTGCTGCGCTGCCTTCTTGTGCCCCTCCGTTACTAGAGCTCATGCTTCCTCGAGTGCAGGACGTCGTTCAAAAGGTGGTCTTCCACATCCACGAGACGCCAGTGTTTGCACAACAGTCGGACCAGTGGGAACAACAGCGATGTCTAATCCGCGATTTAACTGTCAATTGCGCCATCCTCTCCAGTGTCTGTGCAAACTACTACAGCACGAGCGAAGACATGAACAATCAAATGGCAGGCTGGCAGATTCTGCACATGTTCATCACCCTGTCGGAGTATATGGTGGAGCATCGCCTGCATACACGTGGTGATGCCTTTGCTGAGCTGCAATGTGAAGCGCTGACGAGTATCCGCTTCTGTTTGAGCTGTATTCCGTTCGTCATCAAGAGCGGAGCAAGACAAGATGTGCTAAATGCTTCAGAGAGCATTATTCAGGTTCTTCTTCGCACATTGGACACTTCCATCGTGCCGTCTCCGTTGCCTGTGATGCAAAACTCCATGCAGCTGCTCGCCAATCTGGGCTTTGTGCTGTCTTACGAAGATATGCTGCAGATTCCGTCCATGACGCAGCTCGAAGCGCACATTCACCAGTTCAGTCTGCACTTGCCTCTCGCAATTCAAGGGGATCTGTTCACTTCCATGTCCAACTCCATTTTGAACTCGGCCATTTCCCTTCAGGGGAACAATAGTTCAAATGGAGCAGGATCGCAGCGGTGGGAGAACGCGTACGGGTCCTTGTTGGTCCCCATTCGCGAGTCGATTGATCAGTCGGCGGTAGCACTACACCAAAACGAACACCGTGTGCTTGAGCATACTATGGTGGTCCAGCTACGACGGGACTGCTACTTGGTCCGTTGCCTAGCTCGGTCAGTGGAAATCAAGCCAAAAGTGGCTAAGGATGCATTCTTCTCTGTGTTCCAAGGGTCCTTCCCATCGCTGATGGCGCTGTTGACCACGTACTTCACGACGATCCGCAAGATTTCGGCGTCAAATGGACCTCAAGCAAAGAACCAGGTGAAGAGCGCACTCAAAGTGGTCAACGAGATCGTGCGTCTGTACGCGCAACTGCTCAAGTCCATTCGCAAGGAAATGCAGAAGGACACCGTGTCGGAGGTGATGAGGACGTTTGTGGAGATCTTCAACGACCCGCAACTGTCAGCAGTGTAAGTCTAGCAAACTGTGTGCCTTTATGCCTCTTTACTGACTCTAAATGTTTATTTTCAACAGGCTGCACAGCCAAGGGAATGCTGGGCTGATGGTGGTGTGCGGCTTCCTGCAGTTGTTGAAGATTGTCGTGGCGGAACCCACGCCCGTGTTCTCCTCCTTCTTGCAAACATCTTGGATTTATGCTTCGGTCCGCTGAAAGAGGTGAGTGCTCGGCTTCAATTGCTTTGGCAACCGCTCAATCTAACGTTCCCTTTCGCCTCTCTAGACCATCTTCTCCCACCCGGAGAGTGACTCCGTTCTTCTCGGCTACTTTGTGGCTTTAGTAGAGCAACTGCTAGAGAAGCACTACCGTTTCTTTATTGTCTTCACGGGTAGCTTCACTACCGAGGGGCGTGAGCGCACCTACACTTCGGACCAAGCGCACACCTACTTCCTAACGATCTTCCAGAGTCTAGCGAGTGTGCTGAGTCGCGAAGGGTCCAACCTGGCGCCTCGCATTTGCTCGCAAGTGCTGGGGCTGCTAGACCGTGTCGACCGAGCCCAAGGCCTCTTTGCGTTCAGCGGCTTCCAGAGCGAGCTGCGGATGGGCTTCCTCTCCACCCTCATGAACATTTTGACTCGTGGGGAGATGAATCTGCTGCAGGATGAAGTCATCCAGCTGCTGCACCGAGTGGCGTCGGTGGACTTTGCGTCCTTCTACCAGGTCTTCCTGGAGAGCTACATCAAGGAGATCCTAACGCAGTCGCAGTTGCAGGCGGCGTCCAAGATGGAGGGCGAGTGCTTGCAGTGGAGCGGCCAAGTGGATCTCCCGACGTTCTCGAGGGAGGTGGTGGCCTTCTTGAACGACTTGAAGGTCATCAAGGCGCAGAACCCGTGACAGAGGAAAGGAATAGAGATCGGCTTGTTGAACTTTTTGCCATTGAACTTGCCTTGACCTGGTCTTGTCACATGCTAGCAGAGCTTGCCGGCCAAGCAACGCCGCTTGTTGCGCTTTGTCGACCAAGCAACGCCGCTTGTTGCGTGTTCGCTCATCGAGAGACGGTTGCTGTGCAGCAGTCTTCAACTTGTGCTTGGCAAAAGTGCAAAACGCGACGAGGCAAACGCATCAGCAACTTGTTTTACAGCACAGATAACGACACTCGATTGATGTTTCATGCTTTGCTAAAAAGAATTTTGAATCACACGGGTGGGTGGCGGTGTGGACGTAGAGATAATGAGGTGGTTTACATGATACAGCATTCGCCTTCAGCCTCTTCCTCAGCTTCCTCGGTCTTGCTCTTTGCCGCGGCTTCGCGGCGTTTCTTGTGGTTGGAGGCTTCCTTGCACGGGCACGGGAGACTCGCAGTCACGCCGGCGAAGTAGCACCGGCCGCAGTCGTTGCAGTGCACGTCGCGGTGGTCGCAGCACCGCTTGCAGATGGCGCAGTGGTTGCGCGGGGTGCGCTCACTGTCCAGCAGCTTGTTCATGCACCAAGAGAAATCGTACTGACGCTTGCATGGGACACATTTGTATCCCTGCACGCAGTCGATCACTTTGATGGTCGAGTCACAGCACGGCACAGCCACAGGTTCCTTTAGCCGCTGCACCATGTCTCGAGTCTTGGACACGTTGTGCATGAAGCAGTCGTCCTTCAGCAAGGCGTCGATGTCCGCACCGGCCGCCTTGACCATCAAGAACGGGTTCTTGCAGGACGTGCAGCGACAAGAGGCGCCACACATGCCGCCTTCCTTGACACAGGCGCAGCGGCCATTGCGGCAACCGCCAGTGCAACGGCAGGAGACCACACGAGGTGGTGCTGAAGTTGAAGCACGCGCTGGCTGGTGCGCATGGCTGTGATTGTGCTGCGGCTGGTGCACTGGATAGACCGGCGCCTTCAACGTCGGCTCAGTCGCCCGCACAGCCGAAGCTGCAGGTGAGCGATCGTTCTGCATCGACCGATCTGGCTTGGGAGCGATGTGCACCATCCGCTGATGTGCTGCAACTACGGGAGGCACAGCCGGAGCCGGCGGCATGATCGGCGGTGCAATGCCCTGGTTCAACACGTTCCAGTAGTTGGGCATGGTGGACGCCGGTTGGAACTGCGGCGGGGTTGGCACCGGCGCAAAGTTCGTCGACGCAAAGGTCGTCGGCACTTCGTTCTTGACGTGGTCCAACTCCATGTCCATCGTCACATCGCCGTCAGCTTCCCTCATCGCCGTCGGATTCATCAAGTCGAAGGCTCCTGAGGCGTTCACGTCGCTGCTCAAGTCTTCCAACGCAGCGAGTTCCATGTCCGTGTCAAAGTCCGAGTCTAAGAACGACAAATTGGCCAAAAGCGGGTCGTCCAGCGCTGCAACGTCCGCTTCTGGGCGTTGCATCGGCAGGTTCTGCGGCTGCATCAGCAGCGGGTCCTCGTCGATCTCGGCCATGATGGCCTCCAGCTCGTCCTGCACCACGACGCTCTGCGCCAGCTGCACCTTGTCCACGACGCCTCGACAGAGCGGACACGACCGGTTGAGCCGGAACCAGCGCAAGAAGCAGGCCGGGTGGAACGTGTGGCCGCACAGCGAGATCTGCGCGTACGCGTTGGCCGTCAGACACACCGAGCACTCCCGAACGAGGGCGGCAGCTCGGCCGACTGCTTGCGGATGGCCGTGCAGGCGCGCGCGATCTCGGCCTCGAACAGGTCCACGCCGCTGTCCTTGATGCCGTCAACAGAGTAGTCGCGCGGCCGCTTGCCGGCGAACGTCATGTTTGTCTTGATGGGAGGCTGCATCTGAGTCTGAGTCTGGTAGTTCTTCTGGTACATGGCTTGTGGATTGGGGGCGAGCCCCATTTGGGCGTTGCTGGCGCTGGGGCTGCCGTTGCTCTCGTAGATGTAGCGCAGACTCGAGTCGGCGCAGAAGACGCTGCCCGAGCGCTGTTGGCCCCAGCCGTCCGCCAACACGCGCTGCTGCTGCATGCCGTCCATGGTGTGCTTGCCTTGCTGCGTTAGCCACAGTATGGTGGTGTCTGCACCACGTTTCTCTGCTGTCTACGCCCTTCACGCCACCGACCGCGAAGATTCTAAAGTGACTGCATTTTGTATAGCCCCAAGCTCAAGGCCCGACTGCCTCGCGCGCCCGTCCAGATCAAAGATACAGTTCGCATACAAAAGCAAGTCATTTGGTTTGACTGGCACTTGTATACCTGGAAGTTGGGTCGAGTTTCAGAAAGTGACGCGGCAAACGCGGAAAATCCATCCATGCGACAAATCCCATACTGAAACCAAGCTTAAAATGAAACCCTAGCCCTCGGTTCCAGACGCTGACGTTTTCTCCAGTCAGCAGCTGAGCGGAGCCCCTGGAGCACCCAAGCAGCAGCAGGAAGCGCAAGATGACCGGCGGATGCGAGCCGCTGAAGCACGCCGACTTGCGCAGCGGACGAAACAGCATTGATTGTCCGTTGCGTGGGCGGGGAAAATTCGCTGCTGGCCATGTTTTGAGCCGGCGACTTCAAGTGCGTGATCGATCAGGGCCTGGCCTTCCTGAAGTTGATTAGACGGTCTTGCGGCCGCACGTGCGAGGGCAGTTTGATTAGCGAGCACACTGCTTCGCGGTAAATAATCTGTCAAGTTTTCTGTTGTTTTCCCTTCCTATCCAAAGGTTTTGTAGTCATCTTCCTTCTCAAGATGCTCATTTCATATTTCACTATCTATTCATTCTTTTTAATGTAAATATCTAACGCGGCTCAATAGCCATTTACTTGGTTGTAGAGCGTCTCGACTCGATGGGCCATCAAGTCAATGTTGGCCCTAGTCCAAATATTTCCATCTTGATGGCCAAGTTTTTTTGTTAATATTTTTTTATAAGTGAATTTGCTGCGGATGATGAAGATCGAGCTGCTTTGCGCGGTCGTCCACCACCGAGGAGGACCGCTTTCTGTTGTCATGGACCCAGCGTTCACGGTGGCGCACCTGAAGGCAACGATCAAAAAGACGGGGAGCTCAAATGTCACCTTGACGACATTCGACTGTGGTTCGCCACGGAAGGCGGCGAGTGGCTTTCCTCAAGAGACGAGAGCGTAGCGCAGTTAACAAAAGGGTTACGACATCTACCGTTGAGAAAAGCATCAGCCGAGAGCCTTTGCCGTCAAAGTTAACAGTGAAAGATGCGATGGCACAGAGACAACTGAAGTGTCCAAAGTCGCTTCAGCTCCATGTGTTGGTGGACGTTCCGAGACCAAACCTCACAACGGAAGGCCCCCAAAGAAGAAAAAGAAGACGCTGTCGGAAAAGGGGCGTAATATTTCGCCGTCCGGGTTTGCCGAGTGCAAAGGCTCTCTCACTTGGGTGCGCTGGCTCACGAAGTGGGATGGAGACGTCCATTGCTATCGGTTGGAATCTCCCATCGGGAAAACACTTCTACCTCTGACGCTCCTGAACGAGACGTTCATGGAATTCCAAAGAGACTGCGAATAAATCGAGATTGACGAGACTGATTGCAGCTTCGTGTGGGACTTTATTCGACCATGTCAGCCGTCTTCAAGCGTGAATATAAATTCGCGGAGAAGGCGCAGCTACTACTAGAGCAGTATTTACTCGGTGGTCGTAGTGGGGGATATATTGCACCTGCTGCAAAGGTCGGCTCCACTTCCGACGGCTCGTACTTGTTTGGAAAAACGATGCTCTTTAATTTGGCGTGTAGACTGCAGAAAGGAAATGGAGGTGGCGACCCGATGATGCAGAATATTGGCCACGACTTGAAGCACTTGCCCAACCAGATCCATCGTCAATTCCAATGCTTCTTGATGGATATCTGTGGGCCCAACATGAGTTTGTACGGCATTGTCAACACTAGCGATTCGGAGGCCATTTGCGAACCGCTGGCAGCGTTCTCCTTCTTTTCGTCGATAACCCCAAGAACGTCCGTTCGGTGGCTCGCGTCTGCGCTTCGTTGAAGACAGCACTTGAAAAATGGCTAGTCAGTGCAAACATGCCCTCAAGAGTTGGGAAACCCCAAAACAGATTGGGTTTCCGTACAAGAATTCCTCCGCTTCTGGAGATTTTTCATTCCAGTTTGTGAAACATATCCAGCGATACGTCTATTTAGCGGAAGATTCGCATGGAGTACAGTACATTGTCAAATTTGCCGATGCGTACGGGAAGGAGATGCACAGATATTGTGCAGATCGAGGGTACGCGCCGAAATTACATCTCTATGAAAGCTTGCCGAATGGATGGACGTTTATCGTCATGGAGCACTTGACATTGACAAGGCTACCTTACGTGGGAATTAGTGATCTTGATGCCGTTTATAATGGACTCTGCGAGATCAATAACGATGTTGGAAACTTCGCCATTTGCCCACGGCGGCCTTCGTAAAGACAATGTGATGTGGGACAGTTTAAACAAGGGCGTCGTGGTGATTGATTTCGATTGGGCTGGAAGGAAAGACGTCCACAGATATCCGCTATTCATGAACAAGCAGATCAAGTGGCCGGACGGAGCGATGCCTTGCCGGCCGCTTCGTGCTGCCCATGATGCTTACTGGCTCGATATGATGATTTCCGAGTTTGAGACTGATAACTAGCAATAGGGCCGCCCTGGTGATTATGACAGGCTACTTATGCTCGAGCTTTTTTCAGCGTGAGTTTAATGTAGCACTCCATTGATCTGATGTTCTAAGTGACTCCGGTCGACCATTCAAGGCAAGAAACACACTAGTAGTATTCGGGCATGGCGATCCTGCAGTCTGCTGTTCAACGAGCTGACGTACGATACGATCATCCACGAACTCGACGGCGTGTACAAGCAGACGGACAAAGCTCTCAACGACAGTCGAATCGGCTCAACGGAAGACCTGGCCGTGTTCGATCGAGCCACGCCAACGATTCAGATCGGATGGCAGAAGTTCTTTCCCTTCGGCTTTAGGAAAACCAGCAGCTCCATGTGGATGCTGTCGAGTTTGGTTCATCGGCAAGAGGCACGAGAGGAATTCGAGGACGTGGAAGACCCCGAAAACACCGTCGCCCTCAAGTTCCGCTTCACCAAGAGAATGGAAGACGGTGAGCGTGGCTCTCTCGTGCATCGCTTCGTCAAGCGGAGATTCAGCGAGAAAACGCGAGAGGTCTGCGTGTGGAAGTCTTCGCTTCACGGCGATGGGGTTTTCAGAGGAATGCAGCTTGACGGCACTGGATGGGGAGTTTTCCATCGGGCAGGAAGCGGATCTGGCACCTTCGGACAGACGTGTGTTCGCCAAACTCGACTGCATCAGTGCTGCGCCAACAAAACTTCGGAACGCTTGGCCAGGATGTTCGACGAGTTTGTCCATGACATGGTTCGCGAGAACTACCGAGAGATCACGAGAATGGTTGAGGAGTTGCTCGCCAGCGACGAAAGTTAAAGCGTATTTCCAATTCGAAGCAATAGGACGGCCACCATGAACTTTCGGTCTTATGAACTAGATACTTCGCGATGAACTTGCTGGGAGTTTGTGGGTATACGCCACTTGTCCTCGTCTTGAAGTACTTGGAAGTAATACAAGGAGAGCCCGCTGGACAGCAAGCAAAACGCCATCTGGCGTGATTATCGCTGAGCACACGCCATCGAAAACAAGTAATCTCGTTGTGCGCTCCTGAGCACGTCACTCAGTTTCCAAAGCACTTTACGTGGCAATGACGTTTTCATCGCCGGCGACTTTCAACCAAGGCAATTCGCTTCCACCCAAGACGTCTTCGACCGGGAAGAAGCCACCCCGACACTACGAGCGGCAAAAGGCCGAGAAGAAAGCGTTGGAGGCTCAATTGGTCGAGTTGGTGGAGCTAGCGAGACAACTGGAAGCTCGCAGCAAGGCCAAGAAGAAGACGAGAGCGAACAAGCCGGTCAATTCGGTCTGGAAAGCTCTGCTGGCCCGCAATTTAAAACACCGCAGAGCCACGGAGCAGATGCAGCAGTTCTTGTTGGCTGCGGTTATCGGCAATTGTGCTCTGCTAGACGACCTCGTCGGTTTGGTGCAGCAGCAAATGAAGACGGGATGTGTGCTCGCAACAGGGTCTCCGGGTCCTTCCTCGGACATCTTCCTTCAGCCGAGCGACGACCTTCTCTTCGCCATGTATATCCATGAACTCAACGGCGTGTACGCCCAGACTGACGGCGTTTTCAAGGACTGTGGCATGGGATCAACGGAAACTCCCGAGGCCTTCCATCAGGCGATGACCACAGCACAAGGAACGCCGACAATCGAGATCGGGTGGAAAGACATGTTCCCTTTTGAATACCAACAAACCGCCGACGCCATGTGGATGTTGTCAGGCTTGATCCACCGACAGGATGCAAGAGAGGAATTCGATGAAGTCAAAGACCTTGAAAATACGGTGGCGGTCAAAGTGCGCTATACCAAAACTGTCGAAGGAGGCGGTTGCGAGTCGCTGGTACATCGCTTTGTCCAAAGGCGCTTCGTCGAGGACAATCGGCAGGTTGCGGTGTGGAAATCGTCGATTCGGGGCGATGGGTCTTTCAGAGGACTTCAAATCGACGAGACGGGCTGGAGCGTGTTCTGTCCGTCAGCCAACGGATCAGGAACGCTCGGACAGGCTTACATCCGCCAGGTTCCGCTGCACTTGAGCAGTTCGAACACAAACTCGACATCGTTCTCCATGTTCGACGAGTTCGTCCAGGGTATGGTCCACGAGAATTCTCGGGTAGTCACGAAAATGGCCGAGTCGCTGCTCTTGGATGAAGCGCTTGATAATATCAAGGTGTGAAGCTACAACGCGAGAGCGGGAAGGATAAAAGCAGCAGGAATTTCATGTCCATTCATCACTCTAGTAGTCACTTGCTTGCCATCGGAGGAGCCATGGTAATGCTGATGTGGCATCGAGTTAAAGTGATCGCTGTCACCGTCGCACACTGCACGCCGAACACGTCACCAAATAATTTAAGCGGCAGGACGAGTGAGAGATCACAGCGGATCCCATTGCTGATCGCCGCTCCGTAAGAAACGTATCACACGCTGACCGCAAACGTTTATGCTTTTCGGGCGGCCTCGAACACTAGATAATCAGTCGGTTCGGCAAACCGGCCGCGCGTAAACTCTTCCTCGAAACTCTTGTTTTCGCCGCCGCGATAAAACACCACTTGACTTGCAAGCCGAAGGCTCGCCATTTATCTATTTCCCCGTCACGTGGTTATGAAGTTCTCTTATCCGCTGTCTCCTGCTTCGTTCCACGAAATCAACTCGCTGATCACCACCGCGTGGAACGACATTGAAATGCCATCCACCATCCAAGTCATTGACAGTTGTTCGGACACTGCACAACTACCTCCAATTCGACGAATCCGATACTACCAGCGTCAGCAGCACGAGAAGGAAGCCTTGCAGCAAGAAATCGCCCAGTTAACCTACGACCTGCACCAACAAAAAGTGCGCAAGAAGGCGAGAAACAACTCCAATTCGACCTCACCAAGGCGCATTTCACCGTGGAAGGCGATAGCCAGACATCGCTTGCAGCAGAGTCTGGCAGCTGAAGCACAACGCACGTGGCTGAAGGCTGCCATCAAAGGGAAATCGCCCTCGCAGACGACCTCAAGGCGGTGGTGCGGCAGCACATGAAAATCGCCAGTTTGGTTGCAGCTTCTTCCCCAGACCAAAGTGCCGCTCTTTTTCTCCAACCGACCGACGAGTTGCTGTACGCCATGGACATGCAGGACGTCGAGAGCCAATACCGACAAACCGACGCGGTTTTCAGCACTTGTGGCTTGGACTTGTCGTCCGAGAGCGAAGATTTCCGACGTACCGTCACGACCGGCGAGAACGGCGTGTCGATCCAATACGTCTGGAAGCAGTGCTTGATGTTCAGCTTCGAGCAGACCTGCGTGGCAACGTGGATGCTCGGGCATCATCTCCACCGTCAAGAAGATCGAGAAGTGTTCGAAGGCAACGACGACCCGGACAACCTCCTGAGAGTCAAGTTCCGGATCAAAACCAACGTCTCGGAAGTGGACGAACGTCGGTGCTTCAACGTTATGTGATGCGGAGATTCATCGAGGAAGGTCGAATGGTGATAACATGGCGTTCGTTCGTTGCAGGTGAAGGTCGCTGTAGAGGAATGCAGACGGATGATGTTGGTTGGACTGTCGTCCAACCGTCTCCTTCCGGTTTAGGCACCATCGTGGAAGTGGTCATGAAGCAGGAACCGCTGCACCTCAATAGTGCCAGTGCCGTCCCCACGATGGTCATGAAACACTTCGACGAGATGCTGCAGATCATGGTCCAGGAAAACAGTAAGGAAGTGCTCGGAGGAGCCGAGTCGCTGCTTCTTGAAGACGCCATGGGGGATCAATCTAAGTCCTTTCGAGATTTTTAACTACGAGAGTGATCCCTTGTAGTGCAGTTCCGTTGCCTGTTGATCTCTTGTTGGTGATGCCACGAGGATATCTTCCTCTTCTTTACTCTCAACATGAACTCGTTCCAATATCTCGACCATCGGCTGTGATTATCGGCTCGAAGAAATGATTTTTTTTGCAAAGCCTTGAGCAAGCAAGCATCACGTCCACTTGGACAAAGCAACGTATCAATGACGTTCTCGACGGTCGACCAACGTTTTGAAGATTTCATGCAAGACGAAACTCGACATTGACAGTTTGGTGCGGCAGTATATGACAACGTGGGATGCATTGCAACCGAGAATGGTTTCCTATTCACATATTTTCGCTCAAAGTCATCTTCATCTTGATGTTCATTTCATTTTATATCCATTTTTCACTTACATATCTAACGAACGGGGCTCAATAGCCTCCAAACCTAGTGGTGAATGTCTGGCCCTGGTCTTCTCGGCTCGATGGCGGCAAGTTGAGACGAAAGTCGTTGGTTCGAGCAGGGGCGGGCGACGAACTGCACAACAGTAGCAAGATCAATCAGACCAAAACTCATCGCATCAACAATTTTGCGGTACTTACTAGGGTGATTCTGTCGGAATGCTGGCGTCCGAGAGGCGGCGCTTCATGATGCCGCGCCACCCTCGTCTTCGACGCTGGGTTTCTTGGAAGGCAATGTAGCGCTCTACCAGATACGCCTGGCCGGCCTTGACGCCCATTGCGATCACTGGCAGCAATGGCAGCGGTCCGGCAAACCACGGCGCCACCAGTCGACTGGACTGCGAGACGCAGGCTAGAATTGCGATCGCTACACTGATCATGGACAGCGCGTTCCACACCGAGAATCGACGTGTGAACGTGGACGACGACAGCGCTAACGACACGATACCCATGATGGGCGATACGACGATTGCTAGCGGAGGAAAGAGCAAGACAGGCACCATAATAGCTGCACTGCAGTCTTGATCGACCTCGCCGTCGGTGACGCACTTGAGATTCACCAGGATAGCAAACGTGGTCGCCAAGTCCACGATGAGAAGCGTCAGGAGCGAGATGATCAGCATCCACGACAGATTCAGTGAGCTACTACGAGGTAAGTTACGTGGCAGCAGGTGGAAGCGCAGGAACGAAGTCAGCATTTGACGAGGGGCTCGATCGGCTAGTCGCTCTTGTAGTTCGTCGGCGCAAATCAGCACACCAGGTACTGGTAAAGAAGCATCCACAGGCCCCAGCCAACCTTCGTAGAAAGTATGGTGCGCTGCACTGCTGCGTCGCTTGGATTTGCCTGAGCCTGAGCCCACTAGAACCAACACGTCGTCGGAATTCCCACGACCACTGCCATTGCCGTCTTCTTGCATGCTAGAGGATCGAATCCTTAGCGCCTCTTCTCGGATACTACTCACTGGGTTGTGGGGTGCTGCGTGGCCGCTGTTAGAGCCGCGACTTCCTGTCCGAGGTAAGCTATGTGTATTCAATGCTGTCCCCCATCCGCCCATGTCATACAACATGCCATCAAAGCTGCCGTTACTACGACGATGAGGTGGATACTCGAGTGAGTCTCCACGCCCATAGCCATAGACATCGTTGATATTGTAGTCCTTTGGGTGATAGCCGTACCTTCCAGAGGATGGAGGGGCTGCTGGACCTGCTGCTGCTTCTTGCCGCTGCTTACATTGTCCAGTGACTCATCGGCAGTCGTGAGGAAGAGACCAAGTTTGAACTCCTCCCCCATGTCCAGTTCGTCTTGCACGTAGAACCTGCCCAAGTAAACGCGTAAGCAGCCGAGCTTGCTCGAGTTACTTCCGGACGCTGAGAGAGCCCGTTGCTTCTCTAGAAACACTGCTACGGGGATCAGCGATTCGACAAGAGAAGCCTCGTCGCGCTGTACAACCCGTAAGAGTTCGTTGAGTTCCGCCACAAACTCAATCCATGGCTCGTCGATGAAAGCGTTGAGTTCTGTGCATTGAGGGATGGAACGGACCAGTAAGTCGTTCGGGTCTAAGTAGAATGGCGAGAAATACGTGCCACAACCAGCAAACAAAAGGACAATCGGAAGGGATGGCTTGCCGATCTTCGTTGTGGGCACACAAACCGACTGTGCGCTCTCCTTGTAGAGCAATTCGAGATACACCAGCGAGTAATCTGCGCAATAGCCAAGCTTCACGGCATTTAGCAGCCCGCGTGCTCGAGGGCCCTTCATACAAGCGTGGTTGTACTTGGCTACAATCCGCTTGAGCTCGTTCACTCGAATGTGCCGTCGGAACAGCTTTACTTCAGACGCGAAAGGATAGCAGACCACCGCGACCAAAAAGTAAACGATTTTCCCCAGCTGGAGCAAGGACCACGCTGCCAAGCAAGCACCCGATTGATCCGGTCTGCCAGGTTTTGAACTCGACGTCGTACAGTACCTTTTTCAACGTCGAGGGCACTGTTGAGCGCAGCTTTAGTGGGGATTCTGGCTCATTATAACCCGAAAAATAGAGGCGTGCCATGTGCTCGGGTAGGTCGCGCTCCATGAGTTTCGGATAGCCAACGCGAGGCCAGTAGAAGCAGCGGAACAGCGAAGCGAACCAGCTTTGCTGCGAACTCGCCACTGCGGACGATAACAGATGTTGTCTTTCGCCCTTTGTTCCCCTGCTGTTGTACATGCGAGTGTAGGACAACTCCTTGCGGTTCCGACAAGCATAGCCCAACGAAATGAAGAAAGCCACGATACCGATCAGTACAAGTGCAAAGCCAAACTCACCACCACACGCGTTGAGAAGTTGCTGAATCGGCGAAACGCAGTAGAAGCCGGAGTATCCAGGATCACACGTCCAATCACAACGAGCACTCGAGGCGCCGACTCCGACGTAATGTGCATTCGAGGGAGCGTTCGTGCATGCCACACACTCTGCACTGTTGCTCTCCGACTTGTACTTGCCAACAGGACACAGCCGACAGAATAACCCGCCAGATCCTGGGGGACATGGGAAGCCAAAAACGAGCCACTTGCTCCCGCTGGGACGATGGATTTCTGTGGAACTGTTGATGCAGGTATGGGTGTTGGTACTCCGGGCTTGTTACTGTCGCCATTGACTAGCTTGTAAGAAGTAGCACCACCTGCCACCGTGTAGTTGCCGTCAAAGCCTCTGGTGCATCTATCAAAGGTGCTGAGCTCACACCCAGTTAGTTGAAGTCGGCCACCTCCTCCACCACCGCCGCACAACCGCGGCACAAGTTGTGAATGCATGGGTGATTGTGCCTCTGCCTGTTCATCGGCAGCATCGTACTGAACGTCACCGTAGATGAATGCTGGCACTAGCCAGCTCTTTTGGCTAATATAGCTCAAAGCAGCGTCCGTGCACTCGGATCCACCGCCAACTGCACTAATGTGGCCGTGTCCCCGTAAGAATTGAGCGACAGATAAACCTAAAAAGCCGCCTGATCCACCCCTGCACCGTTAGCGCCACCATCGCCATTGCAGTGGATCTCTCCATTGAGCACCAGGCCAGCGGCTCCAAGCAAAACGATACCACCCCCGTTCCCGCCATCAACGCAACCGCCGCCTGAACCTAACATTCCTGACCCTGATCGAGTTCCGTACGGTAAGCCACCAGAAGCATAATCGCCCATCTTAGTCACTACGCTAGAATCAGCACCACGGCCTCCGTAGCCTGCCCCTGCACCAATTGAACCGACGCACGATCCCATACCGGGACCCTGGTTGGCTAGCTCGCCCATGCCGTCTGCAGATACAATCGACCCTCGAGATATCTCGACTGCGTCAGTCGCACATAACAGTACAGCTCCTCCTCGCACGTGCCCCATAGGCTGAGGTGGCATCTCTTCGTCGTCTTGTAGCTCTCCCTCCATTTGATGCTTTAATGCTTCAGATTGACCAATGTAGACGGACTCGTGTCCGTGGAGAACGACGGTGAAATTGTTTGTCGTTGGCAACGCAGACGGGATCCTCGGTATTGCTGTGCCGCTAGCATCATCGGTCCTTTTCAAGGCGCGATTAAAACTCTGTAGTGACAACCATTCCTGCTCCTTGCAAGACCGAAATGTTGATTTAATACTTGGAGCAGTTAACGCTTCCACCTCGCCGTCCACTGTGATCGAAAAAGTAGACGATGCGGACAGAGACCCAACGGAAATCACGCCACCAAGGAAGATATCACCGCCGCTTACGAGATCCAGCAATTTATCGGCGAATGGCTCAATGCTAGTTGTTGTCGAGGTTGGGGTGGTTCTTGTCGTCATCTCAGTACCTGCGATAATAGGACTGAGCTCGCTTGTTACGTTGGCATCAAGATGAATGTTCTGACTAGTGATGAACTGAGCGCTCCATGTAAATACAAGAGCGGCGGTTGCATCCATTGACACAGAACGGGCTGATAGCTGGAGTGCACTGGTCGGCAGAATCAGCTGCGAGTCGCTAGAGACGACCATATCTCGCACACGGATCTGAAGAATAGGAGGCGGCTTATCGCTATGAACGCCGATGGAGTTCGATACTTGCCGAGGTAACCCCACTAGCAACGAGTCCAAGAGGTAGGACCCGTTCAGTACTCTCAAGTCTCCCTCTGGAAATGCCAAGCCTCTAGCTGCAACAACAGCTCCATCTGAGATGGTCAACGATCCGATGCTCCCCAGTTTGTCATCCTCGATATACAAACTCGTCACCGCACCACCGATTATCTCGTCCAGATCGCCGATGCCAATCACACCGCCATTTCGGTTGTTTGCGTCGCCATTTGGCCACAGACGTTGCATGTCATTATCAATGAGAAGCTGTGCTTCGTGTACACCATCCGAGTGCTGTACAACCTGGTAGTACGTGCCGGAAGCACCTGCCAGAGCTGTAACCTGTACGCGACGAAAACGTTTGCTTTTCGTCAGTAATTCTTTACCCTGTCGGCATCCAGACTTCCTCCAGTTGTGTCGATCGCATTCGTATCCAATTGACTAGACATAAACGTAATCTGAACGCGGCCACCTCCACCTGCCGGATAGCAGTGTGTAATTCCACGATCCCCTGCAGTGTCGGCGCAAAATGCGTCTCCTCCTTTCGCTTCCACTGTCCCCGCGACTGAAAGAGCGTTAGCTGCAATGTACACGGATCCTCCCGATCCACCACTCACTCCTTCTACAGCAGACGCTCCGTTAGCCTGAATACTCGCACCAGCCATCACTACCACGTCTTTCGACGCTTTAATCTGGATCCTGCCACCACCATCCACCTGTTGATACGTCCCATTTCCTATTGTAACTCGACTGCCACTACCCAGTAAGAACGGGGCGATCCTCCCACTAGGATCTTCCGATTTTTTCCACGATGCCGTCATCACGGCTGGGTTTGTCAACAAGGCCGTCTCCTTGGCCCATAAGTTCGCTAATTGCCATCCAGCGCTCCCTTCTCTCAGCAATTCCTCTTTATCTTCACCTCTAGTGAGATCTACTGTGCGTCCACGTACATCAAAGAACCCTCTCGTGGTCTGCTGCGTCAACATGGTGGTGTTGGCGATCAATCTCTGTCCCCTCCGCCGCCATGGCTGGCTCCAAACACTTCTGTGCCTGTAAAGAGTCCCTGTCTGTCCCTGAACACGCCGCTATATGCCGCTGAGATGTGTGCCTCTGTCTCTAGATGCACGAACGACGCTTCAACACTAATGGATGAAGCCTTGAGCGTCGCCTTCGCTCCTAGCAACACCATCTGCCCTGATCCGACGTGCAGCAAGCAGTCGTCTCCCTGGACCTGTACACTCACTCCTGGGGCGATATGGAGGTCCCCAGCCACGTCCCAATGGCAGGAGAAGCCTGCAACGGCAGTCACCCCTACGGTCTCACCTAACGCGCTTTGATCTGATCCTGATGACTCTATCTCCATCTCTAGAGATCTAGGGCCGCATATAAATGTCGTGGACTCTTGAAACTCGCAGGAGGACGTGCTAGCGTTCCACACACAGTGCTGGAGGAAGTCGGCGCAGTGCGGAGACGGCAGTGGCGGCTCTTGTGCTGCTTCGATTGGCTTGAAACCGAGCAGGGACGTGGCGATTAGAACGAACATACGCGCAGTGGTTGGCGCCATGACGAGCGCGCTCGACGCCATGCGCGCAGGCCGGGAAGCGCGTCAATGCGGACTCGAGCTGATCCGATGCCGCACCCGATGTGCGTTGTGGAAGAGTGGATAAGAAAACGGTATACAAACAGAAGGTATAAACGGGTGGAAATGATGGCTACCTGATTTCTCTGAAAGGGCGTGAAAGCGGTGTGTGACACACGAAATTCACTTTTATTGAGGACCAAAGAAGCCAAGAAGACATGTCGTACTTGCTGCCGCACTTGGAGAGCGGCTGGGCCGTGGACCAGGCCATCCTGAACGAGGGCGACCGCGTGGTGGTGATCCGCTTCGGCCACGACCACGACCCGACCTGCATGCAGATGGACGAGGTGCTCTGTGGCGTGGCTGAGGACGTCAAGAACTTTGCTGCCATCTATGTGGTGGACATCACCGAAGTGCCCGACTTCAACACCATGTACGAACTGTACGACCCGTGCACCGTCATGTTCTTCTTCCGCAACAAGCACATCATGATCGACCTGGGCACGGGCAACAACAACAAGATCAACTGGGCCTTCAACAACAAAGGAGAGATGATCGACATCATCGAGACGGTCTATCGAGGCGCGCGCAAAGGCCGCGGCCTCGTCATCTCCCCAAGGACTACAGCACCAAGTACAGATACTAAGAAAACACGAGAGCTGCATGCTCGTTAGGTGACGAATCTTCGTTTGTCTTAATGGGAGATGCAGCTTGGAGAGTCCTGAAGTGTTGCTTTGTTTGCGATTGTAGGCTATCAGCTGCGGATTTGACGACGAGACAGGATGTCGAAGAAGTATTGGGACTCCAGCACGCCGTCTTCGGCGAGGTCAGTGCAGTGCACGGCGTTGCGCACGCGGTCGTGGCCGTACTTGGCGCGGATGGTCTGTGGCTTGAGCTCCTTGGCCATCTCCACGTCCCAGGGACCAGCAGTCACTCGGAACTGTGCCACGACGTCGCTTGAGTGCTGCCCAACAAGCTCCATTGCTAGACACGGACCGGTGGTGAAATGATCCACGGACTCGTTGAAATGCGGCACGACGCCCTCGTAGACCTCCAAGAACTCGGCGGCGGTGGTACGATCCAAGATGAAGAGCTCCATGGCTGTGATCTGCACGCCGCCGTCGCGTTGGATAGCAGACACGACTTCTCCGAGGTGGCCTTCTTTAATGACGTGGGGTAGCACTACACAACACGTGCAGTTGTCGAAAACTGCAGTCGTTGCATGCGGGGTTTCAAAGTAGAAGCTGCGTAGCTGCTGCGCTTCCAGTACGGACGTAGCGCTCTCGATCTCTCCTGGTTGGGCGTTGAAGCGAGAGCTCAAATTGTTCACGACCTGCTTCAACGTCTCCAGACAGTTCTCTTGTACAAGTTCCATAGCGACGCATGGAGCTCCAGCCAATTGATCGACTCGTGCTTCATACTCTGCAGTGCCTCGAGCCAACTCAAACAGTTTCTCCGCTTGTGGCCAGCCAACCTGCATCATCTTCACGGCTGAGAACGCAAACTGCTGGTGGCTTAAGAACTCCAGCATGGCGCCAATGTTCTTGACCATGCCGGCTTTGATCACCAGCACCGACTTCTGCTGTTGTCGTCCTAGTTTCTCGGCAGTGAATGGATCCAGATAGTCTTGCAGCTCAAAGTGGCGGCCATAGATCAACACTTTGGCCCCCAGGAAGAAATCTTTGGCTGAGAGTGAGGACGGACACTCGCTCTTCTTGAGAAAGAGGCGACTGGTCTTAGTGTCGAAGATCTCGACGTTGTGCGTGTCCACGAAATAGCGGACGTTGTAGTGGCGATTGAGTCTGCAGTCAACAAACGATCAACATCGTAGGGGAAAAAACGCCAGGAAGCAGCTAACTCACTGCGCGTGGGTGTCGAACCAGCGTGCTTTGAAGGAATAGATGGTCTCTCGGATGGCCTGCATGGCCTTGTGCGACGGAAAAGCTGGATCGCGCGCAGGCAAACAACAGAGGCAGGAGGAATTACCTTGAGCGTCCCGATTTGAAGCGCCGTGAGACCCTTCACGACTGCTGTAAGACAAGCAGTTGACGGCAACCAAGCTGACAAGGATTAATGCGATCATCGAGCAAACCGGTCTACTATTGCTGCTGTAGAAGCGATTCCATGACACGTGAGACTTCCAACCAGTCCTGTTGACCGGACTCGATAACTGTGCTGGAGAATTGGTTCACTCGATTCCTTGAGCTTCGTGGCCGACACTCATCAGTGAAAAGCGCAGAAGAGTCTGCATCACTGTCGGTGCGATTGCATCTCCGTCCGTCATCACTTCGGTATTCAAGGAGCGAACTACACACCATTCCGATTTGTCGGAACTCAGACCGTCGAATTCATCCTCACCTTGTGTCAGTGCTCTCCATATAATCACCAATTGGTCGGCTTCAATGTACTGGCACGTAGCGAAGCGAGCCAGCACGGAAACATTTTCCGATTCGCGTGGCCACGAGAGGCGGAACTTGACTACGATCGTGTTCTCGGTATCAACAATTCCAGCTGTAGTGTTGTCGACCGTGTCCATTCTGAACCTGCTGCAGCGCCTTCCACAATGTTTGACAACTCGAACGGGATGTCGAGGCCATCCAGAATTTCCACAGACTCTCCGTCCTTGCGCGATTCTTTCCTGAGGTATTTCTCGTTCGAGCTGTAACAATCGTGTCAACTGCATCGGCAACACTTGTTCTTGTGTTCTCAAGCCTTGGCATTCTTGCTGCAGTCTTTGACGGTACCGGAGTCTTCGCTTGGCTGCCAGTTCACTCTTGCGCGTCTGCTTTGTTGTGGTAGTCGCCACGTGAAACTTTTCATTGTCCATGGCCGTAAAATTCCCGGGACTGCTGTGCGTTTCGCCAAAGGGAGGCTCGCTTTCAGTAGACACAGCATACTCGCTCAGAACCCCGTCAGCTCAGCAAGGAACGCGGCGTCCGGGAGCTCGCGCATTCGACCGAATGGTTGATAACGTGAGGTGATCACAAATGATGGGCCAAGTAATTTATCCAGTAAAATATATTCGGTCGCGTAATATAATATTCCCATTTTTCGTTAGACCTGCACGTCCCCATAGCCCAGACGTGATGGCGCCGCCGCTTCTCCGCCACGCGCCCGATGCAGTCTCAGCACCGCCAAGATCTGCTCTAGCTACCAGCCAAATATCGACTGCAACCGGCGCCTGCATCGCCCCAAAACCCAAGAAAAAGCGAAGTCATACGACCCCCACCAGGGACCGCGAGCGTCGCGAACTGCTGGCGCTTCGAGTGGAGGTCGTAGAGCTCGAGAAACAATTGCAACAGGCTCGAGAACGTCTGGCAATGCTCAGGAAAAAGAACCGCGAGAAAATCGCCGCCAGCGGCAGCAGAATCGTCAGCGTCGCGCCAGCCTGGAGACACATCGCTCGGCGTCATCTGAGAGCTCGCCAAGCTGCAGAAACCGAGAACCGACGGCTCCGAGAACAAGTGCAAGACCATTTAAAATGGGGCAACGCATTGCAAGCCAAGATGAGTCAACGCACGGCTGGCAAAGTGCAGGGAACGAAAGATAAAGCTGCTGCGGCCGCTTTGGGCACGGTGGCACATCCATTGCTATTGGCGGAGGATGAAGAGGGAATTACAGACTTGGAGCTGGAGCTGGACGACGCAGACAGAGCAGAGCTGGAGATGCTGGTGAGTGGACTGGATAAAGCGTACGCACGCACAGAGTCAGTGTTCAAAGACCACGACATCGGCGACGTGCCGTTAGGAGCAGCTTCAGCGAGCAGAACGACCGTGGGAAGTGACCAGCAGGGCTCAACTTTTTATGTTGAGCTCCGCGACGCGAGAGTGACCCCGTTTGACTTCCGATTAGCGATTGACGCCGTGTGGAATGCGTGGGTGCTCTGGCATTTGGGCGGCAGCTCTCGCAAGAGTGTGTCGGCGCAACGGAGCTGTTCGTATCCGGACGTGGCGCGACCAGAGCACACGTTTGCGGTCAAATTCCGTTTGCAATGTGGTGCCGCCATAGCTGCTGCTGCGGTGGCGTCTCCGGTGTTCCTCGACATGAAACTGGTGCTAAGGAGATACGTAGAGCAGGACCGCATGGTGTTGGTGTGGCGAGGCATTTCGGAGGGTGAGAACGAGCTCGACGGTCTTTCTACCGACGAGACGGGCTGGGTGGCCATCGATCGCATGACTCCATTTGGACAAGCAGGCGATCAAGGACAAACCCCGACCGAGACAGCACGAGCGTCGATGCGGTCGTGTGTGCGGATGACACCGAAACGTGCCAAAGACTGCACTGCAGATGCTCCACAAGCCCAAACGTTGGCCGATTTGGTCGTCAACTCGTACGAAGAAGACGTGAGCTTTATCTACCGTGAGATGGAGGCGCAATTGCTTCGAGTCACTCGACACGTTTGACAAGCGTCGGGTCTGTTGCAGTGTATCGGAATTAAGCGAAAATATTGAGCGGTCAGGAGATGTCCAAGCTCGTGCTGCGGGATGAGGAAGCTCCGAGGTTGCAGTATGTGAACTCGTCGGCCTACGGGTTCTGCGCGTTCCCCTCTGAACAACTGCCAGACCTAAAGCAGCACTTGTTAAAAGTCGCAACGTCGTTCGGACACGAGAAACTCCGAGGGACGATTCTGCTGTCTGTGGAAGGTCTGAACATTCGCTTATCCGGAACTCCTGCTGCTGTTGAGGCCATGAAGACTGCGATCTCTGGTCTGCAGCCGGATATCCGAGGGTTGGAGTTTAAAGACTCGTATTCTGACCGCATGACGCTGCCTCGACTGCTCGTCAAGATCAAGAAAGAGGTGATTTCCATGGGAATGCCTGAAGTGAACCCGGCCGCGAATGGATTAGCAACTCACATCTCTGCGGAAGAATTTAAGCAGTGGATGGACAATGACAAGGACATGGTGGTGCTAGACACCAGGTGAGTAAAAGGTTGTCTACATGGCTAAGGGATCAGTATTTCTAACGCTGTTCGTTCCTGCAGAAACGACTATGAAGTTCGCTTGGGAACGTTTGAGAATGCAGTGGATCTGAATATCAAGAGCTTCCGAGCGTTCCCTGACGAGGCTCGAACACAATTGAAACACGTGCCGAAGGAGAAGCCCGTCGTCATGTTCTGTACTGGCGGCGTGCGTTGTGAGAAGGCGTCGTACGCTCTGCTGGATGACGGCCACAAAGAGGTTTACCAACTAGACGGTGGCATCCTCAAGTACTTTGAAAAAGTTGGAGGCGCACACTACAAGGGCGACTGCTACATCTTCGACGACCGTGTCGCACTCACTCCTGGACTGACCGAGGCGAATACTATCGCCTGCTTCGCCTGTCGAAGTCCATTAACGGAGGAGGACCAACGATCAGCCGACTATGAGCCCAACAAGCGATGCCCGTACTGTATCCACGGCAAACAGGACTTCCGCCACGTAAATTGACGTCTTTGAAGCTTCCTGCAGTGAATTCGTAAGACAAGCCAGCGTGAGGATGTGTGAAAAGCATTATCGTGTTACGGAGAGCTGCTTAAACTTTGATAATGTTGAGCGCCTCGTCCAAGAGCAGCGACTCGGCCATTTTCGTGACCTCTTGAGAGTTTTCGTGGACCATACCCTGGACGAACTGGTCGAACATGGAGAACGATGTCGAGTTTTTGCTCGAACTGCTCAAGTACAGCGGAACTTGGCGGATGTAAGTCTGTCCAAACGCTCCTGATCCGTTCGCTGACGGACAGAACACGCTCCAGCCCGTCTCGTCGATTTGAAGTCCTCTGAAAGACCCATCGCCCCGAATCGACGATTTCCACACCGCAACCTGCCGATTGTCCTCGACGAAGCGCCTTTGGACGAAGCGATGCACTAAAGACTCGCAACCGCCTCCTTCGACAGTCTTGGTATAGCGCACTTTGACCGCCACCGTATTTTCAAGGTCTTTGACTTCATCGAATTCCTCTCTTGCATCCTGTCGGTGGATCAAGCCTGACAGCATCCACATGGCGTCAGCGGTTTGTTGGTATTCAAAAGGGACATGTCTTTCCACCCGATCTCGATTGTCGGCGTTCCTTGTGCTGTGGTCATCGCCTGATGGAAGGCCTCGGGAGTTTCCGTTGATCCCATGCTACAGTCCTTGAAAACGTCGTCAGTCTGGGCGTACACGCCGTTGAGTTCATGGATATACATGGCGAAGAGAAGGTCGTCGCTCGGCTGAAGGAAGGTGTCCGAGTAAGGACCTGGAGACCCCGTTGCGAGCACACATCCCGTCTTCATTTGCTGCTGCACCAAGCCGACGAGGTCGTCTAGCAGAGCACAATTGCCGATAACCGCAGCCAACAAGAACTGCTGCATCTGCTCCGTGGCTCTGCGGTGTTTTAAATTGCGGGCCAGCAGAGCTTTCCAGATCGAATTGACCGGCTTGTTCGCTCTCATCTTCTTCTTGGCCTTGCTGCGAGCTTCCAGTTGTTTCGCCAACTCCACCAACTCGACCAATTGAGCCTCCAACGCTTTCTTCTCGGCCTTTTGCCGCTCGTAGTGTCGGGGTGGCTTCTTCCTGGTCGAAGACGTCTTGGGTGGAAGCGAATTGCCTTGGCTGAAAGTCGCCGGCGATGAAAACGTCATTGCCACGTAAAGTGCTTTGGAAACTGAGTGACGTGCTCAGGAGCGCACAACGAGATTACTTGTTTTCGATGGCATGTGCTCAGCGATAATCACACCAGATGGCGTTTTGCTTGCTGTCCAGCGGGCTCTCCTTGTATTACTTCCAAGTACTTCAAGACGAGGACAAGTGGCGTATACCCACAAACTCCCAGCAAGTTCATCGCGAAGTATCTAGTTCATAAGACCGAAAGTTCATGGTGGCCGTCCTATTGCTTCGAATTGGAAATACGCTTTAACTTTCGTCGCTGGCGAGCAACTCTTCAACCATTCTCGTGGTCTCTCGGTAGTTCTCGCGAACCATGTCATGGACAAACTCGTCGAACATCCTGGCCAAGCGTTCCGAAGTTTTGTTGGCGCTGCACTGATGCAGTCGAGTTTGGCGAACACACGTCTGTCCGAAGGTGCCAGAACCGCTTCCTGCCCGATGGAAAACTCCCCATCCAGTGCCGTCAAGCTGCATTCCTCTGAAAACCCCATCGCCGTGAAGCGAAGACTTCCACACGCAGACCTCTCGCGTTTTCTCGCTGAATCTCCGCTTGACGAAGCGATGCACGAGAGAGCCACGCTCACCGTCTTCCATTCTCTTGGTGAAGCGGAACTTGAGGGCGACGGTGTTTTCGGGGTCTTCCACGTCCTTGAATTCCTCTCGTGCCTCTTGCCGATGAAGCAAACTCGACAGCATCCACATGGAGCTGCTGGTTTTCCTAAAGCCGAAGGGAAAGAACTTCTGCCATCCGATCTGAATCGTTGGCGTGGCTCGATCGAAGACGGCCAGGTCTTCGGTTGAGCCGATTCGACTGTCGTTGAGAGCTTTGTCCGTCTGCTTGTACACGCCGTCGAGTTCGTGGATGATCATATCGTACACCAGTTTGTCGTCTGGCTGGAGCAACATGCCGGAGTAAAGGCTTTGGGCCGTGGTCACATACTGCCGCGCCAGACCGACGAGGTCGTAGATCAGCTCATTCTTGCCGTTAACAGCAGCCTGTAAGAAGCGCTGCCGCTCCTCCGAAGCTTGAAGGCGGCATAAGTTCCAGTCCAGGTGAGTTTTCCAGGCCGAGTTCACTGGTTCGATTAGCACGCCGTTCTCGCTCGCCCACTGCTTCTGCTCTTGCAGTTGCTTCAGACGACTCGTCAGCTCAGTCACTTGGGATTTAAGAGCCTTCTTCTCAGCCTTTCGCTTGTGGTAATACGTGTTCCTCCCCTTCGCAGCCGTGCTTGTCGACTGCTGAGCTTCGTCCTGTATGAAATCTTCAAGAAACTGGTCGATGTTGAGTGAATTGACTTGGTCGAAAGTCGAGAACGTCATTGCTACGTTGCTTTGTCGTCAGGGTAAGAAGTGAGTGCTGCTTGCTAAGGCTTTGCAAAGATTACTCGTTTTCAAGTGCCGTCTTCGAACGGATAATCACGTCAGATGGTCGAGCAATTGGAAGGAACTGATGTGGAAAGCAAAAGAAGAAGAATTTATTCTCTATAAGCGTGGCCTCACAAACAAGAGACAACGGAGCGGACACAACAAGGCTTCTTATTCAGCGTGCGTGTACAAAATCTCGATGGGTCTGGTAGCGTCCTAGAAAAGGACTCTGGTTTTGCAACAAAAGCACCTTCGCCGACGACAAGCTACGATGGTTGGGCCAGGAACCGCCGTAGAATTTGGCAAGTCAGTTTACATTTTGATCAGAGCTACACCCTCCACGCCGCACCCCGGTTGGAGATCCTTAACTGCTAACTGGCCTCGACTTGCTGCCCCTGACGCCGGTATTGAAGGTGGAAATGACGTTGATCCCCCTCATGGCGTCTTCAAGAAGCAGTGACTCGGTTCCACCAAGCACCTCGTTACTGCTTTTCTGCACCATGATCTGTAGTAACTCGTCGAAGTTCGCCATGACCTTGTTTTCTCTTGTGGCTATTGCTTGTAGTTGACGCATGCCGAATTGCCACATATATTGTAGCTGGTGCGCCCGTGTCCAGTGTTGGCCTTCGTGTACGACGCTGTTTCTGATCTGCCACAAAAGCGTGTATCCAATGCTACACATGGCCCACTAAATCCGTTGGGCAGTGTCTTCATATTCCGAGTTCCAGTGGCCGGACCATTCGACCATCCTCTGCCTGAATCGTGTGCTGACTGGAGGTGCTTCCCGTCCTGTGATGTAGTTGTATATGCCTTCATCGTTTCGGCCGAGACCTCCGCTCCGGCCCAATGTTGAACCAGTTTCCCACAAAAGTCTTGGGCTCAGGTACACGCGAAACTATATGCAAGATTGATTTCAGGACAGTCCTCTCCCGTTGGACATCCATCCTCGAGTACGCAATGTCTAAAGAGAGCGGCGCATTGGTCTGGGGAAGAAGCTGCGACCAAACTGGCGATCTTCGTGTGCTGCCGCACCACCGCCTTGAGGTCGTCTACGAGGGCGATTTTCCTTGATGGCAGCCTTCAGCCACGTGCGTTGTGCTTTGGCTGCCAAACTCTGCTGCAAGCGATGTCGGGCTAGTTTCTTCCACGGTGAAATGTCGGTCGACGCCGTGGCCTTGGCATTCTCTTTTTTTCGCCTTTTTGTGGACTCTAGTTCGTCGACCAAGTGGGCAATTTCTTGCTGCAAGGCTTCCTTCTCTGCTGTCGCTCGTAGTGTCAAACTCGTCGATTCGGTTTAGTTGTTTCGAAAGATTGTCAACGACTTGGATGGTAGATTGCATTCTGATGTCGTTGCGCTCGGTGATCAGCGAGTTGATCTCGTGGAATGAAACAGGAGTCATCGGACTTCACGACCGCATCACTAGGGAAAGGATAAATGGCGATCTACGACGAATCAATGTGTGATTATCTAGTGTTCGAGGCAGCGCGAAAACCATAAACGTTTGCGGTCAGCGTGTGATACGTTTCTTACGGAGCGGCGATCGGCAATGGGATCCGTTGTCATCTGACGTTCTCACTCGCGTCCTGCCGCCTAACAAAATGGAATCGGGAATTGTTATCTTTGTCTTCTACTCTCGTGTTGTAGCTTCACACCTTGATATTATCAAGCGCTTCATCCAAGAGCAGCGACTTGGCCATTTTCGTGACCTCTTGAGAGTTCTCGTGGACCATACCCTGGACGAACTCGTCGAACATGGAGAACGATGTCGAGTTTTTGCTCGAACTGCTCAAGTGCAGCGGAACCTGGCGGATGTAAGCCTGTCCGAGCGTTCCTGATCCGTTCGCTGACGGACAGAACACGCTCCAGCCCGTCTCGTCGATTTGAAGCCCTCTGAAAGACCCATCGCCCCGAATCGACGATTTCCACACCGCAACCTGCCGATTGTCCTCGACGAAGCGCCTTTGGACAAAGCGATGTACTAAAGACTCGCAACCGCCTCCTTCGACAGTTTTGGTGTAGCGCACTTTGACTGCCACCGTATTTTCAAGGTCTTTGACTTCATCGAATTCCTCTCTTGCATCCTGTCGGTGGATCAAACCCGCCAGCATCCACATGGAGTCGGTGGTTTGTTGGTATTCAAAAGGGAACATGTCTTTCCACCCGATCTCGATTGTCGGCGTTCCTTGCGTCGTGGTCATGGCTCGTTGGGAGACTGCACGCTCTTCCATTGATCCCATGCCACAGCTCTTGACAACTTTGTCCGTCCGGGTGTAAACTTCGTTGAGGTCGCGGATGTACATGGCAAAGAGGAGGTCGTCGCTCGGCTGAAGGAAGGTGTCGGAGTTAAAGACCGTAAGACGTCGCAAGCGTACTCTCCGTCTTCATTTGCTGCGATCAGCACGTTCTTGCCGGCGACAATAGTTCCTCCGAGGCTCAATGGCTTTTTAAATTGCGACTCACGAGGTTTCCAGAACGAATTCGCCAGTTTGCACGGTTTTTATTCATCGTCGCCTTGTTTCGCGCGTTCAGTAGCTGTACAAGCGCCACCAGCTCGGTTAGTTGAGGCCGCAGGGTTTCATCTCGGCTTTTTGCTTCTCATAGTGTCTGACCTTCTTCCCTTTGCACGAATCTTCTTGGGCTGGCTTGGAAATTCTCCGGCGATGAGAACGTCGTGGCCGCGTTTGCTTTCTCGTCAGAGTGGAAAATGAGTGACGTGCTCAAAGAGCAGGCAATCTCTTTCGCGGTCAGGCTCTGCAGAGTTTACCTGTAGTTTCGACACGGTAATCAGGTCAGGCGCTTGCTTTCGTCCCTTGTCCCTTGTCGAGCAGTCTGTCGAGCAATCGCTGCGAATACGAATGCATCTGCAGACTCCATGTTCGAAGTGCAACTTCTTGGACATACTCGACGTCTTCAGCACAAGTCAAAAAGCCTGGTTGCTTCTCGGTGAAAAGCTGAACGAAAAACTGCACGCGACACTCATCGTTATCCACAGCTGAAACAATTGTCCAGTGGTGGCAGCGAATGTAGAGTCCGGAGCTAGGCAGCAGGACGACGTACGCTCGAACCATAGTCATTCGACCACGCTCTTGAAATCGGTGAGCAAACATGAGCCCGTTCACGTGAATTACACCGCGTTGGCAACACAGCAACAAGTCGAAACTTTTCGTGACCGAGTTGGGGCCTACTGGGTTCATCTAAGCAAACAAAGGTAAGAGAACTCGTGAATTTTCACAGTAAATAAAAGACGGCAAACTTACGTAGCGGTACGACTTGTAGGCGACCTGGATGGGGGTATTGTACTCTTTCCACAGACTTTCGCTTGCCTTTTCCATTGAACAGGGTACAGCTGAAGCCGTCAGACTTTCAAACATGTTGCCGCGAATTGGGTCGAGTTTTGGAATGAACTCGCTTCTGTACGTCGCCATTTCCTGCTGAGGAACGACATCTTCGAGACTTTGGTACAGCATTTCGGTATTGTCTTTCAGCTGGGCGATCGCCATGGAATTGTCATGCGTCTCTGTTATTTGATACCTCTGCGAAGAGGACAGCACTTCATTCAAAATAAACGTCATGTCCTGCAAGAAACGTTAGACCCACCAGATAAGAATTCAATTCCCATAGTCCACTCACCGCTTGAGTCGATTTCTGCTGGATGACAGCGAGTAGCGACTTCCTGACCTCCGTTTGCTCCTTCTTGATCGCCTTCAGTCTGCGGTTCACAGTCTCAGACTGCCGCCGCTTTTTGAACTCCTGTAATGCCTTCACGGACCATTTCTCCTCGTCCTTGTTTTCTTCTGCGGAGAGTTTAGGTATGACACTTCCACGTCTCAACATGTCTGCGTAGTCTTCAAGTTCTTGTGCTTGGTCACGAAGGGTTTGAAGCTCGAACTTCTTGCGTCGCAGTAATTCGGTCGAGTATCCTCGACGATATTTCCTTTTCCGCTTGGTCTGAGCCGGCTTACGGATGGTAGGCAATGCGTTTGCTGCACCCTCCACGTCTGACCAAACCGAGTGATCAGATGCTTGGTCGACTCTGCCGAGGTCAGCATTACCAGCTAAAATCCCGTCGGTCTCGATATTATTGAAGAAGGTGAGGGCCTCTGACAATTGCAGCTCGTCGTCGTCCATGAATTGTGGTGTATGAGCCAGGAGGCACGATCCAGAATGACCTGGTCTGCTGTCTCTGACTGAACGAGACGATTGCTCGTATTACGGGGCCTCGGAGATTATGTGCCACAGCCACTTGGTGATCTGCACGAAAATTTGACTAGTAGCAAACGCTGCTTGCGTGAAATCTCGTGCAGGACTTTGAGCCGGGTGTCCTAACACAAACCCTGACGCTTCCGCATGAACGACTCAATAATATATTTTTCATCAACGAGTCCACTGCACATACAAGTCTATTACCAAATCTTGATGGGCTTGACGTTAATCCCCGTCATGGCGTCTTCGAGCAACAGCGACTCGACTCCTCCGAAGACCTCGTTGCTGTTTTCCTGGATCATGTTCTGCAGCAACTCGTCAAAGTTTGTCATGACCGTCGTGGGGATAGCACTGGCACTATTGAGGTGCAGCGGCACTTGCTTCATGCACACTTCCACGATGGTACCTGCACCACTTGGAGACGGTCGGACGATCGTCCATCCAGCTTCATCCGTCTGTATTCCCCTACAGCAACCTTCACCGGAAACGAACGACCTCCAGGTCATCACCATCCGCCCTTCATCAAGGAATTTCCGCATGACCAGACGCTGACGCAGCGACGCTCGCTCGCCTCCGAGGCGTTGGCTTTTGACCCGGAACTGGACCGCCAGGAGGTTGCCCGGGTCGTTGTTACCTTCGAACGCTACTCGGTCTTCTTGACGATGTAGATGGTGACCGAGCATCCACATGGCCACACAGGTCTGCTCGAAGCTGAACATCAAGCGCTGCTTCCAGACGTATTGAATCGACACGCCGTTCTCGCCGGTCGTGACGGTACGTCGGAAATCTTCGCTCTCGGATGACAAGTCCAGGCCGCAAGTGCTGAAAACCGCGTCGGTTTGTCGGTATTGGCTCTCGACGTCCTGCACGTCCATGGCGTACAGCAGCTCGTCGGTCGGTTCGAGAAAGAGGGCGGCACTTTGGTCTGGGGAAGAAGCTGCGACCAAACTGGCGATTTTCATGTGCAGCCGCACCACCGCCTTGAGGTCGTCTGCGAGGGCGATTTTCCCTTTGATGGCAGCCTTCAGCCACGTGCGTTGCGCTTCGGATGCCAGACTCTGCTGCAAGCGATGTCTGGCTATCGTCTTCCACGGTGATATGTCGGTCGATGTGGCGGCCTTGGAATTCTTTTTCGCCTTCTTGCGGGCTTTCTCCTGCTGTAGTTGGTCGGTCAGCTGGGCGATTTCAAGCTCTAGCGCTTTCTTTTCGCTCTTCTGTCGCTCGTAGTGTCGGACTCGTCGTTTAGGCGGTTGTCGTGCATTTGATTTCGCAGGGCTTTTGCTGTGCATGGTGGACGACATTTCGGTGTCGTCGTACCTGGTAACCAACGCATTGATCTCGTGGAATGCAGCGGGAGACGGCCGCGAAGAAAACGTCATGACCACGTCACTAGAGAAACGATAAATGACGACTCACTACCAAGCAAATCGGCGGTTGATTATCTGTCGCCCGAGGCAACGCGAAAACCGTAAACGTTTGTACTGGAGTCAGTGTGATACATTCGTAAGGAGCGGTGATCTGCCACGGGATCTGTTGTCGGCTGCCGCCCTTCTGTTGGCTCTCCATGCCGAACCACATACACGCAAAGTCGACTGTGTGGAAGAAATATTAGGAAATTTACTACTGTCGCTAGATGCACTTGGCCAGCTCGTCGTCGAGGAGCATCTTCTCCAACGCCTTGAGCACCGTTTGGTTCTCTTCTTCTCCGGTACTGAGGATCATGTTTGTGAACTCATTGACCACGGGCTCTCGGTCTGCCGACTTATCGAAGTGCATGGGCACATGTCGGAAGCACGTGTCGAGGACGGTGCCCGAGTGTGCACAGCCCGTCGACGGTCGAGCAATGCACCAGCCCGTCTCGTCCGAGTGCATGCCTCGGAACAATCCCTCGCCTTCGGTGAACATCTTCCACACGACGACCACGCGGTCAGTCTCTTCAAAGCGCCGCACCACCACTCGCTGCAGTAGCGACACCGTCTCGCCCATGCGGCGACTTGAGATCCGAAACTTCAAGGCGATGGTGTTGTCGGAGTCTTGGACGGTGTCGTACACTTCTCGGTCCTCTTGTCGATGAATTAAATGCGCCAACGTCCACATGGAATGACATGTCTGCTGGAAATTAAAGGGCAAAGTCTGTCGGTCGACGTGTTGGAAGTACTCGGTAGTGCCTTCGCGGTGTTTCGTGACGGTGTTGTCAGCCGTGGCCAACTGCGTCTCGCACGAACTCATGACCTGATCGGCTTGCAAGTAAACGTGGTAGAGTTCTTCGATGTACGTCTCAAACAGAGCCGAGTCGGTCGGCTCCATCCGCATGCGTTTGTGGAGGCGAGGCATGTCTGCGAAGCCGCCACCGGCGACCGGGTCGTCCCGAAGTCGCTTGCTCAAGAAACCCGTGAGGTCTCCGATCAGCGTCGCTCGCGAACTGATGGCAGCTCGTAGTCGGCTTTGCTCTTCTTCCGCAGCTTGTCGACGCTCCCGTTGGCGACTGGCGATGGCCTTCCACAAGCAGTTCGACAGGGCAATGTCCGTGCCTTCCGGGAGTGTCTTATGAGTCTCGAGCTTCGTCAACTTTGCCGACAGCTCGTCGATTTCTCGACGCAGTGACTCCTTTTCCTCCTTTTGACGTTTGCGGTAGATACTGCGACGAATGGCGTCCTTCGAGCGCTGCTTTAGCTGTTGGGTCCCGGCATTTTGAGTCGGCGTCGTGGTGGTGGTGGCTGTGGTTGTCGCAGTCGTGACGGTGTCGAGTGGAAGCAGATCCGGTGTCGTCGAGCTCAGCAAACTTTGCGCGTCTGTCAGTAGACCGTCAGTGTCGATGTCGTCCAGTGAGAGCGCAGTGGGGAACGTCAGCTCGTCCGACGTCTGCAGGAAGCTGACGAGCTCGTCCAGCACCAAGTCGTCCATCCGCTCGAGACTCGTCATTTCCAAAAGTGAACTACTGATTACTGGACGGCGCGCACAAGCAAACGCCCGCCTGGTAGGACAGCCGAGAAGCCAGCCGAAACTCAAGTGGAATTCTCCAAAGATGGGGGCAAATTGGCGCTTCCATCCAACCACAGGCTCGAAAGCAGACCATCGTGAATGCTGTTTGTTGATGGAGTTGCAGGTCGCGCAATCACCACCGCAGAGAACCTGTTGATGATCACAGAGAACTCTCTGCGGGCAAACTTGTTGGATAAAAGGACAGGAGCTTCGATCGCATGCTTGCGAAAGTAGTGGATATGAAGACCATCTTGCCCTTATTCAACATGAGTCACTCGTGTCTCGGAAAGGCTCTTTCAACTGTTATTAAAAACGAAGAGGTTCGATGAGTTCTCAAAGTTATGATGTCAGCTCGATGAGTGGAATGACTACAACTCACTTTGAACAGCGAGACCAGCTAAAGCAAATGCTACGAAGTGACAACCACCACCACGTTTCCAGTCGAATAGATATATTAGCTGCTCCTGCAGAACCCTGGCAGCCCGTTCAACACACACCTAAGGCATCGTCCAGCAGCAATCCCTCTAGCTTGGTGCAAGATCGCTGGCAGTCTTCTTCGCCGGCCTGCAGGATCAAGTCTGTGAACTGTTTCAGCAGCGCAGCGGAGCCAACCGCCGAGCTGAACGTCATAGGAACGTAACGCAGGACTGACTCCATGACCGTACCGGCGCCGCCTTCCACACTGGCCGACGACGGCCGGATAATGCACCACCCCGTCTCGTCCGAGTGCATCCCAGCGAACGCTCCTTCACCCTCTGTGAACTTGCGACAAATAGCCACAACGCGGTCGCTCTCGTAGTACTTGCGCATGATGGCGTACTGCATAAGCGACCGAGCTGGCGTGACTCCTTCCGGCCCAGGGATTCGAGCCTTGACGACCGACGTGCCCGGAGGCAAACAGTCCCCGTCGTAGAACTCTCGGTCATCCATGCGGTACTCCATGCAGTGGATTTCGCTGATGTATTTCTTGACCCGGTCAAAGGCGAACGGCGTGACCCACTGCCCCACCAGCTCATGGTAACTCGAGTCTTTCGGGGTGGAAATGGACGGGCGTAAGCGGTGGAACGGGTCGCCCGAACACGTGATCGTGGTGTGTTGGAAGACGTCGTCCAGTCGAGCGTAGACGTCGTCCAGCTCGCCGATGTAGGTTTCGAACAGTGCTCGGTCGGGGCAGTCCGACCGCACTCTCTTTCTCGGCCGATCGAGCTCTCTATCCACCTGTTCCTCCCCAATCCTCTTGTGGACCAAGGAAGCTAAGCTCTGGATCAGTTCTGCTCGTCGGTGGACTGCTTCCTGCAGTCTCGTGTTCTGTTCTTCTGCCATAAGTCTAGCTTGCAGATGGCGGTTGGCTAGGGCCTCCCACACTTTCTGTGTGGCAACGCCCAGCCCCTCGTGGACTTTAGAATCTGTTGCTGCTTTTGCAGTGTACTGAGCCGTGTCGTTAGCTCGCCCACTTGCTGGTAGAGTGCGTCCTTCTGGGCCTTTTGCTTCTCTCGGTAGATGCGGCGTCGGATAGCGTCCTTGGACCGGACGTTCTCCACAGCTACAGGCGGAGTTGATACGGACGAAGCCACGCCTTCGGAGGCGCAGTCGGTGTCGGACGTGCACGTGCTGTGGCGGTCTTGGTCCTGCTCTTGATCCTGCTCTTGGTCCTGGTCTTGGTCCTGCGCTGGGGTTGCGTTAATAGGGAAGATGTCGACGAGCTGCAGGTCGAACTCGGGCAGCGCGTCGATGTCGGCCTTGTCCAGTGAGTGCACCAGCTCCGTGCCGGCCACCGAGTCGTCCAGACTGTGCAGGAAGTCGTCCAGGAACATCGCGTCGGTCATTGTGACTGCGACCCAGAGATAATTGCAGACTGGTGCGGTGCGGTGCCAAAGGCGGCAAGGTATATAAACAACAAATGGACACAAGTCGCAGGAGGGCATACAAACGCCAAGTGATCGGTTTAGTAAACGTGTCCATTTGGATTTTGTATGGACCAAAAGGAGATGGGCATGCCTGAACTTTGGCGTAATCGACGAGGATTAGGGAGTGCCATCAACATTTGTTCATACAAAAGCAAGTGATAAATTTTCTGAATTGTATCACTTGGTGTTTGTAAAGGATAGAATGCTGGTTTTGACTGCATCATCAAACTGGTCTTCGTAATCGAATGCGGCAATACAAACACCAAGAGAAACAAATCTCCAAGCCAACTGCTGGTGGTCGCGATGTCGCCGCCTGCAACTCGCCGCTTGGCAGCGTTGCCTTCTGCCTTCGCAAGCAGAGCAAGGCACACCGAAGTCTGCAAGCCCAAGACGGCCGGACTGACAAGCAGGTAGCCGTGGCTGCTGCGACGAAGGTGATGCAGGTTCTATCAGATGAGGACTTCGACTCGAAGGCCTGCACGCCGGCCTTGCAGCGACGATTGTTCGCCTTGCTCGCGAGGACATTCTGCAGTCAATACGCGATCGACGCAGCGTTTGACGACGTACTCTTCCGAGTTGATTCCAACGCCGGATGATCGTGACTCGAATTTCTTTTGACAAGTTGCCACCTACAAGCAGCATCTCATTAAGTGCTGTAGGAATGCGTCGATTCGAAGTGGAGCTCGTACTCAGCAAAGCGGACCCCCGCTACGCACTTGATCGAGCCCACACACGAGTTTAACGACCATCTTTAGTGTGATCGAGGCCGACTCGAAGCGAGGTCGTGGGCTTCCTCGAATCCAGCGGCTTGTTCGGGTCGACCCCGACCAATTCCGACAGCGTTGGCGTCGACTTGGTCGCGCATGAATCCGACACGAGCCAGAACAGCGCCAACAGTGATGACGCCAAAGCCACCACCAAACGGGAGAAGGAGAAGAGTCGACAGCGACGGTATCGCCAACGACTGAAAGACTCGCGCCAAGTTCTGCTGGCTGAGATCGAGGAACTGTCGGCCGACGTTTCTCGGCTGAGTGACAAGCAACCTCTCCAAAATGCGGCGACCAGTTCGTCCTGGGTCACGACTTTGAACCGCCAACGAGATAAGCGACGACGAGCCGAAGCAGAACACGAACGACTCGTTGCAACGGTCAGTAGCCAAGCGGCTTATCTCGAGAACCTCACGAGTTTAGTGCAGTTTGGTACTGGCGAGGAGCACTCGCTGGTGCCTTCTCCACGGTTGCTGAAAGTGCCACGACTCCATTGCATGACCAACATCATGCAAACCACACAAATGCAGCAGTTGGAAGGCTGTTACGCTCGAATCGACTCGGTGTTGAGTGCCTCTGGGATCCACTCGCTGCCGGAGTCGGTGCATTTCACGGTGCACAGACATCAGAGCACGGGCGACGTGGCGTTCTTCCAACACCTGAACAAGACGCTGCTGCCGTTCAGTTTCCAAGCCACTTGTAGTGCGCTCTGGAAGCTGCTGAATCTGCAAGAAACAGACCAACTCGACCCCAACGCTCCCGAGCCAAGCGCCGACTTCGTCAACAAATCCCGGCTTGTGAGACCGAAGGAAGAGGTGGAAATGTTCCAACGGTATTTCTCGCGACGATATATGGAGGCGAACCGGATGGTGGTGGTGTGGAATTCATCGTACGAACACTCGGGAGCCGAGAATTTCACAAAGACACAATCCGGACAAGCGTCTATTCAAAGCGCTCGCGTCACAGCTGCGTTGTCTGACTCGGTCAGGCTGACCGAAATGTCTGGTGAGCGAGTGGTGACCACCCGCTCAACTCACACCGCACCACCGTCGTGCGGTGTGGGTTGGCGGTGAAAATACTGATCGGCGAAGTCTATCCGACAGCTGGGATCACAAGGAACGGTGGTAATCCAGCGTCGTTCGTTGGAGATTGGGTGGCGATCATCATTGAGGCAGCGACAATGAGTTGATCGAACAGTTGGAGGACAAAGGAATACTGTCGCGGGAAACAGCGTCGTTGCCGCCATCTCACACGCTGAAAGTCCTGCTCCGATCGAGCACAACTACCGGTAGCGTAGGCGAGGAGCAGGTGTGGGCATCCCTGCTGGGCTTTGTTGTTTCCTGACATTCGGTCTGGCGTGTCCTACGTGTGATGACGTTTGGGATCTGCAGTTTTGTGCTCGCTCTCCAAGTCAGCATTACTCAACCAACGACTCATTGCTGACACCGCCATGGACTGCTATGAACTCCTCAGCGATCTCGACTCGGTGGAGATCGAGCGCTTCGAGATATCTCTACTGGAAGCCTCTACAATTGCCGAGAATGTGGGCGACGCCGACAAAATTTCTAACGAGGCAAGAAAGAAGCTCCGGTCTGCAAGACGGCAGGTGCTACGTCGACAGGAGAAAGCTGCTCGTCAAGAACTTCGTCGCCAACAGCAAGAGCTATCTCAGAAGCTCCTCTGCCTTCAAGAGACCCACAACTACGAGAAGGCTCAATTCGAAGCCACTCAACCTTCATCCTTTTTCCTCTGGAAAGCGTTCGCCACTCGGCAGCTTGAAAAACGTCTTTGTGCTGAAGCAGAGCGACGTCAACTCAAGGCGATCGTTGAGAACCAATCTGCGTACATTCAGCAGCTCCACGACACCATTCGCAAGCGACAACTCCAACCAAATCTGACGCGTGAAGGCTCAAACGAAAGGCACGAACTCCCTTCATCCGAATGGGAACTGTGCAACGTATATCTGCGAGAACTCGAGAAAAGGTACCTCGAGGTAGACGACTTGTTGGTCGAGTGTGGGTTAGCGTCCATGCTCGAAACGGAGGTAACGATGCGGTCGGTGCGTCGACTGGAGTCGAACGGCGGCGTGCAATACTTCCAGAAAGTGACCAAAGCTCTCCAACCGTCTTCTTTTGATCAAACAGACAAGTTCCTGTGGAAATTGGGTGACATCAAGGACTCAAGCCGAATGCGAGACGTTCGACATTACGCAGTGGGAGACCCGAACTTCACCAAAGTGTTCCAGTTCCACGAGGAGTTGGTTCTACTGAACGGGACGAAAGTGAAGCTGCTGCAGCGATGTTTTGTGCGCCGCTTTGTCGAAGCGAACCGCGCGATTTCGCTCTGGAAATTGGTGGCGGAAGGTGAAGGTTTGTTCAGCAGCGTATTGATGGTCCAAGACGGCTGCTTCAGTCTTCGACCGTCGAAGGATGGCAAGGTACAAGGCACACAAGTCGAAATGTGCCAACGGTGGACTCCTATGCATCTCTGCTCGACAGAGTTTATCGAAGACATTCACGCGGAAGTCCACACGATTGCGGACAGGACGATGAAGCAAGTCATGGCGTCGCTGGAAAAGCAACTACTGGACGACGCTTTCACTTCCTTGGGCTGGTAAAGCAGGACAAATTCAGTTAGCTAAAGTCGATTGTACTACCTCACATTTTGATCTCATTGAGAGCGTCGTCCAAGAGCAGCGACTCGGCCATTTTCGTGATCTCTTGGTAGTTCTCGCGGACGATCCTCTGAACAAACTCGTCAAATTGTTTCGCCAAAGTTCCGGGCACTTTGTTGCCACTACACAGATGCAGAGACGTGTGACGCGTGCAGGTCAGGTTGACCGTGCCAGATCCATCTGCTGACCGGCGGAAAACACTCCAGCCAGTGCCTTGAACTTGCAGTCCCCTGAAAGACCCATCGCCTCGAATCGACGACTTCCACACGGAAACCTCGCGGTCTTCCTCGACGAGCCTCCGCCTGACGAAGCGGTGCACGAGAGACTCACAACCACCGCCGTCGACTTTCCTGGTGAAGCGCACTTTGGCGGCGACAGTATTCTCCGGGCCTTCCACATCCTCGAACACCTCTCTTGAATCCTGCGGGTGGAGGACCAAATTTGACAGCATCCACATGGCGTCGCAGGTCTGTCGATAGCCAAACGGGAAGACTTGCTTCCACCCGATCTCAACGATCGGTGTTCCTTGTTCAGTCGTCAAGGCTCGCTGGGATGCTGCCGATTCATCCGATGAAACCATTCCACATTCTTTGAAAACTTGGTCCGTTTGCTTGTACACGCCGTCGAGTTCGTGGATGTACATGGCGTAGAGAAGCTCGTCGTTTGGCTGGAGGATCGTGTCGCAGTACAGACCTTGGGACTGCGTGGCGATGGGACTCAACATCCTCATGTGGTGTCGAACCAAAGCGATGAGATCGTTGACCATCACGTTCTTGTCCGAGACAGCAGACAGTAACAACCGATGGAGCTCCTCCGAAGCTTGACGGTCCTTTAAACCGCGAGCGGCGACCTCTCTCCAGACAGATTTCGCCGGTTGATAGGACACTGCTCGCACCATCGCCTTCTTGCGGATTTGTAGCTGTTGTAGCAATTTCGTCAACTCAGCCTGTTGGCATCGCAGAACCCCCGCTCGGCCTTTTGCTTTCCGTAGTAGGTGAGTTTTGGTTTGCGCTCCATCGTCGGTCGATTAGGAGTGGATTGGTCGCAGTGGGTCGGAGACGATGGTGCTGCCATGAGTTGAGGGCTATGTCACGGCCACGTAGCCAGACTGCGAATGCGACTCAGAGTGAGGGGGTCGAATGGAGGATTACCCGATTTCATTGACGTGTGCGGAAGGATGATCGAGTGGTGTCCAACGGACTCCCTTGATGCAGGATAGTGAGAGTTTTGAGAAGTACCCAGTGTATTGGAAAGTGTTGTGTCCATATCAAGTCATATACGGCTGTTGTCATTCATAGATCTCACGCGAGTCATCTAGTCCCAACCTCTCGACTGCCGACATGACCTCGTTAACTGTGCTGTCGCTGATATCGTTGACCAGTTCGTTAAAGTCTTTCATCGACGTGTCGTTCAAGTGCGGGCCTTTGAACTGCATGGGCGTCCAGCGCTGATACATCTCCACCGAGGTTTCTGCTTCTCCCGAAGGTCTCAGCACGCACCAGCCCGTTTCCACCGACTGGATCCCACTGAAAGCGCCTTCGCCTTCACTGATGAATTTCCACACGTGAACTGTTCGGTTCTCTTCCGAAAACCGCCGCGCGAGACTTCGCTGCCGCACAGACACTTTTGTGCCCGTCTTGAGCTCAGCCTCGTCGCGAAAGCGTAGAGCTATGGAGTTTTCTGGGTCTTGTACATCATAGTGTTCAAGATCCGATCGATCCAAGTAGGTGGCCTTGCCAACTTTCCACAGCATGCGACTGGTTTGATACAACGACATCGGCTGCACGAACTTGGTCACCTTCTGGTAATACTCGACCTCGCCACTGGAATCGATTTTGGCTGCTTCATCCGTTCTACTCTCACGAAGCAACGCGTCAAATTGGCGATACATTTCTTCCAGCTCACTCATGTAGGCGTCGCACAATTGGTCTTCACTCGAGAGCTTCAGTTTCTTGATCGATTCCTGGCCGTCTTGTAGTCGTTTGCGGACTGCCCCAGTCAGACTCTGGATGTAAGAAGCTTGGGTGTTGACCATCGTCGTGAGTTGCTTCTGCTCTTGTTCGGCTTTGAAACGCTGCTGTCGTTGACGGATAGCGAACGCTCTCCACAGGAAATACGTCGCCGATCGGTTCGTCACTGCTGCTTCCTTTTCCGCCTGCTTGGCTTTCTTGAGTCGGTCCAGTTCTTGAGCCAGTTCTCTCGACTGCTGACGGAGTTTTTCTCGAGCGATTTTCTCGCGCCGTCGGAAAACTCGTCGCTTTTGAGCGTCTCGAGCTCTTCGGGTCGCAGATCGACTGTCTCCGTCGCTTTTGTTGGCGATGTCGTCGTTGAGTACAGGGATCGACGGGTCTAGCGGTGACAGAATGGCATCCTCCAGAAACAACGCTGCATCGATATCTTCGAACAGAGCGACGTCGTCCGGATTCTCGAAGTCAAGAGCCATGACAACCAAAGTCGAAGTTGTGGTGAGTAGACTTTTTGGGACTGGCGTGATACATGTACGGCTGTGGGCTGGCGTACGGATGATTGAGACCGATCCGCGAAGCCTATCCCGACAGCTGCGATCGCGTGAACTTTGCTAATCCGGCACAGCTCGATCAGCTACAGTAACCCCGCGCAGTTTGAGCCATGCCATCAGCGCGCTCCTGCTTCGAATTAAGGAGAACACAGTCACCGTTCACGTCACGTTTCGAGACCAAGATTATAACGCGAATGTCTTGTCATCTCGCTCAACCACAATGTGATTACTACGTAGTGCACGATCTCGCAGCATTCCCAGATTCTGCGTACTGTCTTCCACAGGGAGGATGGCTTCACGGGATCTGCTCTTCGCGCTCGCACTCCTAGCTGCCAGCATGACTTAATTTTACGACAACATGCTGGTTGCCGACCGAGCAACTTCTCTCAGAAGACGGTGGAGTGCAACAATGGAAACAGCCACTTGGGAAAAGATCCCAAGTGCTCTCCATCCAGTCCAGTAGCGGTCATCCCCGTTCTGCATCCTGCAGAGCAGAGCTTAATGCCAATACAACTCTCCATCCATCTGCAAGTGTTGTGAGTTACAAGTTGTGACTGCTGAAGCTCATTAATTGGCGGTGAGCCTCTAAGGTGATGTCGCTTGCTGTAGCACCAACGACAAGTCACCAGTAATATATACCACTAGTCGTCTTGCTACTATTTTCTTTCCGACACGCTTAACGTTCCGCCAGAAAACAATATCCCGGAACCGAAGCAGCGCAGGACGACCCAAAGGTAATACTAGGATGGACCAATAACATTTTCACCTTGAGACGCAAAATTCGTACCGTAGTAGCCCTCCTGGCACTTGGTCATCTCCAACCACACGACAACAATTTGTCACCAAGATACTTGCACTTAGGTGTTGCAGCCGACTTCGCCCCGCCAGACGCACGACTGAAGACCTTACTTTAGCAGAGAGTGTTGTGGCAAATGTTAGGCTCAGTCAGCTCGCTCACGTTTGGCCTTGCAAATCTTTTTATTGGGGTGTCGATTGCGCGACCAGCACAATCTGGCGCTCAGGTCGCAATCACGCCGCGGAGAGAACTCGGCAGCACAACAAAAACAAATTTCGTTGGCAGCATTGACTGTCTTCGCTCCACAATGCCCTACAACCATAAGAGTTGAGGAAGGAGCTGGGCTTTATCATATGATGTGGTCTCTGAGTAAACTGCTATCTCACTTGAGCATTTCGTCTCTCGCCAACATGGCGCTCGAGTTGGTCGAAGTGGACGAAAGCGCGTTATTCGCTGAAGCCGAGAGTTTGTTCGTGGCCAAAGACACTGTCGCCTTGAGCGTCTTCGAAGCCGACCAAGAGCATGTTGCAAGCACCAGCAGCGACGACGGAAAGCCTTCAGTCTCGAGCAAAGTCGTCCAAGACCCCAACAAGCATCGAATGTATCGAGAACGGCAGAAAAACACTCGCGAAACTCTACGGCAGGAAACGATCGAGTTGTCTCGTGAACTCGTTCGGGTCAGGAAGGCCAAAGACAGGAAGCAACGGAGGGAACACGCGAATCGGCCGTCGTCGTTTTTCCTGTGGAAAACCATTGCTCTTCGACAGCGAGAGGAGCGTCTATATACCGAGGCGGAGCAGAGACGGCTGGTCATGTTGATGGACTGTCAAGCCGCGTACATCGAAACACTTACTAGCGTTGTCCACGGCCGTTCCGCCACTACTGCTGTCAACGAAATGGCCAAGTTACGCGACACAGAAGCTGTCATGTGCGACGCGTACATTCGCGAACTAAACGACAACTACGTCGGAATCGATTCGTTTCTTGACGAGTGCGGGCTGGCGGCGGTGGTTGGGACCGAAACGACGGCACATTCCGTTCACAAACGTGAATCCGACGAGGTGGAGTATTACCAGAAGCTGGCCAAGCTAGTGCAGCCGTCTTCACTGTACCAAACGGGTGAACAGCTCTGGAAGATGTGGACTTTCGCCAACAGCGGCCGATCGGACTCAGCTCGGTATTTCAAAGTCAACGACCCAGACAACTCGTTGGCAGTTCGCTTTCAAGAAGAAACCGTCCTTCAATCCGGAGCACAAGTGTCTGTGACTCGGCGCTTGTTTGCTCGTCGGTTTGTGGAAGAAAAGCGAATTGTTTTCTTGTGGAAATTCGTCTCGGAAGGGGACGGTGCTTTTCGAGGGATGCAGTCTGAAGAGACTGGTTGGGGCTGTCTCCTTCCATCTCATGATACCGCTGCGCTAGGCACGTTGATTCAATTCTGCCAGCGATGGACCCCAATGCACTTAAGCGTCTCCTCTTTGCGAATTGGACAAGCGGAAGAATTTCACCAACTTGTCCAAACTGCAAGCGAAGCGATCGTGGACGGACTCATGACATCCCTGGAGAAATTGCTACTGGAAGACGCAATCGAAAGCATTATGATTTAGCTTACAGAGCAGCGAAATATACGACTTCAAATTGTGATCTTATCGAGTACCTCGTCCAGGAGCAGCGACACGACCATCTTCGTAAGCTCGTGGTAGTTCTCGTCGACCATTGTCTGGACAAAGCCGTCGAACTGTATCGCCAAGTCTTGGGTCGCTTTTTTAGCACCGTTGAGATGTAGTGGAACTTGGCGGATGCTGGTCTGTACGAACGTGCCAGACCCGTTTGCTGAGTGACGGAAAGCGGTCCACCCAGTCTCCTCAATGTGCAGTCCTCTGAAGGACCCATCGCCTTGAATCGACGACTTCCACACACCGATCTCGCGGTCTTCCCCTACGAATCGCCTCTTGACGCATCGAAGCACAAGAGACTCACAACCACCGCCTTCTACGGTCTTGGAAAATCGAAACTTGACGGCGCTGGTGTTTTCCGGGTCCTTGACGTCGTCAAACACTTCTCGTGAATCCTGTTGGTGGATCATACTCACTGACATCCACATGGAGTCGCACGTCTTTCTAAAGCCGAACGGGAACACGCTTTGCCATCCAAGCTCAACTGTCGACGTTCCTAGTGCGGTTGTCGTAGCTCGATGAAATGCCACAGAGTCTTCGCTTGATCCCATCCCGCAGTCCTTGAAAACTCGTACCGCCTGAGCGTAAACTCCATCGAGCTCATGAACGTACATGGCGTAGAAAAGCTCGTCGCTTGGCAGAAGGAAAACTCTCGAGTGAAGACTATGGTACTGCATCGCGACGGTGCTTAGCGCCCTCGTGAGCTGTCGTACCAAAGCGATGAGGTCGTCGATTAGCACATTCCTGCCGGTGACTGCAGTCTGCAAGAAGCGGTGAAGCTCCTCCGCTGCTTGACGGTCTTTTATACTTCGACCAGCGATTCTTTCCCAGATGGATGGCGTTGGTTTGGCTGGCACGTGGAGTTTCTTCATCGCTTGCTCTCGTGCTTGTAGACGGTGCTAAACTTTCGCCAATTGGACCACTTGAGAACGCAGAGCTTTCCTCTCGGCCTTTTGCTTTTCGTAGTAGCTGACGGGTAGTTGTCTCTCCACCATTGAAGTCTCTTTTGATCAGGAAAATCGGCACCGACACGTAGCCAGATTGGAAGTGAATGACGTGTTCAAGGTTGAGGTTTTGGATTACTCGATTCTGCTGTCGTCGGGAGAGGATAAACACCAAGGCACGAGGTTTGAGCATCTGGGCTAAGGAAAATGTGGGTGACTGTCGATCAGGTGTTAGGCACCACTGCGTGGTGGCGATTATCCTGCAGCAAACGCCACTGAAACTGAGTAATCTTTGAGTTAGTTCGGTCATTCGTGACGGCTCTCCTCCATACAACGCAATTTGTTCGAAACCATCGCCACCGAGCGCTCGCGAACAATCTTCTCATAATCAGCATATACTCGATACACGATGGAGAGCACGCCGAAACTCAGCCGGTACGCGAGGCAGAAGGCCCGTAAAAAGGCTCTGCAATGTCAAGTGATCGAGCTGGCGAAGTTGTTGCAGCAGCTACAAACTCGGAAGACTGAACCAAAGAAGATAGAAGAAGAGACAGAGACGACATCTGCGTGGGAGCTCATCGCTCGCCAGTTTCTAAAAGACCGACAGACTTCGGAGGAATTGCATCGGTTCTTGTCGTCCGCTGTCACCGGCAGAGAAGCGCTGATCGACGACCTTATCTACTTGGTTCGACGGTACACGAAGTCGCTGAGCTCGATCACAGGTCAGTCTTACGGTCTCTACTCCGACGTGTTCCTCGTGCCAAACGCCGAACTCATCTACGCCATGGACATCCACGAACTCAACGGCGTGTACAAGCAAACGGACCAAGTTTTCAAAGAATGTGGAATGGTTTCATCGGATGAATCGGCAGCATCCCAGCGAGCCTTGACGACTGAACAAGGAACGCCGATCGTTGAGATCGGGTGGCAAAAGGTGCTCCCTTTCAGCTACCGGCGAACGTGCGACTCCATGTGGATGCTGTCGAATTTGGTCCACCAACAAGAGGCGCGAGAGGAATTCGAGGACGTGGGAGACCCGGACAATATTGTGGCCGCCAAAGTGCGCTTCACGAAGAGGCTGGAAGGCGGTGGTGATCAGTGTCTGGTGCATCGCTTTGTCAAGAGGAGGTTCATCGAGGAGGACCGAGTTGTTACCGTGTGGAAGTCGTCGATTCGAGGCGATGGGTCTTTCAGGGGCTGCAAGTTCAAGGCACTGGCTGGAGTGTTTTCCGTCGGTCAGAAAGCGAGTTTGGTACGTTCAAACAGACCTGCACACGCCAAACGCCTCTGCATCTGTGTAGTGGCAACAAAGTGCCGGGAACTTTGGCGAAACAGTTCGATGGGTTTGTGCACAGTATGGTCCGCGAGAACTACCAAGAGATTACGAGAATGGCCGAGTTGCTGCTCTTGGACGACGCTCTTGACGAGATCAAAATGTGAAGTAATGCAGTTCTACTATCTAAGATTGTCTCTCTTTCATACCCGAACTACCAGTGCGCATAATTGATAGGGCTGTTTAAAAGCAGCTTTGTCGTGATTTGTTTTATGGAGTTGTCAGCGAGGACCGATGAGAACGTCCGTGTGGGGTTTTTATTTTATTTTGCAATCCCTGCAGACGGCTAAATCAATCACACCGATGCACTGTGCGCCAGCAACGGCCTCATTGGTGTCAGTGCTGAAGCAAAGCTTGCCCTTGGCGATGGCTCACGATCAATGCTGCTTGATAGTATTTTGGCAGCGCTGTCCAAACCTGACCAGGCCTGAATATGATCCGCTGAATATTTCTTATTGATCTTGACAGGCAACCTAACTTGCCATGACAGACGTGAGCTGGGCCAGACGGAGTAAAACCAACCAGATCGCCCTTGCAGTACGCCATCATGCGCAAATATTACGAGAGCGACAGCGTAGTGGTGGTTTGTCGATCGTGGAGTTGGTCATCCGCTACGTTCCCATGACTTTCAGCTCGTCGGTGGGCTCTGCAACTATGCCCAAACAACTAATAGATTTGATAAAGCACCATCTTTCTACCTGAATGCTACGCAATGTGGACTATCTGTTTACTATGATTTCCATGCAGCTAGAGTGAGGTAAGCTTGACCGAAAGTATCGTTTGAGGATGCAGCGTTTGACACTGCGTCATGTGGTTTGATTGTCCTTTAGTTCAGGCTGTTGGAATCCAGTAATCCTAGCTTCGACTTTGAGGCTCGTTCATTCATTCGCAGTCTGGCAACGTGTCAGTGACTTATAGCAACACCACTAGTTGAGTTGAAATGATTTGATTAACTAGTTAGCGGATTCTCTCGTCTGGAAGGTGTAGCTTAGACAATCTATCTAATCAAGAATCCATTCGCAGAATTCAGCTAAACTCGCGGGATCCAAATACCCTGCGGCCGTTCTAGAAGAATGTCCTTCGGAGGATCAAACCCCAATTGCCCGACTAGTTCTGCAATTGCTGAGGAATCGCAATGAAGATCCGTCGCATGCTGGTAAATGAATTGGTAGTGCATCTTAAAGGAACTTTGCAGATTAGCAACGTTAGGCATTTTTGCCTTCGTCTCACGGAAATGAATGTCGTTTCGCAATCTCCATGTGGCGTGGAAAACAATAGCAGTTTGCACTTTCCAAAGAAGCAGCAATTCTTTTGCTTCTCTCTCCACCTTGTGCGGATATCTTGTAGCTTTGGAAAAGCAACAGCCGCCAGCTTAGAGATGGTCGGAAGACTGATGACCACGGATCCCACACTTGGCGCCACATTTCTTTCAAGGCTGGGCACGTATAAAGGCAGTGCTCCACCGTTTCGATAGCTTGACACGTAGGACGAACACATTGTTGAATGCTTGGGTCCAGTGATCTTAGAAAGTAAAGCCGCGAGCCCACAGTCAAATCACCAAAGTACAGGCGCAGCATTATGTCATGGACCACAGGTAGGAGAACCCCACGAAGTGATAGTAAGCTCGACAATGTTTGATGAACGCGTTGTCTAGGGCACCCTAAATCTTCCATCGGATGATGATCCATATCTGGTATTTTTGAAGGAGTTTTGTCCAATCTTGAAGTCGCAAGTATGGGAAGAAGCGCGCCTTTGGCTCAGTTGGAACCAATCCATTAACTTTCACTCCAAATACTGGTGGTGTGTTTGAAATTGCCACAACTCGAATACCCCCAGCTTCAGGATCCGGCAGAACACGATAAAAACTTGCGTCAACTGATGATAAAGCCGAAATATATCGTGCAGAACAATTTGGGATCCACGGGTAGGATGAAGCGCTGAACATAGTTTAGTAAAAAAGTAGTGGACGACGGCCAACAGCGATTACCATCCAGGAAGTCTGCAAAACACCAAAATTGGTGTTCTGCAAGTGCGCGGCATAAATTGCGAAATTTTATGGATCCTGCGCCAAGCGGCTTCGAGAATCTTGTGGCTCCCCGAGCGTACAAAAAGTGAAACGCTGGTACCTTGCTCCACCATATCGGGCTAGATAGCACGAACTGCAACGTACTGGTTCTACTTTGGTGTAAAGACGTTCGACTTGGCCATTGAATACGGTTCCACTCCTTCAAAACATGCCGCCACCACAAGGGGAGCATTGTAGTCCTCCATCCTGCTGGCTTCGGAGGTTCTTGGAGCAGAAAATCACCCGAAGCAGGTCGCGCGAATTTGCCATATCGTCGTTGGAGCATTGCCAACAGTGGACGATACCATACATCATCATCTGTAGGAGTAGCAGCGCTAATCGTAGCTACAATTTTCTGCAGAAGTTGGAAGTGCTGACGCTGGATAATCATCTTCACGACAGGAACCCCAATACCATCCGCGTCCCGTGGTCGTGCAGCTAATCCTTTCTTAACAATACTTATTCCTGCTTTCCCAACGCTCACTCGGTTGTACAGTACATATCGGTTAACAATTCCTTGCCAGCGATTTATAAACCGAGTTGGAATCGTCACGGTGGCTGTAAAATACCAGAGTAGTGATAAAATCTCTGCTTGTGCAATCAGTCTTCGCCCAAGCAGGGTTCTTGCTCTACCTTGCCAAAGCTTCAACCGTGTTATCAACTTTTGTCCAGTTGATTCGCGAGCACTGTGGAGATATCAAAATTGCCGAATGGAATACCGAGATAACGCGTTGTTTCACCGCGTACCAGAGTGCGTAGTGGTTCAATGGTCGGTGCTGAGTACCTGTTGTTAAGACTCATTATCACGCTTTTAGCTTGGTTCAGTTGGGCCCCAGAGCCTGCGCAATACGTCTCCACAAGTTGGAGTTGTTCTTTTAGCTGACGTTTTCCTTTTGCGAATAACACTGTGTCATCAGCGAAGAAGGCTACTGGTATGCATAAATCTTGATCTACGCGAACTCCTAGGTTCCGATGTGCTCGTAAGAGATTGCCAAGCGGTTCCAGGGAGAGAGCGAATAGATACGGGGATAATGGATCACCCTGCTTAACTCCTCGACCAGTTGTCAAGGAGTCTTGAGCCCATCCATTTATCATGAGCGAGCACTCAGATTCTGTGTACATCAGCTTGATCCATGACAGGAAGCGCGCTCCAAAACCTTGGCGTTCAAGTACACGGAAAAGATATTGGCGATTCACTCTGTCGTAGGCTTTAGCAAAATCCAAAAATGTTGCTAGCCCTTTGTGGTTTTGAGATGTCATCAAATACTGGAGATCGCGAACTAACATTACTTGCTGATCTATTCGCCGCCCTGGTATAAAACCTTTTGATCAGGATGTACCAACTTTGTCATCAACGGGCGGAGGCGATTTACAAGTACTCGCGACAAAATCTTGACTTCTACAGAGCAACACCACTAGTATCTGTGACTCATTGCTGTCCGTGACTCATTGCCACACCCATCGTATCCAATCTACCTGAGCAAGCTAGCCACAATCAACCGATCAAGACGACCACGATGGCCAAACTCACCTATTACGAAAAGCAAAAGGCCGAGAAACGAGATCTGCAACGTCAACTGATTAACCTGACGAGATTGCAACGACAGCTTCTACACGCACGGAATAAGTCAACGAAGACGAACGCAGTCCCCAGTCAGACGATGTGGGAAGACATCGCTGGCAAAATTTTAATGGACCTCCAGGCTTCGGAAGAACTGCATCACTTCTTGCTGTCGGCTGTCCGTGGCAAACATACGTTGATCGGCGACCTCGTCACTTTGGTTCGGCAGCACATGAGGACGCTTAGAGCAATCACAACGCAGTGTCCTGACCTCTACTCCGACGAGTTCCTCCAGCCAAGTGACGAGCTCGTATACGTCATGTACATCCACGAACTCAACGGCGTGTACAAGCAAACGGACCAAGTTTTCAAAGAATGTGGAATGGTTTCATCGGATGAATCGGCAGCATCCCAGCGAGCATTGACGACTGAACAAGGAACGCCGATCGTTGAGATCGGGTGGCAAAAGGTGCTCCCTTTCAGCTACCGGCGAACGTGCGACTCCATGTGGATGCTGTCGAATTTGGTCCACCAACAAGAGGCGCGAGAGGAATTCGAGGACGTGGGAGACCCGGACAATATTGTGGCCGCCAAAGTGCTCTTCACGAAGAGGCTGGAAGGCGGTGGTGATCAGTGTCTGGTGCATCGCTTTGTCAAGAGGAGGTTCATCGAGGAGGACCGAGTTGTTACCGTGTGGAAGTCGTCGATTCGAGGCGATGGGTCTTTCAGGGGCTGCAAGTTCAAGGCACTGGCTGGAGTGTTTTCCGTCGGTCAGAAAGCGAGTTTGGTACGGTTAACCAGACCTGCACGCGTCACACGTCTCTGCATTTATGTAGTGGCAACAAAGTGCCGGGGACTTTGGCGAAACAGTTCGAAGGGTTTGTGCACAGTATGGTCCGCGAGAACTACCAAGAGATTACGAGAATGGCCGAGTCGCTGCTCTTGGACGACGCTGTCGGTGACATCAAAATGTAGTTGCCTGTTTATTGCAGATTCGTAAAGTTTTGATCGCGTTTCCTAGTCCAAGGACACGAAGACCAACACTGGACACGAGAGCACCAGCTACAGTATATGTGGCAACTTGGCATGCGTCAGCTACAAGCAGTAGCCACAAGAGAAAGAAGAAGACAGCAATCGAGACTGCAGGGCATTCGACTCCAAATTAGTGTTGAATGCTTGAAGCGTATGACAGGGGACGGAGATCCAACAGGTAACCAGTCCCCTCCGCCAGCACGGTGGCTTCAGCAGAAGGAACCGTCATTGGTCAAGCGGCTACGGTCGTACAAGGAGGCTATTAACTAAGAAAGTTCAATAGACTACCTTACTACTACTACCTAGTCCAAGGAATTGAGAGCGCTCTCTTGTAGTATGAATTTCCTCGTGATGCTGCCATCGTGAATGTCCTGGCCAAACTCAGTCGAGCAGTGATGTATGGGCGTCAATCGTTGGCGCATTTTCAACCTCGACGGTCAGAGCCAGCGCGGTTTTCGTCGACACAAATGATCACCACTACAGCAACTTCGCTTTGTCTGAAAAAAATGTGACGCTCGGATTTTCCACTGGACATTGTTGAACTCGAGTCCATGACGTCGCGCAACGCCACGAAAACTAGTTTTGTATGCCCGAGCGAACGATCAGTACATAGAAGTATTCTTTGTCACTTCCATTTCGGACTGATGAACGGCAATCCAAATAGGCAACCAACCAGAAAATATTTCTTTTCGGACAGAGCTCGGGGCTGCCGTTTATGAATATGGCGATGGAGCTGCTCGAATTGATTCCCGAGAGACAGGAAACAGGTCGACGTTCTTTTCTTTCCCGACAAAGAGCTTTTTTTTTTTTGCTTTCGCTTATTGACGCATCACCTTTCCCGTTGATGCAAAATTCTGCTGACAATAAGGCAATCGAGTCGTTGGGCCATGATATCGATCAGTAGCAGTCCGCCGCAATATGTTGGTAGGGTCATTCGACAGCATTGAACGCGTGCGCAGAAAAGCAGATCCCGTGATTTCAATCGACGCAGAGACTAAGCCAAGTCTGTCGGCTGGCTACTACAAACGTGATTACCGCATCTTGAGGGTTGCGAAATTCGTGTAATCAAATTGTGGGCGAGCGAGATGACAGGACCTCAACGTGATAACCGTGGTCTCCCATATTTTTTAAACTACGATACGGCTTTCGTGACGTAAATGATAGCAGTGTTTCAATTCCAAGCAAGTCTGTGTTGGTCTTGTGGCTCAAATCTGCTGCGGGGTTACTGTAGCTGATCGAACTGTGCTGGATCAACAAAGTTCATGCGATCGCAGCTGTCGGGATAGGCTTTGCCGATCGGTCTCACTCACCCTTACGCCACCCCAGAATCGGATCACGCCAGTCCCGAACAAGTCTACTCACCACAACTTCGACTTTGGTTGTCATGGCTCTTGACTTCGAGAATCCGGACGACATCGCTCTGTTCGAAGACATCGATGCAACGTTGTTTCTGGAGGATGCCATTCTGTCACTGCTAGACCCGTCGTTCGCTCTTCTCGACGACGATATCGCCAACAAAAGCGACGGAGACAGTCGATCTGCGACCCGAAGAGCTCGAGACGCTCAAAAGCGACGCATTTCCCGACAGCGCGAGAAAATCGCTCGAGAAAAACTCCGTCAGCAGTCGAGAGAACTGGCTCAAGAACTGGACCGACTCAAGAAAGCCAAGCAGGCGGAAAAGGAAGCAGCAGTGACGAACCGATCGGCGACGTATTTCCTGTGGAGAGCGTTCGCTATCCGTCAACGACAGCAGCGTTTCAAAGCCGAACAAGAGCAGAAGCAACTCACGACGATGGTCAACACCCAAGCTTCTTACATCCAGAGTCTGACTGGGGCAGTCCGCAAACGACTACAAGACGGACAGGAATCGATCAAGAAACTGAAGCTCTCGAGTGAAGACCAATTGTGCGACGCCTACATGAGTGAGCTGGAAGAAATGTATCGCCAATTTGACGCGTTGCTTCGTGAGAGTAGAACGGATGAAGCAGCCAAAATCGATTCCAGTGGCGAGGTCGAGTACTACCAGAAGGTGACCAAGTTCGTGCAGCCGATGTCGTTGTATCAAACCAGTCGCATGCTGTGGAAAGTTGGCAAGGCCACCTACTTGGATCGATCGGAGCTTGAACACTATGATGTACAAGACCCAGAAAACTCCATAGCTCTACGCTTTCGCGACGAGGCTGAGCTCAAGACGGGCACAAAAGTGTCTGTGCGGCAGCGAATTTTCGCGCGGCGATTTCCGGAAGAGAACCGAACAGTTCACGTGTGGAAATTCATCAGTGAAGGCGAAGGCGCTTTCAGTGGGATCCAGTCGGTGGAAACGGGCTGGTGCGTGCTGAGACCTTCGGGAGAAGCAGAAACCTCGGTGGAGATGTATCAGCGCTGGACGCCCATGCAGTTCAAAGACCCGCACTTGAACGACACGTCGATGAAAGACTTTAACGAACTGGTCAACGACATTAGCGACACCACACTTAACGAGGTCATGTCGGCAGTCGAGAGGTTGGGACTGGATGACTCGCGTGAGATCTATGAATGACAACAGCCGTATATGACTTGATATGGACACAACACTTTCCAATACACTGGGTACTTCTCAAAACTCTCACTATCCTGCATCAAGGAGTCCGTTGGACACCACTCGATTATCCTTCCGCACACGTCAATGAAATCGGGTAATCCTCCATTCGACCCCTCACTCTGAGTCGCATTCGCAGTCTGGCTACGTGGCCGTGACGTCGCCCCACAACTCATGGCAGCACCATCGTCTCCGATCCACTGCGGCCAATCCACTCCTAATCGACCGACGATGGAGCGCAAACCAAAACTCACCTACTACGGAAAGCAAAAGGCCGAGCGGAAGGTTCTGCGATGCCAACAGGTTGAGTTGACGAAATTGCTACGACAACTACAAATCCGCAAGAAGGCGATGGTGCGAGCAGTGTCCTATCAACCGGCGAAATCTGTCTGGAGAGAGGTCGCCGCTCGCAGTTTAAAGGACCGTCAAGCTTCGGAGGAGCTCCATCAGTTGTTACTGTCTGCTGTCTCGGACAAGAATGTGATGGTCAACGATCTCATCGCTTTGGTTCGACACCACATGAGGATGTTGAGTCCCATCGCCACGCAGTCCCAAGGTCTGTACTGCGACACGATCCTCCAGCCAAACGACGAGCTTCTCTACGCCATGTACATCCACGAACTCGACGGCGTGTACAAGCAAACGGACCAAGTTTTCAAAGAATGTGGAATGGTTTCATCGGATGAATCGGCAGCATCCCAGCGAGCCTTGACGACTGAACAAGGAACGCCGATCGTTGAGATCGGGTGGAAGCAAGTCCTCCCGTTTGGCTATCGACAGACCTGCGACGCCATGTGGATGCTGTCAAATCTGGTCCTCCACCCGCAGGATTCAAGTGAGGTGTTCGAGGATGTGGAAGGCCCGGACAATACTGTCGCCGCCAAAGTGCGCTTCACCAGGAAAGTCGACGGCGGTGGTTGTGAGTCTCTCGTGCATCGCTTTGTCAAGAGGAGGTTCATCGAGGAAGACCGCGAGGTTACCGTGTGGAAGTCGTCGATTCGAGGCGATGGGTCTTTCAGGGGACTGCAAGTTCAAGGCACTGGCTGGAGTGTTTTCCGTCGGTCAGAAAACGGGTCTGGTACGGTTAACCAGACCTGCACGCGTCACACGTCTCTGCATCTGTGTAGTGGCAACAAAGTGCCGGGAACTTTGGCGAAACAGTTCGATGGGTTTGTGCACAGTATGGTCCGTGAGAACTACCAAGAGATTACGAGAATGGCCGAATCGCTGCTCTTGGACAACGCGCTCGATGAGATTAGGATGTGAATTCAAATGCTGTCAGCGCTCAGAGCGGCTTTCTTTGTCGCGCATATTCGAAATACTTTGATCACGTCGTTCTTACCAGTCGAAGGAATTGAGCGCCTCTTTCAGAATCTGCGACGTCATGATATGCTGCACTGCCTACCCGGGCTGCCGTCCCAGGGCAATTCGCAGTTCTTAAAGTTTAGTTTAGTTTAGCTTAGTTTAGCTCAGTTTAGCAAATATTTCTGTCATAAGCCGTTGCTTTGGCGCCGAGGCCTGTAAGTCTTGAAAACCTGCACGGTGCTGCAGGAGGAACTACTAGATGCCCGTGAAAGAAATGAATGCGTTACTGTTTTTATTGCTTTTATTGCTGTCTTTAATCACGCATTCTTAACTATCTTCTTCGCTACTGGACGATCTGGTCGGGACGGGGATGTCTTCAGGTGTTTCACTGCCGACAATTTCTTCCAATTCGCGAAAGGAGTTTTCTGGGTCTTCAATTGGCATGCCTTCACCCTCGGTAACGACCACAGATAGCAGTTGGAGACGATGCTGCTCTTGACGGCGTCGGTGACGTTTCTGATTGATGTAAGCTCTGAATTGTTCTAGATAGTCTCGATCGGCCTCGTCGGCAGCATTAACAGCTCGTTGAAAACGTCGCTGAGCGCACAGTAGTTTGCTTTCGGCTATTTGCAGCTGGTAGTTGTGCGGTTGGTGGGCCCTCCGTAGCATGGTGATCCGTGCATGAACTTCTACTAGCACTTGAGATGCTGCTTGTTCGGCGGCAATTGTCTCACATCGATGGGCTTCCGCTGCATCCATTTCCGACTGAAAATGAGGCATTAAGAGCCGTCGTCACATTTCCTATCGAATTCCTTAGCTTATCGTGGTCAACTTCGGCCACTCGACATTCACCGCCAATCCATCTTTTGGTCGTAATGAGTGAAGAGTCCAGCAGCGACGACGAGAACACTAGCCACCGTGGTCGAGCGCTAGATGCCGAAGTAGTCGCGTTTAACGCGCTCAAGAGACAGCATCGTCGACTTCGCAGCCTCCGAGATGAGCTTGGTGAGAATGACATCATGGTTCGCATCGCAGCACAGCACCTGCAAACACTGCGACGGCAATTTGAACGAGCACGCGCAACAACCGACGACGCCTTCAGTGACTGGGCGTGAAATTTGGCCGGCTACGTACTAGCCCAGCGCGAGCGCCACCATCAAGAACAAGACGAGGAACTGGCAGCGTACGAGCAGGCAGCGGGGGCGTCGATGATGTGCAAACTGACACAGCAGGCCCAACAACAGCTGCCACATGTGCCCAAGCCACGCCGATGCCGTCCGTTGAGTCGCTGAAGCGGGTGGCTGCTGATGACGCGGGAGGGAGGTCTACGAAACGAGTAAATCGGCTGATGAATCTTGCGCGGGGCGACTTGGCTATAATCAGTGAAGCAGACCGTGAAGCGTCGCGCAAGATCGATCGAGAAGCAGAGGGCAACGATGATGAAGGTGCGGTGGGCAGCGAGGAGGAGAGTGCAGAAGAAGAAAAAGAAGTTGATACCCGCGACGACAGGGAGGAGGAGTGTGGTGACGAAGAAAAGCAAGGCGATACCCGCAGCACCAAGGCGAAGACACGGCGGTCGAGACGAGCTGATGATAATGATAGCGATTGCAGTCCGAGTAGCGATGAGGCAGCTGATGACGGTTAAGTCACAGGAAAGGACGAAACTCAGCTAGCGATAATGAATGAAGAGGTTTTTGTCTCGTAGATACCGCTTTATACTGTGTTTTGTCCGTCACTAAACCCATACAGCGTCCGCCCTTGTCGTTTCAATGCGTAGATGACGTGCGTCGCTTTGATAGTTTTTCGATTGGCATGTTCAGCATACACTATAGCATCTTGAACAAGATTACTGATAAAAACTCTCAGCACTGCACGTGTTTCTTGATAGACGAGTCTGGATAATCTGATGACACCTGCACGACGAGCAAGACGCCGGATAGCTGGTCTTGTGATGCCTTGAATATTGTCCCGCAGAATATAGCGATGACGCTTTGAGCCCCCTTGCCAAGAACCTTGCCGCCTTTACCGCAACCAGCCATCGTCTTGCATGGTGCACTATTAGTACCAATTAATCCGTGAAGGCCCGGTGATGGTCGGCTTACCTTGTCTGTTGCGTGTGTGATTCCACGCTATTGGTTTTGGGGTTCGCTGGCAAAATCTGAAGTGAGCGCAACGGAGAGCGACAACAATTTATCGATCTTCTATGCTGTCCTAATCTCGCAGAAGTCAGGACAGTAGATTCAGCTTTGGAGCTATGAAAATGTGTTTGAACCGGAGATGGGAAGGAGATGATGCGATAAATTTTGATGCAATAAGGTACGGAGCGCCTCAAGCTGCGGGGAGACCAAGCTGGCGACGTTGACATAAAGATGCCAAGGACAAAGAGAAGTGGATAGGGCAGTTTGCAATGCCATGGCTTTCAGCATTTTGTTTGCTTTTTTTTCAAACACGTGCTTTTTACGGAGGTTAATAGTCTCTCCGAAGTGTCTTGAACTCTCATCGCTTGTGTCTTCTGCTTAAAGCTTTGAAGGCAAAAATACCTGCGATCTAGGACCGCGGCATTGCGATGGATGCTTGTAGCTGCTTTTGATAACGCCTGGCCGCGCGCAAGTCCAAGTTTCGCTGGTGTCTTCTTTCATCCCGCTCTAATATATACATTGCTTTAAGCTCGCGCACAACCGTTGCTTGGAACCGTTCTAGTTGTTGGACTAATAGGCGATGCTCGATCCGGCACGAACAGTTGGGATGGTCTGTACCTCGTTCCAGCTCGCTGGTACCGTCTCCTGTTCCAAAAGCGTTGCTCCTCGTCTTATCAGCGGTCCCAAAATTCCGAAGACAGTCGCGTCCGGCTGCGTATTCATCCCCGCTAGTTTTCGGGTGCGCATGGCGGTCTCCTTCGCTCCGATCCTCCACCCCAACCTCTTCCCGCTCGTCGTACATGGGGCTCTCGACTCGTTGCGATTGCAGCCGGCATGATTCGCCTTGATGGCGGTCACGATCCGAGCGCTGATTAAGCTGCTGATTCACACTGCGTGCCAACGCTTGGGCACCGGATAGTTTGCTGGCGTGGCGATGCGTCCGACAGAGATTGGCGAACTTCCGCTTCAAACTGCCAATTCCACGAAGCCTGTTGTCGGGTTCCAGCGCGTTGTAAGCGGCTGCAACAGCCTCCCAGCCAGCTGACTTCACCGGCAAAACTCGCCCGACCTCCGTCACAAGACGAAGTTGCTCGCGCGTGCTGTAGTTGCGCGATCCCTGAGTTTTTGGCATTGAGTCGCAACGGTCTTCACGTTTTACCTTCGGCCGTCGACAGCAAATCGTAAAATGGCGCATTGGCTACTGAAAACTATGAATCATGGTTCCAATTTTTTGGTCAGCAGCACATCCCCTACTTCAACAGCGGCGTAGTGATATCTGGACTAGGTCCAGGACAGGTGGGCCAAGCGAATTGTAGCTTGGCATTGAGCATCGCGGAACAAGCCGAGGTTCGAGTAGGAGAGGATCTGGACGATGGCTCCTGCTGGTGGCAGGTGTTCATCTCCTGAGTCAACATCCCACGCGGTGGCCGTGAACAACAAGGTGTCGACGTCACGGGTGTTCTCAGCGTACGTCTCGCGAAATGCCTGTGTGCAGCGGCAGCATCAAGTCGAGGAAGCTACAAAGCACTTAGGACCACAGCGCGCACCTTCAGTAGCTGATCAAGCGGTTCCGGCGAATCAGCGTCGACAAAATGGAGTCGCACAAACTTCAATTGCTTATGCTGGTGGTCGGAAATCCACAGCAATTTCATGCGGAGGATGACCTTCTCGCCATTTGAGTTCTTCAGGAACGCCTGCAGATCTGCAACAGCATAATTGACAGCGTTACAATATGCAAGGGAATAGAAAACACTAATACATTGCCCACCTTCAACAGTCGATACAATGCGTGTTTGGCCGTTTCCTTCACCAGCCAGGATCTGACGCATACGTTGGTAAGGTGTCAAACGCGATGGCGCTTCGTCCACGTTTGCCTTGCTTTTGGAGTTCTTGGAGTCAGGTTGGTCTTCTCCGCCAGTAACTTGCGCTTGCGCGCTTCTTCCTGTCGTCCCTTGCCGGCCATCTTGCAATTTGCTTGCGTTATGCGTGGACGAAGTCGCGGATATGCAAGCCACGACGATGCGCTCATATCTTACTTATTCTAATGCCCACGCACATTTTCGATATATTTTGCTTTTGGTTTGCAAGAACATGACGCACAGTGATGCGTCTTCAGTCATGTCACGTGATCCGTGTCCTTGATCTTTGCCGGGCAGACCAGTGGCATCCTTAAGCTTTATCCCGTAGGCCACATGAACTTCGATCTGTCCCTGGTTTCTATCTGGAAGGCCAAGACGCAGCCAAAGCGGAGATGTGCATCGAAGTAAAGATCGCAATATGCTTTATTTTATGCCGCTGTCGTACATTTCGATCAACCCCAACGTATCAGCTGCCAGACCTCTGCCGTATCCAAAACGAACTTTGTTTCCATGCTGTCCCTATTTTCTTCCCGCTAGGCCAGCTTGGTAGCACTCCAAGAAGATGAGAGACTCCTCTTCGCTCGATATGTTCCTGCCGTTTTCACTGACACAGGATGCACCCATTGGGTACATGAGCAAGGAGCACGTTAAAGTTCAATCGGGATGTTGATGCGTTCTGTTCGATATGGTCCAGAGGCTTGACGAGAAGCGATGTGAGCAAATACTACTGCTCTGAACAAAACTAGTCGAATGCTGCTCGGAGTTTGCCGTCCTCAACTTCAACACGCGAAAAACACCAGCCTTCACAACAATAGTTTGTATTTTTAGTCAGATATTGCTGTGCGGCGACGTGTAGTCCTAACGGTGGATTCAGCGAGGCGCACATATCCCGCAGATATGCGCTTATTTTCAATTCTGCGCCATCCTACCGAAGTCCTGCAACAGTCATGAACGCAATGAACGCCCGTCAACATTTGACCGAGAAAGGGTACGTCGTTCTCTACAAGGCTGTCACCGACGAGATGACTAACAAGTTCCTCGACTTTGCTCGCCACGAAGAGTCAAATTGGAGCAATGGCACTTGGAACGGAGAAGCCCTCGACACCTACCGACCACGTGCTTTGTTACCAGATTATGTTAGCCGCGCGCTGACAGCGGCCTTCCGCCGCCACTACAGAACGTTTTTTCCGAGCTCGACGGCAACAGAATGGAGTTTGCTCAAGACGCACGCGGGAGCTCCGGACCAACCGGTTCGCCGAGATTTCCCACCACCACTGCCTGACATGAATGCGGCGAACGTGCAAGGGGTACCAGGGGCGCTACTGCTGGCCACCAAGGACGACACCGTGATTTACGGGTACGGGTGGAACCGGCTGGTTGCGCTTCGCTCGAACGTGGAGACCATTCGGTTGAACAAGGGCGACATGCTTCTCTTTCGGGGTGACTTTATCTATTCACCCGCCGGGTATCTGAAGAACAACCTGTTCGTCCACGGATTTCTGGACTCGCCATTCTACCCTCGCGATATTGGCATCAATGAGCCACTCCTCGTCGCTGTCATTGACGACCTGTCCATCGTCGATGACCTGTTCTGTTTTGTCCACAACTGCGACTTTGTTGCCACCGGAACAATGTCGCTGCGCCGACACCTGAACCGCTTTCACTCTTTCTTCTTCGGGAGGCCACGAAGCCCAAGGGCATGAGACGGCAAGACGTTGGTGGCCGAAGATTGCTTTACGCAGCGCCATTTTACTTTTTCTTCTTCGTCGTCTTTTCAGCTTCAATGTAGTCAAAACAATCCCATATCATTTTGCGTGCTTCGCCACAATGAAGAAAAAAATAATCGCTCAAAAGTCTGGTTGCAAATATCGTCCACGACACTGCTGCTGAAGTTCTTATCGACGAGATCCTCAAGTTCATCAACAATAGACGCAGGTTGGTCATCGCTCCTGAGTCTGTGAGCAAATTCAGCGCATTTTCCCAAGTGGAAACGACCGTTTCTCCATTCGTGATAGCTTGATTGGCGATATCTTCGATAGCTTAGACCACAGTATCAGCAAAATCGGTTCCTTATGAACTGGAGGGTTATAGCTACACACGCACAGCTCTTAGTGATAGATAGCACGACATCGGCCTGACAGGCCGCAGAGAGCAGCTTCTCGACGACTCTCTGCAAATAGTAGACGAGGGACCGGACAGCGGAGAAGATCAGCACCGCGCATGCGAAGGCCCACTGCAAATACTTGAATGCTGCCAGAACTTCCCCTGTGACTCCGCCAGTGAGAATATTAGGCGTCACATACGCCACGGAACCGACAACAAAATGAACTTAGAGGATGCAGGGCGATCGTCGTTCTACGGGATGTAATCAAGCTTGAACAAAACGAGACATAACTGTGAGCAATGAGCGGTCCCGTTGACGCCATCCCCTGTCGTGCAATCGTTGTTGCTCGCTATCGAGTGCATGGAACTTGCAGGTTCGGTGTCAACATGTTTACAGTCAAAGGTTGACGTCCACGGAGCGTACGGACGGTGATTGAGCATGAACGACGTGATAATGTACAAACCGCTGGATCATTTACAGCAGTAGTATTTTGTGTTTCCACCACTGGTAATCGACATCACAGCATTAAGTGCCTGAAGTGTGGCAGTGCTCAGTTGTTGTAGGCGGTCCTCCTCATCAAGAGCCTCCTTGGAGGGCCTGGCCCATCTTGTGATCTCGTCGGTCAGTGGGCATAGTGTCCGAAAGGCTAGTCTTGATGTTACTCTAGAGACCAGCAAGTACGGCTGCTCACGCTTGTTTGACATTCGATTCTCAGACCGCCACTCGGTAACAACCATTTTGTCAAGGGTTTCTCCTTGCACTTTATATACAGTTGATGACACTGCGCACACCATGGAGAATTGCTCGACACGAACGGACAAAGTGCGTGGATTTCCTTCTGAAGTCGGCGCTAGTGAGATGTGGCTTTCGCCATACGGTCGGGCGTCGGGGAAGAGAGGAAATAAGTCGGAATCCAAACAACCTTGCATGGCAGTCGCCATCGAACCTCGTCGGATGCGTACAATCAACGCTAAGGGCGCGACACTCGGGATTTTTACAATGACGTCTTCAACACTGTCGCGCACGTAGCAAAATTCAGTATCCTCCCTGTAGATGATCTGCTCCAGTGTGCCCAGCGTCCCGTTCGCAACCATTTTAGCGGCGCGAATGTTCTGAGTAATTTGCACCGGCATCCCGACTATCAAATCGAGATAAGGCGCCATTCTGCCAAACTTGGTGTCCGGGAAACCCATTACATTTCGGATTTCCGATGAACCAAGTTTATCTAGTTTACCACCAAAATTAGCAACAATCCGTACAGGACACTCCCCTTTCGGCAACAGCCTGGCCGCTGTTGCAACGAATAAATTGTTTATCGCCAGCCGCGTCGTATTATCTGGGGTTATAAAACAAGGCACCGAATCGCCAGGCTTCCATGTTTCAGAGACGTTGGCGTTACTAGAAACTCTGGAATTGATCAGGTCGACAAATTCGGGGAGCCACACACCTTTGCGAGCGAGTTGACACCCGCGACCCCATTCTGGATCCGCCCTAAATCGAACACACTTGTCCAGCACGATCACACGGTCGAAGAGCCTCCACAACTTATACCCGGCGAAGTCGTCCGCCGCTGAGTTCTGGCTCTCGGAAGGATTCTTGTAGAGTGGGGCCCCTCCCACCGGTGATAGCTGAAGAAAATCTCCCACAAGAACTACATGAACTCCACCAAACGGTAGGTGTGAGATTTTCTTAGCTATTCTCAGGTATTTGTCGAGCTTCGCTAGCTCATGTTTCTTCATCATTGAGACTTCGTCGATGACCAGGATGTCCAGGTAAATTGCCGCCTTTCTGCGCTTCTTTTCAGCTGGAGCAGCAAACTCGCCAATGTCCTCCCTCCTATTATCGTTGCAGCCTTTCCGGTAAGTGCTGCTTTGATAAGACAATCAGGGCGGTTCCAGCTTTCACACAACTTTTGGACGGCATCGAGCACTCGGCTTTTGCCCGTACCACCCTCACCACCCCCAAAAAAAAGCAGCTGGTCCTGCCCAAGATCGTCGTCAAGGCCGCCAACTGTGTAGCTCATATCCTCCACCTTTCGCCACCTAGTAAGCAAAGCAATTCCGATGAGTCTAAATGCGTTGTGCTGCTTCTCGTTGAGCGTGAAGTGCTGCGATACTGCTGTGATGGTGGCAAAATTTCCGTCCGCGCTGCCAAGGGGAACAGATGAAGTGTGTAGCGAGTTCCGCCACGACGTTCGTTCATCCAGCAGCGCATCATTCAACAGTTCAATCACCTCGGCGTCCCTAGTGGCAATTTGAGGCTGGACACTCTGGTGGAGTTGGCAGTCGGTTGCTGTATTCTGGACCCAGGCGCGCATGTTAGGAATGCTAGGAAACTCGGCCGGTGCAATTGCCTGACTGCGAGAAACCGCGCTGAACGCGTTGCCTTCCAGCATCCGATGGGCATTGAATATTCGAAGAATTTCGGTCACATGCGAATCCGGTTTTGCGGAAGTTGAGATTGTGACTGGGTCGAGGCTTGTGCTATCGGGTAGAGCGCTAGGGTCGAACTTCTGTAATTCCCAAGGATCAGCAAACTTATCTTTTAGGGGTTCATTGTCTTCTTCTTCTCCATCCATGGCATCACAACCGTTGAAAAGGAAATCATCATCACTTGTGCTATCCGCGTCGCTGTCGGATAGCGCGCTTGGTGAAGAAGATCTATCACTGTCGCTGCGCACATGTTCTGCATTAGCTTTCGCTCTATCCGCTCCGCAGTAATAGTCGTCGATGTGATTCATTTTCTTCGCCACGAAGTCGCTGCGAGTGCATTCCCACTGTTCGTACGCATCGAGCCATAGGTGTTCAGAATCTGTCGCCGAACCTATTAGATCAGCCAGGCTACAGAAGGGCTTCAACAGCACCAGCGACAGCACAGCACGCTTGTATCGAACGCTTTCTGGAGAGTGACTCGCAACATACGGAAGTCGGAATCCCTGAATGACAGGAACAACCTCACGGTAACGCCTGCCGAGGCTGTGCGTGCGATGCAGTGGGTGCCCTGTGTGAAATGCTAATCTCTCCTTCCGCGTCGACTTGCCCTTCTTCCTGAAGTAGCTCATCGCGAATTCGTAGATGCTGACAGCCGCAAGCTGGTTGGGGCGGAAGACGTAATCGTCCAAAAAGGAGACGGCCTGGAAGCGTGGTGTTTCAGAGTCGCCGCTTTCATCGACAAGATAGCATGAATGCTCCTCCTCCGAGCAGAGTTGCCGCAGGATGTCGTGAAGGGGAATGTATGAGCACCTCGAACTTTCATAGCAACACGAGCCGCGGTACAAATACAGAGCCGCCAGCGGCCCAGCCACCTCCTGTCGGTTAGTCATGGCGTAGACCATTGATGCCACACGTTTCCTCGCCTTGGCAACTTCGTCGACGACCTGCGCTTGGGAGGCACTTTCGTCGTGGGCTTCTCGCTCCTGCCGTCGCTGAAACGAGGCCAGGGCCATCACTACTACCGAGTCCAGACGTTTCTGCTGCTTCGTCACGTACTTTGTGCAGTAGTGTATCCGATCTGCAATATCTCTTCCGCCAAACAGAACCTGTATATCGTGGTTGCACTTGAACGTGGCCATCATCTCGTAGTTAAACCCGTTAACAAACTCGTGCGCCAGCTTTCGCTCAAGCGTAACACCAGCTAAATCAAACGACGTCTCCGGCGTACGGATGCGAGGAATAGATATCTGCAATAGGAGTCATTCACCGCAGATTTTGACGTTTTGAAGCAGCTACTCGTGTGGGTCCACCAGTGCTGGTTTAGCAAAACCACCAATGCGGAAACCATATAATCCATGCCTTCGCGCCCCATCCGACGGTCAGCCGGCATTGGCGGCAACACTTCCATGAGGCGCGTCAGACCGTCGTTTTGGTAAGGATCATCGTCACTGGAGCAGGTTACCATCTGATACGCGTTCGCGTTCTCTAAGACCTCTCTCTCTATTGCGGCCGAGAAGCACTGCTGCTCATTGGACCGCTCCCTCAGCTCCTGCTGAACGCTTTCACGCTCATAGACAATGGCAGCCGCCTGGCCCTTTGTATCACGACAGATTGATTCCAGGCGCGCTTCGTCATCCATCTCCGCCGGAGTGAGCTCGTTTCGCCATGGCAGCCAGTGAGCGGGTCGGTTCTGGAGTAGAACGCTTCGCAATATCTGCTGCGAGCTAAACTTTGTGTTACAAGCGCTGCACTGCAGCAGAGCGGGCTCTTTCACTGAGCGGTGCGACTTGGAATGATACAGCCCGCGCCGTGGGTTCTGGCGAGCGCGCGCGGGTATGTCCAGCCCAACAAGATGGGCGTACGGGGCGTCGCAGTGTGAGCACGAGAGTCGTTCGACAGAAAGCGGCAGGCTGTTAGAAACGATGCTCCGCACGTAGGACTCTACGGTTTCCTTGAATTGCTCTCCGCCAGGTCCGCGCAGTAGGGATTCCAACTCGACTGTGCTCGACGGAGCGCCGCCTAGCCAAATCAACATGTGTATGTGCAACGTTCCCCTTCCCTGTGTCTCGGCCATGCCAAAGTACGCCCTTACATCCCCGATCAAACCCGAGAAGGAGTTTCTCTGCTTTGTTGTCGGGTCAATCCCGAGCACATGCCTTATGAACACGTCCACACTTCGCATGAATAGACACGCCGACGCACAGTCATTCCCGAGACTGGCCTCGCGTAGTTGGGCCTTCGATGGCATACTGGCGTCCAAGATGTCGAAGAGCGAAGCAATGGATGTGATTCCGGCGTAGTGGGCCATGACGAGAGAATTGTCGGTATTGGGCGTGAGGGTGATAAAAGAGATGGCTGTCCGAACCGTGTTTGGTAGGCGAATGCTTTTTGTCTACACTTGGCACGCTCTGCGTTGCTACCCCAAACGGCGGCAGACGCGATCTCCACCGTTTTCAAGAATTCGTGCGCCACAGAGTCTTGTTCCGTGCGACCTGACCGCCTTCCTTGCTGGCGCTGCTCGAGAACGAGCAGCGCCTCCCCAGTTCGGCTGGCCCTATGGACTCAAACCCGCTGAAAACGCCAGGGAACCGCAGGCAACGCATGGAAGTTTGTGTGTACATGTTTTTCATCGATATGCGGTCGAACGAAACCAGTGTAAAGAGCTCGTCTTCAGCGAACCGCCGCGCCGACAGCATCGTGTAATGTTTCACGCACTCTTGAAGCGAGACCATAACTTGCCGCGACTCTCCTGGGTGGCCGCGCCCAAACGGAAACAGGTGGGGAACATTCTCGCCAACAAGTCGCCAGAGGCATCTCCAGATATTTTGTTCGAGCGCTTGACCAGAAATTCTCGGGTGTCGTTTTGGCGTGACGCTAACGGGTGCTCGCGCGAAAGCAGCTCCTTTGCAGCATCGGATAACCCGATCCGGCGTTCCACAACGCTTACCTCATCACAAGAATTCTCCACCTGCCAAACGTCCGAATGGCCCCGGATGTCTTCGAGATCTTCGCGCACGCTGTCGTCGATGGCTCGGCCTTCATCTTGTATGCGCTCCAAAATAAGATGTTCAAACAGCTCTGTATCGATCCCGTCGACCCAGACAACGTCGTTCCGAACAACGTCGCTGTAGAGACAATTGTTGCGCTTGTAAAAGTTGAATGCGTCTTGCAGCTTCCGCGTTCGAATCTGGTGCATTTTCTTAACCTTCTCAACCTGTGCGTCTGAGAAATCGCCGACCATCGCAACTCGGAATGCATCGGTACTTGAAATCGACCTCGGTAGCAGCAACACGGGAGGTGAGGGTGTGCAATCAAACGCTATACAATGCGACCGAATACAGCGATGCCGCCCGCCTCTCATCACACGAGTCATTGCGGCGACCGTGACCAGCTGCGTCATCATTCTCTCCGGCAACGTCAGGGACTGCAGGTCATTCGGCAAGCCCCCAACGAAAACCCCGTTCGCAATAGCAAACTTCGGGATGCGCCCGCGCTCTATTTCTTTCGAGCAGGTTTTGCACACAGTAAACCAGGCCGTCAAGTGCCCTCCTTCACCGGTGTAACAGCGGAAGCTTTTAGGCGCAACCATAACATCGCGCAGGAAGGTCACACATGCTGGAGCTCTGTACCAATCTAGAAGAGCGCGAGGTAGGGTCCTGTCCAATTCTCCCAAACTACGCCTTATCTTGTTCATGAACATCCAGTCGGAGGCTTCTTTCCGTTCCGCCTCGCATCGAAGCACCAGTGCGTCGCACGCGATGCAGACACACTCATCAAGACACTCTGGCCCCAGCGCCTTTTGTAGTCTTTCGAGAGCCTTCGCGCGGTCGGAGTCGCTGACAGGCTGCAGGCTGAAGGTCGTAATTCCCGCATTAGGTTGCGTTTGCAGGCGCTCCCGATAGCAGCGTTGGCGAGTCCGGTGCGTTTTCGGGTGGTGAATCGGATTGCCGGTGTCTCTAATGCGGGCTGCACGGGCAAGTCTTCGGGCTGCGCGCGTACGCCGACATCTCACCATTTTCATGGCCAAAGCAGCAGTTGCACGAATGTCAATGTCATCGCTCACTTGTTTGCCACCGTGGGAAGCGTTGTCGATAATAGCAGCCTCAGCGCCGGTAGATTGTGCACCACGTGATCCGATGACATTCTCTCTTTTATAAGCAGCGTCGAGGCGCCGAAGAAGACCTTCACTGTCGGACTGGTCATCTACGTCAGGGTTCGCTCGGGCGGATGCTGCTTCATGGCGCATGGTGCTGCTGCGTTGCACGGCCGCCATCGCTGAGGCTGCGATAGCACGCACGTCCAACTCGTCGCCAGGATCGAACCTACTCGAAGAACCACTCTCTGGGAACGAGTTGCCATGAAGCGCTCTCTCCAGCTCGTAGGCAGTATCAAGATGCCGCAACAAGTCCTCGCTACCCGAGGCGCCGTTAGCACTATCATCTGTGGCCTCGCTGTGAGCATGTTCAACAGCGCCACGGTGGCTACGTGCCATCGCTGACGAGGCGGCAGTACGGCGACCTTGGCCACGCCCACTCGATATGTTTTTCGGGCGCTTTGCGTTCCCATGGCCAGCATTATCCCTCATCTGTGTTCGCTTCTTACACCCGCGCCCGCCTTGGCAACGGTCACTTGCCTCGTCGTCACAAGGAGACCCAGATCCACAGGAAACGCCGGCCCCGTGAGAGACTCCAGCTCCACAAGCAGCTCCAGCGCCGCGAGAAATGCCAGCTTCACAAAAACGCCAGCTCCATAAGAAATACCAGCCGCTGCACAAGAAACTCCATTTCCACGAGAAACATCGCCTCCCCGACCATTCCTGTCCGCGGGTGTCGTCAAATCCACAAATGAGGCAGCGGTCTATGGAAACTCAGTTGAGCTTGATGGCCCAGTGTCCCTAGAACAGGGACATGAGGACACTTCAACATGGTACAGCGTACCGTGCCGGGGAAGCGCGTTGGCACCTGCCTCGCAGTGGTGGCGGTCGCGGTGGTGGTGGCGGAAGCAGTGACGGCGCAGCAGTAGCAGCAGCAGGCGTAGAAGCTATTTGGAAGCACCATCGTTTTCGTAGCACTTTATGTTAAAATTTAAAAAAAAGTTTGCAATGTATAGCTGTATGGACGTACCGCATCAGCGTGTGGTGGCTAGCGCACATGCATGAGCAGGCGGATCGATCAGTCGCAGGGTCGAGCAGGGGCACGAGCAGCAGGGGTGCGAGCGGGAGCGGGACGGCGCTCCGATGACGCCTCTGATTATTGTCGAATCAGCACATGTTTTTTCCCTTAAATATTCGCCCTGTGACGCGTGTAGAATGGCACCATCGTTTGAGGCCGCTTAGTAAAAGATACCGACGGAAATTCGGTATTTTGGCCCTGTGCTGTATCCATGCTCTTGCCAAGGACAACCGTGTCGCGCTTGTATAGTATAGTTTGTTCAAGTGTCGTACACCGAAAAACTGTGATTCCTCATGGAATACCGATCAATACCGATAAAAATCGCTGGCGTCACGAAAAATGCCCGTAACGACAGTTCTAAAGAACTGCGAATTATTTGTTTTCAATACTGTGGGCTCCACAGCCCGGAGATGACGCTCCTCCGCTTCAACAGTTTAAGACGCTTTCGGGTGGAAAGCACTTTCAACCGGGAAAAGGTCGGTGACTGGGCTGCCTCGAAGCGAGTCATCTCGACCTTGTGGATCTCCTGCAGATAAAGTAGTTCGTGGGATGAATAGATCTTGCCGTTGACGGCGTTTGCCACTTGGTGTCTTGCAGTTTCTTATCTGGACTTGGACTTGTGCCGTGGTCAGGAGTTTCTAAGGCAGATATAACAACTTGAGTCGCTCCAACTCCACGGAGTCGACGTCGCTGAAGTGGTCGAGTCGTTGGGTCATGGCGGCGTCACGATGAGGCGTTTGTTTGGTAATGGTGACTTGAAGAGCGAGAGCGGAATTGCTGATCTCAAACGTCATTCCGCGAGGGAGACGCGGCGTGTGAACAACAAAGCAATGATGGTCTAACGTTTGTCCTCTCCAGGCGTTGTAGGTTGTCGAGAAGAGATCGTGGTGACAATCCGGCAGTAGTTTTAGCTTTTGAGATGACACGAACGAAGCCGTTTTCCACGATAGTGGTGGCTTGTGTCAATGACTCGATGTCGCTGCGGTTCGACTTGATGATGGCCACCACTCAAATCTGCTACGAACAACATTGGTCACATCATTCCTTGTGATCGCAGCTGTCAGATACACTTCTCCGATCAGGGCCCCATTCATGCTTACCCCTCCACATCACTCTCCGCAACGACATGTACATGTATGTCCAGACATTCGCCAAGGCAACAAATAATACCTCTGACGCACTGCGGCTCCAACTCTGCAGAAAAATAAAATAATCGTCTGAATTTGTGCTCCATCAGCAGTTGACTTCAGCGACGACGTCGTTCAGCAGCAGTCTCTCTAGCGCCATCGTGACCGCGTCCTTGTCTTGATCCATAGACGTATGCAGCACCTCGTGGAAGCCTCCCAGCGCAGGCTCTTGACCTCGCACATTGCAACGCATCGGAACTTGCTGCACACAAACCTCCAGTTGTATCCCCGATCCGGACGGCTGCAGAGCTAACCAACCGATTTCATCCGAGCGCAGACCTGCGAAGCTCCCGTCGCCTTCGTACGATGAATTCCACACCACCACCATCCGGTTCGCCTCCATATATCGTCGCGAGAAATACCGTTGGAACATTTCCGCCTCCTCCTTCGGTCTCACAAGCCGGGATTTGTTGACGAAGTCGGCGCTTGGCTCGGGAGTGTTGGGGTCGAGTTGGTCTGCTTCTTGCAGATTCAGCAGCTTCCAGAGCGCACTACAAGTGGCTTGGAAACTGAACGGCAGCAGCGTCTTGTTCAGGTGTTGGAAGAACGCCACGTCGCCCGTGCTCTGATGTCTGTGCACCGTGAAATGCACCGACTCCGGCAGCGAGTGGATCCCAGAGGCACTCAACACCGAGTCGATTCGAGCGTAACAGCCTTCCAACTGCTGCATTTGTGTGGTTTGCATGATGTTGGTCATGCAATGGAGTCGTGGCACTTTCAGCAACCGTGGAGAAGGCACCAGCGAGTGCTCCTCGCCAGTACCAAACTGCACTAAACTCGTGAGGTTCTCGAGATAAGCCGCTTGGCTACTGACCGTTGCAACGAGTCGTTCGTGTTCTGCTTCGGCTCGTCGTCGCTTATCTCGTTGGCGGTTCAAAGTCGTGACCCAGGACGAACTGGTCGCCGCATTTTGGAGAGGTTGCTTGTCACTCAGCCGAGAAACGTCGGCCGACAGTTCCTCGATCTCAGCCAGCAGAACTTGGCGCGAGTCTTTCAGTCGTTGGCGATACCGTCGCTGTCGACTCTTCTCCTTCTCCCGTTTGGTGGTGGCTTTGACGTCATCACTGTTGGCGCTGTTCTGGCTCGTGTCGGATTCATGCGCGACCAAGTCGACGCCAACGCTGTCGGAATTGGTCGGGGTCAACCCGAACAAGCCGCTGGATTCGAGGAAGCCCACGACCTCGTCCAGCGGCAGCTCCTCCAAGTGCACCGCGTCGGCCATCGTCGTCCTCTGCTGTGGTCCGTCCAGCGCGTTTACAAGAGTGTGTAGGACTAGGCGTTCCTCTCCCTGTTCAAATCACGTGGCAGCATTCACCGGCTCTGTCACAGCAGCTGATCCCTCTGTTGCAGTCGCCTCGAGCCTGACCAAGTGCGGACTGAAAATTGTCTTGATCACTTGGAGTCACCGTGATGTCGTCCACTTTGAGGCGATCAGTGTGGTCGACGTCGACGAGTTTGTTACCTGAACACGAAAAACTTGGTCATCGCCAGGGCTTTTGGCGCAAAGCTACGTACTTCTTTGACTCTGGCTGCTGGCTGCAGCGGGCTCTCGTCATCGCCGACGCTGTTGACAGCCACCACCCGTCCACCAACTCGCAATCACCGTTAGGCATAAGGAAATTTTGAGCCAGGCGAGACGTCGTGTTGGACAAGGTCTCGTTTGGACCCTTTCAAAGGCATTGCTCAGGTGTTTTACGTCGTGTAAGTCCCAGCATATGGGCTGCAACATCTAAAGTTCGCTTTGGACCAAGCCAACTGGTGTTGCAGGCTCCTCAGACGCTAAGCTTTGCGCTGCGGGTGTTGTTGGACTGTTTCCTGGGAAATGGAGGGTTACACCTAGTGTACCCTCGTCTTTACGCAGGGTTACACTTTGCATTCCGAAAGAAGCCGAAAAAGATGGCGGAGGACGACGCGTTCGTGGCGCTGCAAGCGTTCCTGGGCGAGTGCGACGTGGCTGCTCCACTCGAGATGGGTCCTCAAGCGGAAAACATTTCGTCCAATGGCGGACGTTCTGTCCTCGAGTACGCTGGCAAGCCCCGCCCAGTGCTAACCGAGCGACAGCGACGCATCCGCAACGCCCAGTCGGCCAAGCGCAGAGTCAAATACCTACAACGTCTGAAAGACGAGCGGAAACTACTCCAACAAGAAGAAATAGCATTGTCCTCGACATTGAGGGCCCTTCAAGCGGCCAAAGCCGAACGACTAGCAAGACCGGCGGACACGATGGTGCTGAGCGCCTGGCGGTCCATCGCCAAGAGGCAGATGGAGAAGCGGCGTCTTGCGGAAGAAAGACAACGCAAACTCCGAGCCGCGGTGGTCAATAGAGGGCGCTTGATCCACCAGCTCAACGCTCTGCTGAAAGAGAGGCAAGAGAACTACCAAAAGGAGCGACTCATCGCCAGCCAAGACGCGCTGGACGAGGCCAACGGCCCCGCCGTGTTCCAGACGTTCCTCGCAGAGATGAACTCGCTGTACGCACAGACGGATGACATCTACCGAGAACTGGAGTTCAAAGTGTCCTACTCGATGGGCTACTTGACCCGGAAATGGGACAACGGCGTCATGTTCTTCGACGGCACAGACTCGACCGTCATCCCGTTCAGCTACGAAGAGACATCGGACGCCATCTCGCTGTTCATGTTGTCGGATGCCGACGGCATTCGGTACACGGAAGGCGTTAAAGACCCTGCCAATACGGCGGCGGTCAAGAACAACCTCAACTACCGGCTTGAGTCTGGGGAGAATGCGGCGCTAGTTAACTACGTTGTAACGAGACGGTACGAGGAGGCCAATCGCCTTGTGTTTATTTGGCGAGCACTGACGGAAGGCCAAGGACAGTTTTCCGGACTACATGCGGACGAGACTGGGTGGCTTATCGTGCGTCCGTCGACAGAAGAGGATGATCCGGAGGCTGCGGGCTTGCCGGAGTGCTCAATGACGATTATGGAGAGATATGTGCGCTTGGTACCCGTGTGTCTTGGAGGACGGACAAGTAACCCCGTGAGTGCCGATCGGTTCGCCAAGATCGTCATCAAATCGGACGAGGAGGAGGTCAAGGAGATGACGGAGATGTTGGACGACCTGTTGCTCGACACTCCGTGAGGAGACTGCCAGATCTGTGAATGGCAGATATCTTCATGGCTAAGAGGGAGGGAGTTGTTCCCGATGGTAGTGGTGATAGGCTACGAGTTATCTCGTATGGGTAAATTATCCTTATGAGGCTGGCGCAGAGGTGCTAGTCTGCCATAACTTACTTTCAAATTCATGTAGGCTGCATCGCGGCCTTCTTGCATACTCCTTCTTGTGCTGAAAGCAATGTTTAATTAGTTTGCGTTCACCTTAGATGATCTCCTCCAAGGTCACTGCTGTAAGTTCATCGCCAAGATGCAGTCTCTCCATCATTCGCTCCACCTGGACATTATCTTCCTTCCCAGACGTGACCAAAACTTCCGTAAACTTGTCCACATCAGGCTGACTAGAGAGGGTGGTGCCAAAGTGCATCGGAACGAGGCGAACACACGTCTCAATGAGCGTCGCAGGGATATCCAATGCTCCACTCGCAGTCGCTTCACTCGACAAATTTCCTGCTCCAGCGCACGGTCTGACGATGCACCAGCCCGTCTCGTCCGAGTGCATGCCCTCGAACTCTCCTTCACCTTCCCACAGCTCTCTCCAGATAATAACACTGCGATCGTTCTCCATATACCGTCGACTCACAAAGTGGGTCAGTATCGACACGATGCCGCCCGTTTGAAGCTCGCACCTCACTCGGAATCGCACAGCCGTCGTGTTTGTTCTGTCGATGTCGCCACTATATTCCTCTCGATCAAGCTGTCGATACGGCTGCTTCGTCAGCTCCCAAAGACTCGCACACGTTCGTTGGAATTCGAACGGAGCTCGCAGCACTCCGACGTTCTCAAAGTACTCGGTATCTCCATCACGTTTTTGGGCGGGGTGGAGCTCAGGAACGCGCCAAGTCTCGGCTTGGTCTTGACGGCTCCGAACACGTCGTCCGTCTTGGCGTAGATGGCGTCCAGCTCGTCCAAATACGCTTCGAACAGCCTCTCGTCAGTCGGTTCTGGCCTGGCTCTCTTGGCCAGACAAGAACTCTTCTCTCCGTTCGCTCTGGCGTCCTCCACCTCCCTCAATCGCTTCCGGAGCGCACCCTCGATGTCTCGGATCACTTCTCGTCGTCTGGCGACCGCCACTTTGAGCTTCTCCTGCTGCGCTTCGGCGACGCGTCGTCCTTCCAACTGCCGCATGGCGATCGCTCTCCACGCCGAGCGAGCGACGTTGCCGGAATCTCTGCGGCGACTCTGCTGCAGTTCCTCCAGTCGCGCAGCTAACGTCACCTCTTGACAACGTAGTTGCTGCCATTCCTCTTTTAACCGCTTCCGATATGCATCTCGTCGCTTGCCAGTCTTAATGTTACGCAGGACACGTCTCCTTTCGGCTTCGTCCTCCGGGCATTTCGATTTCGTGGTGCTAACGTTATCGACGGTTTCATGGAGACGGGGATTTCTATTTCCCGAATGGTCCTCTTCCTCGTCCAGAAAGCCCGAGATGTCCGACAGGAAGGCCGCCACGGCCGCCGCCTCGTGCGCCAATTCTTCGGGTTGTGCCATTATTTCTAAATTGTTTATTGGAGACCGTTGGGAGATGAGCGGCCTCGACTATAACCCCGCACGTGGCCTGATGGTGACAGTCCCCTGCTCACGATGGCCGACCACGACGCGTTCCTGGCCGATTTAAGCGCCTTCCTGAGCGAGTTCGAAGCCTCTACAGACACTCGGGACGTCTTGCAGCGTCTAGGGAGCGACCACTTGGTGTCTGCAAGCCGACAACTGTTATCGGAGACCGAGAGATTGGTGGACGATGAAGAAGATGCTTCTGCAATGGCAATGTCCTCCAACGACTCGGAGGACGATTCGTCTTCAACTACTGCACGGCGCAATCGACTGGCGGCCAAGAGGACGAGTCGGTACCGTCGGAAATTAAAGTCCGAAAAGCAGCTTCTGAAACAGCGAGCGAGTGAGTTATCGGCCGAATTGAGCGACCTGCGCAGCTCTCAAGCGAGCGAGAAGAAGACCAAGGAGAGCATTTTCTTGAGTGCGTGGAGGACCGTCGCCAAGCGAGAGAAGGAGAAGCGACTGGAAGTGGAACAGCAACAGAAACGTCTTCGAGCGGCCGTGGTCAATCGAGCGAGACTGATCCACCAGATGAAGCTTTTAGCTCAAGAAGACGGCCAATACAGGAGGCTAACGGCAGCGGATGAGCTGCTCTCCAGCACCTTTGAAGGTGAGGAGCTGCTCAAGTCTTTCCTGGAGCAACTGGACCCGCTGTACGCTCAGACCAACAAGATCTTCCGGGAGGTGGAGTTCGATCCATCCTCGTCAGTGGAATACCAACCGAAACGAGAAGGAAGTCGCCGAGTCGAGTACTTTGAAAGCACTGACGCGATTGTGATCCCGTTCGAGCTGGAGAAGGCCGCGGACGCCATGTCTTCCGTCATGCTGGCAGATTTCGATGGAGAGTGTTACGAAGGCGTAAAAGACCCGGAAAACACCACTGCAGTGCGGTACAACATTAACTACTGCTGCCAGTCCGGCGAGAACGTGTCGTTTGTGGCGTATATCGCTACCAAGAGGTACGAGGAAGGCAACCGAGTCGTGTTTGTGTGGCGGATGCTCATGGAAGGCCAAGGCAAATTCGCTGGACTGCATGCTGACGAAACAGGGTGGGTCGTGGTCCGCAATTCAAACCGAGTGCCCAACACTGATCCAGAGGAGTCTCCTTCGACCGTGGGTGAAATTTATTCAAGGCTGATTCCGACTTCTCTCGCTGGACAAGGCGATCGAGCAGAGCAGTTTACGAAGATCGCCATCAAGTCGAGCGAAGAGGAACTCAAGCAGATCACTGAAGTGCTCGACAATCTGCTACTTGATGCGCCGTAACTTGAAATCGGAGCTTGTGTTGTATATGAGTAAAGTGAGAAATAATCAAACAGATATCGTCAATGAAACCTGAAGCCCGGCGTCGTGGTTGCTCTCATCGTCTGTTTCTGCTCAGCTGTTTGTTTGGGACTGGATATTTGTCCCTCACTTGTGGTTCGTCTACGATGGAGAGCAAGCTCGACGAGTCCTTCTTGGCGGACGTGGCGGCGTTCCTGGACGAACTTGACGCCTCACATATCGCTGAGGATCCAGACTGCGGGACTAGAACCCCTGAAGATGGCAGCAGCCCAACCACACACGAATCGGAGACCGAGCAATTTGATGGTGCACAAGCTGCCAGGTCACGGAGGAACCTCATGGCAGCTAAACGCAGGTTGAGGTATCGCCAGAAGTTAAGGACCGAGAGAGATTCGTTGCTTCAGCAGGAGAGTGAGCTGTCATCAGAGCTGAGGCAACTGCAAGCGGTTCATGCCGAAAACAACAAAGAAACCAACGGCACTTTGGCTCTGAGAGCGTGGAGATCCGTCGCCAAGCGTCAACAGGAGAAACGTGGGGAAGCTGAGCAGCAACGGAAACAACTTCGAGCCGCTGTGGTCAGTCGAGGGAGATTGATCCGCCAGATGAAGGCATTGATGCAGAAAACATTTGCGAGCGAGATGGACAAAGCCTCGATCACTTATTCCGACGACGTGCCAGCGACTGGCGGCTCTGCATTGCTCGATATGTTGCTGGGTCAAATGGACATGCTGTACGGTCAAACTGGTAGGATTTACCGCGAGTTGGAGTTCAAACCGACGACTGCACTCGAGTACAAACCCAAGAGAAGAATGGACGGAGGCGTCGAGTTCTACGAAAGTATAGACGCGATTTTGATCCCACTAGCGTTCGAGAAAGGGGCGGAGGCCTTGTCCACAGTGATGTTGTCGGATTTTGGCTTCAAGTGCTACGAGAACGTTAAAGACCCTGAAAATACGACTGCGGTACGATACAACATCAACCTGCGTTGCCAATCTGGTGATGTGGAGCGGTTTGTGACCTATTTGGTAACGAGGAGATACAAAGAAGAGAACCGCGTCGTGCTTGTTTGGCGGATGTTTGTCGAAGGCCAAGACAAGTTTGCTGGACTGCAGACGGATGAAACAGGGTGGGTGGTCGTTCGGCCCAGTACAAATGCCGAAGAACCGAATCTGACTGTGGGCGAGAACTACACGCGTCTAGTTCCAATGTCTCTGGGGTCCGATCGATACAATAAAGAGCGAGCCGAACAGTTCACTAAGGTCGTCATACAGTCCGGCGAGGAAGACGTTGGGCTGATGACTCGAATGTTGGATGGACTTTTACTCGGCGTGCCCTAGCTCGATTCCTCCAGGATTCAGACAGTAACAATCATTGCAACAACATTTCCTGACTGAGGACCACCAGCGATGTCGGAACAGTTTATTCTTCTGCAATGACGAGTATGTACGAGGAGGGCGCGATACCACCGGAAGCTGAAAACGAGAGACAATCATTGATGCAACAGGAAAGCGAGCTGACAGCGCGGTTGGATCAGTTTCTAGCCGTAAGAAGGAACAGACGGCCGGGTCGATGTTACTCAACGCTTGGCGAGTGATCGCCATGCGGCAGATGGAGGAGCGATTTCAAGTCGAGCAACAGCAGAGACGGTCGAGAGCTGTCGTACTCGACCAAGCAAGCCTCATAGGACAACTGAAGAAGGTGGTCCAGCAGCAATTGGCCGAGCGCGGCACGCAGTTGATACCACCCACACCGTCAAGGTTAGAAGAAGCTGCGCTATTTGATTCACTGCTGGCACAACTGGATCCTCTGGACGCGCAGCCAGCTCGCAATTACCGCGAGTTGAAGTTCACGCCGTCGACGGCAATCGAGTACTTCGAAAGTGCGGACAAAGCTGCCAAAGTCATGTCCTTGATGACGATGTCGTATTTTAGTGGCAATCGATACGAAGGTGTCACTAACTGCAAGAATTGTGATAGCCTAAATATTTCTTGGAGTGTAAGCGAGATTTACACGCGTTTGCTGCCATCGCCTGTGGCGAACGATCAAAGCGAACAGTTTTCCAACACGATCGTGGAATCTGGAAAGGAAGAGGTGAGGGAGATGACTCAGATACAGGATGAGTTACTGCTGAAGGTGTGATCGTAGTGACTAGCGTCTTACATCTGACTGCATTCCAGTCACAACCGCTTGGCTCGAATTCAAGAGTATTCTATCCAACATTCGCGTCATTTCCTTCACTTCTTGCTCGCCAGATTTTAACACGATTTTCGTGAACTGGTCGCTTTGTTCATTTCCTGGTGACGACGGCACCAACCGTGTGTAGGTCTCGCCAACAGTCCACTGAGTTTGGCTTGCATCTGAGCGAGTGATTTCAACTGAAGGGCGGACGACAACCCAGCCATTTTCGTCAGTATGCAGCCCCGCAAACGTGTTCTGGCCTTCTATCACCAATCGCCATACAAACACAACTCTGTTGGCTTCTTTGTATCTTCTTGTAGCTGCGTACGCCCAGAAGGGAACAATTTCGCCCGATTCACGACGATACTTAATGTTGTATTTGGCAGCCGTCGTATTCTCTGGATTCGGCGCTTCTTCGTAGCGTGCGCCGTCCCAATCCGACAGCAACACTGCTGACATGGCACTCACTGCAGTTTCAAAGTCGAATGGGATGGCAGTGGCGTCCGTGCTCTCAAAGTACTCGATATCTCCGTCCATTTTCCTCTTGGGATTGTAGTCGATCGCTGTCGACGCCTTAAACTTTAATCCACGGTAAATTTCGTCCGTCTGAGCGTACAGCGGGTCCAACTGCTCCAGCAATTTGTCCAGCAAGGCCGTTCCTTCAAATTTCGACTTTGACAGCGTCACCTTCGTATTAATGCTGACCGACGGTTCTTGCAGCATCGTCTTCATCTGGTGGATCAGTCTCGCTCGGTAAACGACCGCAGCTCTCAGCTCTCTTTGCTGCTGCTCCACTTCACATCGTTTCTCCAGTTGTCGGCTAGCGATGGCTCTCCAAGCGCCGAGCAGTGTCGTGTCTTGTGGTTTCTTTTTCCTTTCAGCTTTTAGCTGCCGCAATCGAGTCGTCAAGTCCTTCTCCTGCTGGGCCAGCGACTGTCTCTCGCTCTTGAGCTTATCACGATATTTCTTCCGCCGCTTGACGGCCTTCAGTCTCTGCAGCTCGTGCAGATTGGCTGGTGGGACCAGAATATCGTCTCCACTACCGACGAGATTCGGCAGCTCGTCGCCTCCCAACCCGCCTAGAAACGCCGTCACGTCCGCCAGGAAGCCGTCGTCGATCTCGTTCTCGTCCACCATCGGTCCGCTTGATCTTTGGCGCTCTATCATGATACAAAACGCCCGTCAACAACATTCATTCCAGAAGAACCTGGGCGGCCAACACATTAGAATGCAGGCAGACCCGAGACCGACGAGCGGTTCCTGGCGGAGGTGACGACTTTTCTAAGCGAGTTGGACCCAGAGCCAGACATCGAAGAGAGGGCTGCAGCAAGGGAGTACGTTGTCTCTGCAGTTGGTTACAGCTTTAAGACGAACGCCAGTCGAGACCGTCCGAGTCGCCGCTGCTCAGTGCGTGGAGAGCGATCGCCAAGCGACAAATAGGCCGAACAGCAGCAGAAACACTTGAGAGCTGCGGTGGATCACCGAGCAAAAGTCCTCGAGCAGATGAAGATGCTGATGCAAACATCACTGGATGGTTGCCAGTTGACGTAGCTCGAGCCCTTCTCAGTGTCCACGTTCGAAGAAACAACGCTACTTGATTTGTTTGCGGAGCAATTGGATTCGCTGTACGCTCAGACGGATCGGATGTACCAAGGTTTGACGTTTACACCGTCGACTGCAATCGAGTGCACGCCTACGAGAAAATTGGTCGGAGCAGTGGAGAACTTTGGAAATGCAGACGCCATGATAATGTCGTTTGGCTTTGACAAGACTGCTGCGGCGATGTCTTGCATGATTTTGTCGGTTTTCAACGGCAAGCGGTACGAAAACCTCAAGGACCCAGAGAATACGAGGGCTGCCAGATACAACATCAAGTACCGTTGCGAGTCTGGAGAGATCGCTCCCGTGTGGGCGTATACAGCCACAAGAAGATATCGAGATAATGACCAGGTGGTGTTTGTGGGGCGAATGGTTATTGAAGGACAAGATAAATTTGCAGACTTGCACACCCACGAGACTGGGTGGATTGTTCAAGTAGTATAATAAGTGTTCTTGGACTGCTGGGGAGATTTTCACACAGATGGTACTGTCACCTTTAGCAGGTGACCTAGCCAACGAAGAAAAGGCCGAAGAATTGTACCAAAACAGCGCTACAGTCTGGCGGAGAAGACGACGCGGATGCTGGATGGCTTCTTGCTCAAGTCAAGCTAATCAGCTTTGTGATCACAAACGAGGACAGATCTCAGTCGAGCTAGAAGGAGAGGAGTCCTCGTCGACCCCGGCACAGGCGCCATTAGCGTCTGTTTCTACCCGGACGACGGCTGGATATTTGTTCAGTTTCCTTTTCACGATGGCGAGCGAAGTTGAGTCAGACGATCGCTTCCTGGCGGACCTGACAGCATTTCTGGATGAATTCGACGCTTCTACCATTACTGGAGACAACGGGGTTGAAGGTGCTGGCTACGGCTCAAAAACAGCGAGGAGGAGGAAGAAGAAGAAGGGAGAAGCTGTCGCCTGAGCAGTTGCGAGAGCGGAGGATTTTGCTCGCGAGGACACGGAAGACGAGATACCGACAGAAGATGAAGAGCGAGCGACAGTGGCTGCTACAGCAGCAAAGTGAGCTATCAGCACAGTTGACTCGGCTGCAGGCTCAAACAACCAACAAACCTCGCGACTCTCAGCTACTCAGTGCTTGGAAATCTATCGCGAAGCTTCAAAAGGAGAAGCGGATCGAGGTGGAGCATCAGCAGCGACATTTGAGAGCGCTGATGCGGAATCGAGCGAGTATCATTCAGCAACTGCAAGGGCTTCTGGCTCGACAATACACCAAAGTAATTCCGCGTAGAAGTTTACCAGCGACCATGTTTGAAGGAGCGGTGCTGCTTGATACGCTGGTACGCCAGTTGGACTCGCTGTATGCTCAAACGGACCGGGTTTATCGCGACCTGGAGTTCCAAACGTCCACTGCTCTGACGTACAACCCCAAGCGGAGAGTGAATGGAGACGTTGAGGTTTTTGAAAGCACAGACGCGATCGCGATACCGTTTCGCTTTGACAAGGCAGGCCAAGCCATGTCGACAGTTGTGCTCTCACACTTGAGTGGGGAACGGTACGAGAGCGTCCAGGATCCGGACAACACGACAGCTATGCGATACTGCGTCAACTCTCGCTGTGAATCCGGCGAAGTGGTCCCGTTATGGGTGTATACAGCTGCAAGGAGGTACCACGAAGCTTACAGGACCGTGTTCGCGTGGCGAATGGTTGTCGAAGGTCTCGACCATTTCTCTGGACTGAACTCTGACGAAATGGGCTGGGTAGTTGTGCGTCCGGAGAGCAGTTCTTGCACGGTCGGCGAGATTTACAGCCGTTTGGCGCTGTTGACCTTAGGGAAGGCTCAAAACGACAAACAACTCCTTGATCGCTTCACCCAAATCGTCCTAAAGACGGGAGAACGAGAGGTGAAGGAGATGGCACATCAGCTGGATGGCTTACTGCTCAATTAAGGCTAATCAGCCTTGTGATCACCCCAACTAGCAAGTGTAATCAATCAATCAATCGTAGCAACACGTAGTATATGTGATAACGCATTCCTGTTGACAAAGAAGAAGAAAAAATGTCGGTAGGATTTTTAAACGAAGTGATCCAGATGAAAGCAGGTCGAGATGCTGCTCTGTGCGTGGACAGCTATCACCAGCTAACAGCTTTTGTAGAGAAGACATCGCTGGAGCTCAGAACTCTATTGGTCTGTCTCTACTCGAAATGGAAACTGGATATTTCGCAGTCATTCCGCCATTTCCTGCAATGGCAGCAAGAGGACACGACCGCTTCCTGGCGGACTTGACGGCATTTCTGAGCGAGCTGGACCCTTCCATTACATCCGGAGCGCACGCACGCCAAACGACCGATGACACGCCCAAGAAGCACTCGGAGTCGGCAACGCAGAGACGAGAGCAGATGGCAGCCAAACGGCGAGCAAGGCACCTCCAGAAGCGGAAAGATGAGAGATGTCTACTCCTCCGGCAGCAGAGCGAGCTGTCTGCGCAGTTGGAGAAACTTTTAGACCATGTAATGAAGAAGCCGCGAGAGTCGATGCTCCTCACTACTTGGAAAGCGATCGCCAAGCGGCAGATGGAGAGACGTCAAGCAGCGGAACAGCAGTACAAACAATTGAGAGCTGAAGTGGAATTTCGAGCGAGATTCATCCAGCAACTGCAGGCGTTGGTGGAAGGACCGCAGATTGCCCAAACTGTCTGCTTAGCTCCATTGTCAGCGTCCAAGTTCGACGGAACAGCGTTGCTGGACTCGCTGTTGATGCAGTTGGACTCTCTGAACGCGAACACCAGTGAGGTTTTTCGCAATTTGAAACTTAAGGCGTCCACAACACTCGGATACAGCCCCAAGAGGAAAGTGGAGGCAGGTGTCGAGTATTTCGAAAGCTCAGACGCAATGCTGATCCCATTTAGCCTACAAAACACGACCAAAGCCATGTCCTCTGTGGTGCTGTCCTTCTGGGATGGAAAACCCCACGAGAATATCCCTGACCCCGAGAACACGGTTGCAGCGGTACATAACGTCAGCTATCGGTGCGACTCAGGCGAGACTGTTCCCTACTGGGCGTACGTTGCAACAAGAAGATACGAGGAAGCCGACCGAGTGGTGTTTGTGTGGAGAATGGTGATCGAAGGACAAGGAAGATTGGCAGGACTGCACAGTGGCGAAACTGGTTGGACGGTTCTCCGGCCGTCGCTCCAAGTCACTAGCAGTGCTTCGGAGACCAGTCCTTGGACTGTCAGCGAGGTTCACACCCATTTGACGGTGCCGCAGGTCAGAAACGAACACAGCGAGGAATTCATGAAGATGGTCTTGAAAAGCAACGAGGAAGAGGTCACGGAGATGACGCGTATGATGGACACGTTGCTCCTCACCTCGAGGAAGAAGGAGTGCAGGTAAAATCGGACTGACATGCCAATTGGTCGGCCTGTTCCCGATTCGAGTTTCCCACTCGCATTTCGGTGTCCGACCGCGACAAATCGACTGCTGTGCAGTATCATATTGACTCGTATACAGCCACAAGGAGGTATCTGGAAACCAACAGGACCGGCTTGGTGCGACGTCGACGAAATAGGTTCCTTAGTGTTAAATACTTGTGTATGACACGTCTGTCCAGCAAAGTCCCCACGAGTATAAGACGCGTATAAGAATACTTGCAGTTTGCTACCGTCGTTGGGAAAGGATCAAAACAGCCAGGAATGCACGGATCGCTTCACCAAAGTCATCCTGAAGACAGGAGAGCGAGAAGCAAACGAAAATGCTGGATTGTTTGCTGCTCAATACAAGACAGTGTAATCAATGGAGGCAACTCGTGATCATCATTCGTAAGGATATGATAACGTTTCGGTGGCAATGACAAGCTATACGTCTGGCCTTGCTTACATGTAGCTGCTGCATCAGAACGAAAGGGAGGTTGGTTAAGAAGAGGAAGGAGAGTCCAGCCTTGCTGGAGACGATCGCATGGACTGATCATGGAGGACCCGGCACAGATGTGTTGGTATCGTCTGTTTCTACTCTGGGACTGGATATTTGGGCGCCTCCAGTTTTCATTTCGCAGCGATGGTCGAGGGCGACGAGCTGTTCCTGGTGAACGTATCGGCCTTCTTGGACGAACTCGACGAGTCTAGCGCCGCCACAGAGGAGACGAAAACTAGCGCGGGCACTGGAAATGAAGATCTGACCGACAAGCTCTTTCTAGCCGAATCTAGCGTCGACGACCACAACGCTGCGGACGAAGGTCCGCAAAGAGTTACGACCAAGAAGAATACTGAGGATAATCGATCGTTGGACCAACGCCAGAAGCTACGGAACCAACTGGCGAGGAAGCGAAGGGCGAGGTACCGACAGAAGCTGAGCAGAGAGAAGGAGTCGTTGGTGAAGCAGGAAGTCGAGCTATCGGCGCAGTTGCGCCGACTACAGACAAAAGTGGGCACGATTACGCATGAAACAATGCAGCTCAGTGCGTGGAGAGCTATTGCCAAGCGACAGTTTGAGATGTGGACGGAGGCGGAGCACCAGCAAAAGCAATTGAGGGCAGCCGTGGCCAGTCGAGCCAAACTTATTCAGCAGATGAAGGCGCTGGTGGAACGACCGCTGGGCAAGCTAAGTGTCAGCTTGGCACCGTGTAGTATGGAGTGGTCGTGGTCGAAGTTTGAAGGAGCTGCATTGCTGGATACGTTGCTGGCACAACTGGATCCCTCGTATTCACAAATGAACCGGTTTTATAGCGACTTGGACTTTAAAATGTCGACGGCGATCGAGTTCAACCCTGAGCGAAAAGTGGATGGAGCCTTCGCGTATTTTGAGAGCTCAAGTGCAGCAGTGATTCCGTTCACGTGCGACAAGGCTGCCGATGCCATGGCTTCGATATTGCTGTCCGATTTTGGTGGTATCCGCTACGAAGCAGTCTCGAATCCGGAGAACACTGTGGCGGTACGGTACAACATCAATTATCGCTGTCAGTCCGGCGAGCTTGTTCCTTTTGGGCGCATTCGGCAATCAGGAGATACGAGGAGAATGACAGGGTGGTGTTTGTCTGGAGGTTGGTCATGGAAGGTCAAGGTCAATTTGCCGGACTGTACTCGGACGAAACCAATTGGGTTGTGATTCGACCGTCACACACTGCAAGCTTTGATTCGGAAAATAGTCCATGCACTGTTGGAGAGATCTACACTCGTATGGTACCGTCGTGTGTGAGGAATGATCAAGATGACGAATTCACCAAGACGGTCCTGAAATCTGGAGAGCAAGAAGTCAAGGAGATGACCAGAATGTTAGATAGTTTGCTTCTTAAGAGGGAGGGCGCTAGGTAGTCCGCCCATACCAGAGCCCGCGCCGCAACTCCCGATTATACTGTGCTGCTGTACGTGTGGGTGTCTTTCTCAACCCCACTTTTGACCTACTTTATCTTCCGCGCCTGAACTCTGCTGGCCGTGGCTGGCCGGCCCATTCTGCTTGGAGAAGACGTAGGATGTTGATGGCCGCGTTGACGCTGTGATCCCAGTAGGTATTGCAGTGGTTGATTGGACAGTGCAACACGTTCCTGGTCTCCTTCATGACGATGCGGCCTTGGTCATCTTGGTGCGGGTACGAAACATTCTCAAGAGGTCGGCGGCAGGTATAACAGAGCATACTTGTGCGGAACTCGTCGATCGTCACCACAGTAGCTCTCTTCTTCAGCGCCTTTTGGAATCCTTTGATCGGCACAGGCGGATGGCCTTTCAAGCCGGGGGAACGGCTCCAATTGCCATACCCCACCAGCACTTCTGGACTTTCAACGGGCACGATCCGCTTGCGAGCGCGTCTAGCGTCTTTTCTTTCATTCGTTTCAGGAAGAACCGCCACTTCAAGAACGAGTGCGTTCGCTGGAACTCCAGCAGGAAGTTCATGTGCTCAAACACGTAGTCGAGGCGAGTCAGGTATCCGTCGTAGCTGGTAGTCTTGAAAGAGGGCATCATGTCCATGACGAATTTGTAGTGTTACTCGCGTTCTTTGAGACTTTCGGCAACCATGAGGCACGTCCCCGATACTGACAGAGGAAAATTAAAAGGGTTTGCACGTGAACGTCTGCCTTGAGGATCTTTGAGGTCATACATCCGAGCACAGAACCCATGCAACGTCGAACCATTCACCACGACATGGATCGGAGCGAATCTCTGCGCAGAAGGCACGAGCTTGAACGAGCGGATCCCTTGCTTCTTAGGAAAGCGACGTTGGCTTGCTAGTATTGCATCTAGCATGGCGCGCAACTTTTCCATAAAGTGGCTGACGTTGTGCTGTATGTTGTATCGTGTCGGTCGCATCGCTAGGAACTTGCGCAGCTCCTCTTCATCGGCTGCGAAGCGGCCACCATCGCGAAAGCACGCTTGATACAGACGGTTGACGGTCTGGGTCGGTATCTCTCCCTGCTCCGTTTGACAGCGAATGTACATTCGTAGCCGTGCGGAGAAATGCTCCACGACGCTATTCTTCAAGTTAACAGCCATGTCGGACGCAACCTCGTTCAACAGTCGGCCGTCATAGCGAAAGTAAGCGGCAGTATAACTAGCGAAGCGTTCATGGCGACAACGATACAGCTCCAGCGTCTCGAGGTATGCCGCGTCCCTTGGGCGTTTGGGCTGGCGCTGGTGCTCCTCTTGATCGCCGTCTCCAACATCGTTCGCAGTAGGACGATAAGCATACGGACGGTGTCCACGTACATCGAGACAACACCACATGAAAAACGTTTGGTCCAAGGTCGGTATTGGGAGATGTTCCTTGAAGCACCGCAGAACATGGAGCCCTGCTAGGTGCCATGCCTCAACTTGAAGCTGCTTGGTTGCTGCACAGGTCCTGTTCACCTCGGCGAGGAATAGCGGCTCGCTGCATATCTGGTTGAGCTTGCACGTGACACTGGTGTAGGCGGAGAGCTCAAGCAGCTCCTTCTCTTCTTCGGAGCGCTTCTTGCGCTTCCCTGCCATAGAAGAAATGACTATCTGTTTCGGAAAAATCACTTGTACGTACCGATGGTGAGCCCCGCATCAAGATGCGGGCGTGACGTCGTTGTGCTGGATAGCGGAACGGGCGACGAATGATAGCGTGATGATCCACGAGTTCCGCACGAGTATGCTCTGTTCTACCTGTCGCGTTGTCCTCGTCCTCTAGCTCCAGTAGTTTATCCCGCAACTGCTATGCCGTCTGACTGCTAAGATGCTGTACATGTGCCAGTTCCAGCTCCCGCAGCGTGTCTCCACTTCAGTCCGCAATGCATCGCCGGTCGTTGGTGGCGGGAGGAATGCCCCGTTACAGTTCAGCTCGTACTACTCGGACTCGGACGCTCGTTCAATGACGGCATAGAGTCTACTGATGAGCTGGAGGACAGTGATGAGCCCAAGAAGCCCGAGCCCGTTGCTCCTGCTATAAAAAAAATGAAGCAGAAGAGCTGTGGACCCGCAAGCGAACACTCTGATGAAGACGATGCGGACGGCTCAAGTCGCGTAAACAGGGTACTCCAAAACGTAACTTTACCAAAACATAGTGTTTCTGATGGCGAATGAGCGGCAGGCCGATGACGCGTTTCTCGCGGAGCTACGAGCCTTCCTAGGCAGCAGCGAAGCGTCCAGTACGCCCGGAGAGGAGATACACACCCAAGAACGCACAAGAGACAACGATCTGCTGCATACCAGCAACCAGCTTTTATCAGAGACCGAGAATTTACTCTCGACGTTGGAGCCGCCAAAGACGGCAAAGACTCTGTCGGAACCAGACACCAATGTCGAAGAAAAACTGTCTACACGAAATTGTTCCGGATCAAAAAGCGAGAAATCCAGAGCCTTCAAGCTGCTAACCGAAGAAATCGATATCGCCAACGACTCAAAGACGAGAAACAGCTTTTGCTGCAGCAAGAGCAGGAGTTATCGACGAAACTGAGTCAATTGGAGGCTGCAAATGCCAAAAACCAGAAGAAAGCCGCGGATTCTATGGCGCTGAGTGTATGGCGAGCAATCGCCAAGCGGCAGATGGAGAAACGTCAGGAAGTTGAGCAATTGCAGAAATCTCTACGAGCTGCGGTGATTAACCGAGCAAGGTTAATCCACCAGATGAAGGCGCTAATACGAGAGCCACCCTTGTGTGTGGACAACCAACTCGCAACTTTGGGTAGCGATAAATCGGACGGCTCTGCAGTGATCAAGAACTATTTGAAAGAGTTGAATGGTTTGTACGCCCAAACCGACAACGTTTTCCACGACGTGGAGTTCAAAGTGTCGACGTCGATCGCGTTCAGTCCAAAGAGGACAGTAAAACAAGGCGTTGAGTACCTTGAAAGCGCAGATTCGACGGTCATTCCGTTCGATTATGAACAAGCAGCGGAAGCTTTTTCTACGATGATGCTGTCGGACCAAGGGACGATCCGATACGACGGAGCCATTGACGATCCGGAGAATACAGTGGCTGCCAAGTACAACATACACTTCCGAGATCAAGCAGGAAACGACACGCTTCTTGTGGGATACACTGCATCCAGGAGATACAATGAGCCTAGTCGCGTGGTGTTTGTTTGGCGCGCGCTGACGGAAGGTCAAGACGAGTTTGCTGGCTGTAATGCTGATGAGACGGGGTGGGCTGTGGTTCGGCCCTTTGATGGGTCCGTGAGCTCAAAATCGAATGGCAAGCCCGCGTCGGTGATAGAGAGCTACGTGCGAGTGGTGCCGGCCACTCTCGATGGGGTATCGGGTGACCTAGGACGTGCTGATCGTTTCAATATGCTTCTCATTAAATCAGGCAAAGAAGAAGTCAAGGAGATGACACGAATGATGGAGCGTCTGTTGTCGACCTCCTCGTAAGGCGAGCATGACAGGATCTGGCGTCTACATATTCACTCGGTCAATATTTGGTTTGGATTTTGGATTACATAGAGAACAAAATAACATGAAGCGAACAGCTGAATAAGAAGGCAGCAGCGTACCAAGGATTGAGTTGGACTGTTTTTGCTCGAGGTCCGGTTGGCGATGACGTGGGTTAACTTGAGTTGTCACGCCACGTTTTCGGGGGCGATAGGACTTCATTTCGCAAAGAAAAAGCTCAACATTTCAACAATCGAGGGATGGCCGAAGACGAGAAGCTGGATGCTGCCTTCTTGGCATTAACAGCCTTTCTTGACGAATACAAGGCGTCTGCATTAGCAAGTGCAGAAGATGACAGCCCAGGAGAAGCACGACGCAAAACCCGGCTCATGCAGGCTACCAAGAGAAGGACAAAGTACCGCCAACGAGTGAAGGAAGAGCGACGACAGCTGAAACAACAAGAATTCGAACTATTGCTTCAGTTGAATCAACTCCTAGCTCTACAAAAACGTCATAAACCTGAACGGATGGCTTTGGTGGCGTGGAAGATTGTAGCAACACGCGAAAAGAGAAGCGCCAACTTGCGGAAAAGTTACGAAGCCAACTCCAAGCGGCCGTTAAGAGCCAACTGGATTTGATACACAACTTAAGTTCACTTCTGCCAGAACCTGAAGAAATGCGGGGAGCCACGATCAATGACAACTGAGAGACGGCTGCTTTTTCCCAGAGAAGTTGGAACGATGTAGCGTTATTTTAAAGAGGTTGAGTTTTCGTACTCCCAGACGGGAGAAACAGGATGCCTCGTGCTTCAGCCGTTAAAGGTTTTGGGTGTCGAAGATACTCTGTGCAATGAGCGCTCTCTGATAATTTCCAGGAACTTGGTTCATCTCGACCAGTAAGGCACGTATGGCCGCTTTGTATGGAGCTTGTGATATCGTGGAGCCCGTTAGGAAAAAAATGACGCGAAGGCTAGAAAATCTGGCACTAAGGTGAGAGAGCTGGAGATTACATGGCGTCACTTATGGAATATATTCTCCTTCATGCGCTTTACGCACTTCCTAACAAGAGCGACTCCATCATACGCACCACCTCTAAGCCATCTTCGGCGCCTGTAATTCCTGCCAGTTTCGAGAACTCATCCACTTCTTTGGCACTTCCTGATGGATTCGCGGTGGAAAAAGGAGTGAAGTGGATGATCGTTCGTGAGGTAGTAGGCATTGCCATGCTACCGGACGCTGTGTTTTGGTCGTTGGGGGTCACTATTGTCCACCCAGTTTCGTCAGCCTGTAGATGGCTAAACACTCCTTCTCCAGTGGTCTTTGCTCGCCAAACAATAATCATTCTATCCCTTTCCTGATATCTTCGTAACACCATGTGAACCAGCATGCTTACAGAACCTCCACTTGGGCCGTGACCAACAACGTGAAACTTGACAGCAATCGTACTCTCTGGATCAAATACGCCTCGGTAGTGTTGGTGATTCTTCCGTCGATGATGTAGCTGCATCGATCTCCACATCGCGTCAGACGTCGGCTTGAACTTGAAAGGAATCAATTGAACTTCTAGCCCCTCAAAGGTATCAATTCCACCCTCACATTTTCGTTGGTGCTGGCAGTACGCTGATTCGCACGGTTCCTGCAGTTTCCAAGAGTTCAATATTTTGTCTGTGCCTAGATAGGTGCCATCCATTTCCTCTAGAAACCTCTCAAACACTGCAATATCGCGCGAGCTCAACGACATCGCTAGCGCAACAGGATTCTCATCTGGTCTACGCAACTGCTCTTGGATCGACTTCCCCAGCCTCTGGATCGACGCATTGCGACTCGCCACTTCACTTAGCAAGCGACGTCGCTCTTTCTCCGCAGCGATTCTCGCTTGCATCTGGCGCACTGCAATTGCTCTCCACACTGGAAACTGGTGAGGCTGCACACCAAAGCGCTGCTCATTGCTGCGCTTGGCCTGCAGGGTCTGAATCTCCAGCATCAGCTCCTTCTCCTGCTGCTTCAATACCAGCTTCTCTTCTTTCAGCTTGGTGACGTACTTGCGTCTCCTCTTGGCGGCGTTCTCGTTGTGCCGTTTTCGTTGACTTTCAGTCATTTTCTTGAGCGCTGACGTGGCAGTTGAACAAGTCGAAAGCAAAGTCTCGGTCTCTGCAGCGAGTTGGAGGCTGGAACACAGCAATTCTTGGCCTTCGGTCGTTTCATGCTGCTCTCCGAAGTCGTCGACATCCACGGGAACCGTATATTCGTTGAGGAACTCCGTCACTCCAGCTAAGAAGGCGTCGTCGTCGACGTCTTTCGCCATTGTTGCTGTACTGAAAATTATTAAAATCTGGCTTTAGGGATCGGTCTCCGATATAAACAACTTTACATTTTTATTGCGACACTGGAAAAATGGCTGACGAGATGCCGGACTCAGCGCTTCTGGTTGACCTCAGCTGCCTCCTGGAGGGATACGAAGCGCTAGATCCGTCGTTAGATATCTCTACTCGTCAGGTAGAGACCGAAGAGCTCCTTCCTGCTCAAGAAAACAAAGATCGAGCAAAACAAGACGATAAAGACTACAAGAAAACTCAGGCAACTCAGCGACGACTCAAATACCGACAGAAAGTCAAGGCGGAGAGGCTCAGTCTAAGAAAACAAGCAGAGGATCTATCAGCCAAAGTCGTAGACATTCAAAATGAGCAGGCCAAAAGAAGAGCTCAACGAGCTGGAGGTTTGGCATTGAGTATGTGGAAGGCCGTTGCTTCGAGACAAATGGAACGGCGCTGTGAAGCTGAAGAGGAGCAGAAGAGACTTCGAGCTGCAGTGATAGATAGATCCAGACTGATCAACCAGATGAACGCCATGCTGCTGACGTGTCAGCAGGCTGATAGAACAACGACCGACAGACGCGTGTTGAATGGCCAAGTCGGCGGTGAAGCCACGCTGAAGACTTTTGTGGAGGAACTAGACGCAGTCTACGCTCAGACAGACGAAGTGCTACGAGAAGCCAACTTTGTCGTGTCTTCTCCTTTGGGGTACACTGTGACGTGGAAACATGCAGAAGGTCTCTCGTTCTTTGAGAGCGCAGACGCAACGGTATTTCCATTCAGCTTTGAGAAAACCCGTGACGCCGTGGCTTCGCTCGTGCTCTCGTACACTGGAAATAGCTACATGTTTGACATCGCGGGGGACTCAGAGGATACTTCTGCCGTGAAGTACACCGCAGACTACCAATTTGAACCAGGCGACAGCGGAAAGCTTGCCATGTTTTTCGCGACGCGGAGGTACAGAGAAGAAAGCCGTTATGTTTTCGCGTGTCGAGCACTTTACGAAGGCCAAGGAGAATTTGAAGGCTTCCACTCGCACGAAACGACGTGGTTTGTAGTTCGACCGTTGTCTGATGAAACTTCGACACGAAGCAGTTGTACTCGAATGGAGTTGTATAGTCGACTGGTGCCTGTAGCTACAAACGTCTCGGCCGAGAAAAGTAGTCGATTTACCCGACTCTTGTCGAAAACACTGGAGAAAAAACCCACGAGATGACGCGGACGCTGGAAAGCCTTTTACTTGATCGTCCGTGACAAGTGGAATACATTCAAGGTAGACAGTACGCCATAGTCTGGATGAGCCGATTCGCCCACGAGAGCTATCTTATTTGATCGCAGGTATTACCACGGGATGGTATTACGATTTCGACAACGTCGAGGGCCTCATACTCAACGGTATCCACGGATGATAGCGACAAGATCGTGACGATGCATCTTGCGATAGAAAGTAAACCAGAAGAGTTTGCCTGGTTTCACTGACGACGTAGCATGATTCTGAAGTTGGGCTGCCATACAAAATCCAAGTACCCACTGTTTTAGTCACTCCTAAACTTGCAGCCAGAAAATGGAGAAGCAGGATACGACGTTTCTGGAGGACAGAAGTCGCCTTCTGGGCGAGAACGAGGGTCTGCAGCAGTATCCAGCACCGAGCCCTTCCCGCCATAAAGAATGCAGAACAAGATGATGACCAAGGCCGCTGTATGTCAAAGAAAATTCAGGCCGCTCAACGGCGAACCAAGTACGGACAGAGGATCAAGACTGATAGTGTCGTTTTGAAAAGCAAGCCTGTCAGTTAGAGTCGTCGTCATCCGTCATCCAAAATGAACAGGCAGAGAGAAGAGCCAAACAGGCAAAGAGTTTGTCTTTGAGCATGTAGAAGGCCATTGCTGCGAGGCAGATGGACCGACGCAGTGCAGCTGAACAGGAGCAGACGCGGCTTCGAGCTGCGGTGATGGATCGATCGAGGTTGATCAAATGAATGTCATGCTGCTGGCGTGTCACCAGTCTGATAGAGCGATCAAATGCAGTGATGTGTGAAGCGAACTTTGTCGTAGCATCGCCCATGGGGTGCCGTTCGAAATGGAAAAACGAAGAAGGTCTTGCGTTTTTACGGGGCGCAGACGCAACAGTATTTTCAGTTAACTTAGCGTGTGATGCCGTGTCCTCGCTTGTGCTACACATACACAGGTGGGAGTCAGATCTTCGGCAGCGTGGATGATCCAGATAACACTTCCGCCGTGAAATGCACGGCAGACTACCCATTCGACAGTGGAAAGCTTGTCATGTACAGAAAAAAAAACTACCCGTCAAATTTTCGTGTGCCGAGCGCTCTACGAATGCCAAGGCGAGTTTGACGGCTTCCACTCGCGTAGTTTGTTGATTTACTAAGCTGTTATCGAAAACACTACGAGCTGGTATGGTTATTGAGAAAAACTTTTACCAAAACGTCAGGCCCAAGTACATACCGGTATATGTTTTTGTTGTCTGCATACAAACCCCAAGTCGTACCAACATTCCGATCGCTTTCATTTCTGAACTTGCGACCATCGGACCAAATGGCGACCGACGAGCTTGACGCGACGTTTCTGGCGGACCTCAGCAGCCTCCTGGAGGAGTACGAGGCCCTCCACCCAGCACAAGCTCCAACCAGTCACCACATGGAGACAGTGCTGCTCTTCGCTTCGCCAGAAGCTCCAACAGAGGACCGTCGCCAGCTCCGGAGAGACCAGGCAGCCCAACGGAAACTCAAATACCGACAGAAAGTCAAGACGGAGAGACTCAGTTTACGAAAACAAGCAGAGGATCTATCAGCCAAAGTCGTAGACATTCAAAATGAGCAGGCCAAAAGAAGAGCTCAACGAGCTGGAGGTTTGGCATTGAGTATGTGGAAGGCCGTTGCTTCGAGACAAATGGAACGGCGCTGTGAAGCTGAAGAGGAGCAGAAGAGACTTCGAGCTGCAGTGATGGATCGATCCAGACTGATCAACCAGATGAACGCCATGCTGCTGGCGTGTCAGCAGACTGATAGAACAACGACCGACAGACGCGTGTTGAATGGCCAAGTCGGCGGTGAAGCCACGCTGAAGACTTTTGTGGAGGAACTAGACGCAGTCTACGCTCAGACAGACGAAGTGCTACGAGAAGCCAACTTTGTCGTGTCTTCTCCTTTGGGGTACACTGTGACGTGGAAACATGCAGAAGGTCTCTCGTTCTTTGAGAGCGCAGACGCAACGGTATTTCCATTCAGCTTTGAGAAAACCTGTGACGCCGTGGCTTCGCTCGTGCTCTCGTACACTGGAAATAGCTACATGTTTGACATCGCGGGGGACTCCGAGGATACTTCTGCTGTGAAGTACACCGCAGACTACCAATTTGAACCAGGCGACAGCGGAAAGCTTGCCATGTTTTTCGCGACGCGGAGGTACAGAGAAGAAAGCCGTTATGTTTTCGCGTGTCGAGCACTTTACGAAGGCCAAGGAGAATTTGAAGGCTTCCACTCGCACGAAACGACGTGGTTTGTAGTTCGACCGTTGTCTGATGAAACTTCGACACGAAGCAGTTGTACTCGAATGGAGTTGTATAGTCGACTGGTGCCTGTAGCTACAAACGTCTCGGCCGAGAAAAGTAGTCGGTTTACCCGACTCTTGTCGAAAACACTGGAGAAAAAACCCACGAGATGACGCGGACGCTGGAAAGCCTTTTACTTGATCGTCCGTGACAAATGGAATACATTCAAGGTAGACAGTACGCCATAGTCTGGATGAGGCGATTCGCGCACGAGAGCTATCTTATTTGATCGCAGGTATTACCACGGGATGGTATTACGATTTCGACAACGTCGAGGGCCTCATACTCAACGGTATCCACGGATGATAGCGACAAGATCGTGACGATGCATCTTGCGATAGAAAGTAAACCAGAAGAGTTTGCCTGGTTTCACTGACGACGTAGCATGATTCTGAAGTTGGGCTGCCATACAAAATCCAAGTACCCACTGTTTTAGTCACTCCTAAACTTGCAGCCAGAAAATGGAGAAGCAGGATACGACGTTTCTGGAGGACAGAAGTCGCCTTCTGGGCGAGAACGAGGGTCTGCAGCAGTATCCAGCACCGAGCCCTTCCCGCCATAAAGAATGCAGAACAAGATGATGACCAAGGCCGCTGTATGTCAAAGAAAATTCAGGCCGCTCAACGGCGAACCAAGTACGGACAGAGGATCAAGACTGATAGTGTCGTTTTGAAAAGCAAGCCTGTCAGTTAGAGTCGTCGTCATCCGTCATCCAAAATGAACAGGCAGAGAGAAGAGCCAAACAGGCAAAGAGTTTGTCTTTGAGCATGTAGAAGGCCATTGCTGCGAGGCAGATGGACCGACGCAGTGCAGCTGAACAGGAGCAGACGCGGCTTCGAGCTGCGGTGATGGATCGATCGAGGTTGATCAAATGAATGTCATGCTGCTGGCGTGTCACCAGTCTGATAGAGCGATCAAATGCAGTGATGTGTGAAGCGAACTTTGTCGTAGCATCGCCCATGGGGTGCCGTTCGAAATGGAAAAACGAAGAAGGTCTTGCGTTTTTACGGGGCGCAGACGCAACAGTATTTTCAGTTAACTTAGCGTGTGATGCCGTGTCCTCGCTTGTGCTACACATACACAGGTGGGAGTCAGATCTTCGGCAGCGTGGATGATCCAGATAACACTTCCGCCGTGAAATGCACGGCAGACTACCCATTCGACAGTGGAAAGCTTGTCATGTACAGAAAAAAAAACTACCCGTCAAATTTTCGTGTGCCGAGCGCTCTACGAATGCCAAGGCGAGTTTGACGGCTTCCACTCGCGTAGTTTGTTGATTTACTAAGCTGTTATCGAAAACACTACGAGCTGGTATGGTTATTGAGAAAAACTTTTACCAAAACGTCAGGCCCAAGTACATACCGGTATATGTTTTTGTTGTCTGCATACAAACCCCAAGTCGTACCAACATTCCGATCGCTTTCATTTCTGAACTTGCGACCATCGGACCAAATGGCGACCGACGAGCTTGACGCGACGTTTCTGGCGGACCTCAGCAGCCTCCTGGAGGAGTACGAGGCCCTCCACCCAGCACAAGCTCCAACCAGTCACCACATGGAGACAGCGCTGCTCTTCGCTTCGCCAGAAGCTCCAACAGAGGACCGTCGCCAGCTCCGGAGAGACCAGGCAGCCCAACGGAAACTCAAATACCGACAGAAAGTCAAGACGGAGAGGCTCAGTTTACGAAAACAAGCAGATGATCTATCTGCCAAAGTCGTAGACATTCAAAGAAAGCAGGCCCATAATAGAGCTCAAAGGGCGGGCAATCTGTCCTTAAGTATGTGGAAGGCCATCGCCACGAGGCAGATGGAGCGACGCAGCGAAGCTGAAGAGGAGCAGAAGCGACTTCGAGCTGCAGTGATGGATCGATCCAGACTGATCAACCAGATGAATGCCATGCTGCTGGCGTGTCAGCAGACAGATCGACTGCTCTTGAACCAACAACGCTCGGGTACCAAAGTTGATGGAGACTCGGTGCTGAAGACGTTCATTGGAGAACTAGACGCGGTTTATGCTCAAACAAACGAGATGATGCAAGGAGTGACGTTTAAAGTGTCGATCCCGCTGGGGTACAATTTAAAGTGGAAGCAGGAAGAAGGTCTTAGTATCCTGGAGAGTGCGGACGCCACAGAATTCCCATTTACCTTTGAGAAAACCTGTGACGCAGTTTCCTCGTTACTATTATTGCAGGCGGAAGGGTATGAGCTTTTAGATGGCGTGGAGGATCCTGAGAACACTTCGGCTGCGAAGTATTATGCCGACTATCACTTTGGACCAAACGATTGCTCGCAGCTGGCGCTGTATTTCGCCGGAAGAAGGTACAAAGAAACAGATCGACAAGTTTTTGCAAGTCGTGCACTGTACGAAGGACGAGGCGAGTTTGAAGGTTTCCACTCGCATGAAACCTCGTGGATCGTGGTCCGGCCATCGGCTGAAGCGTCTTTGGCAACAAATAACTCGACGACAATGGAGCTATACAGTCGATTGGTGCCTGTGGGCGTCGCTAGTTCGTCTGAGAAAACGGGCAGATTCACCAAAATGTTGTCGAACACGCTGGAGAATGAAACGAAGGAGATGACGCGTATGCTGGAGAACCTTTTGTTCGATCGCCCGTGAAGTGGCGCGTTTCAAATGTCAAAACAGTCCATTGTGCAAGCAAGGGTAAGCTGGTCTACTTACTGGATGGTGTTAAGGCAACGTTCGGTCTGTAATGAGTCAACAACAAATACACTTGTACAAACCAAAAGCATGGTGTATAGTAGAATGCGCTGAAGTCGAACTGTGGAGGAGTTCCACAGCAATTCACATCCGATGCACGCTATCGATCAGATTGAAGAGATTGAGTTAGCAGCCGCCAAAGACTTCTTGGACGAATATTTCGAGGCTACACCCTGCCAAGATGCAGTAGCAACCTCCCGAAAAGAACGCGCAAGGCAAATTGCGGTGGAAACGCGCAGAATCCGTCACCAAAGATATCGCCAACGGCAAGTAGACCAACTGTCGGCCAAGTTAAGGAGACTGCAGCTGGCGCAAGAAGCACCGCAAGAACCTTTTGTTGTGTGCAAGTGGAAGACGACCGCTATACGACAACGGGAGCTGCGACTTCAGTCTGAAGAACAGCATCAACAACTCGAAGTGGCAGCAACGACACTGGCCAACAAAATACTTCGCTTAAAAACTTACTGGAAGTAAATCGCAACCCAGAGATGCCACTACCCCAGGAAGAAAGCACACGATCGTCACTTTTGCCGACACGTGTGTGTGGGAGTTGGATTCACTTTTCGCTCAAACCGACAGAGTCATTGGTAGCGTCAACATCCGATCTCCATCTGCCATGGTGGACGACCCGTTCAAAAAGACCCGCGGAGGAATCGCGTTTTACGAAAGTGCAAGCATTACCATAACTCCTCTCGACTTCGAAGACGCGTCCGATACCATGTCGGTCTTGATGCTTGAGAGCACAAATGTGCGCAACTACCAGTACAAGGCGCGAACTACCGATCCCGAAAACACAACTGCTGCTAAGTGTTCTATCGACTTTTCTGTGGGTGCGAGTGGCATGGCAATTATGGGCTATTCCGCAGCCAGAAGATATAAAGAAGGCGGCCGCGTGGTGTTTGTGTGGCGTTGCCTCTTTGAAGGCCAGGGCGGGTCTGAAGGCCTCCTCGCCGATGAAACCGGATGGCTCGTGGCTCGACCAGTCGACGAACAGAATGCGACAGCTCTCACGTGCTACTCGCGTTTAGTGCCGATTCAAGCCGCAGAGACTAGTGACGAAACGACCAAGTGCTTCATGGAGGTCGTCACCAAGATTGGGGAAGATGAAGTCGCGAGATGGCGAAAGCGTTGCCAAAGTGCTACTGAATGTATATTGAATAACTAAAACTTGGATTGCTAGCTAACACGCAATTTCTGTGTGGAAGTCCGTCGCTCTACGACAATTGGGGAGACGAACGCAGTCTGAGGAGCAATACGAACGGCTTAAGTTGGCTACAGCGGCAGTACTGTCCAAAGCTACTACCCTTGACGGTAGTGAATCGGAGACACTCAACTTGAGAGAAGTGTTTTCTTACCGGGAACACAACGGATCTGCTCTACTGGAGACGCTTGTGTGGTAGTTGGATAGGCTTATTTTTTTATCAAACGGACAGAGTTCTGGAAGGAGTCGACTTCGAAGCCCCCACTGCAATGGCAAACAGCCCAATGCCAACTCATTTAACTCAGTAACCGGTTTCACTTGAAAATTGTATGGTGACTACTACCGTCCAAACGAGATGAGCGACGAACTGAATGACGCGTTCCTGGCCAATCTAACCGCGTTTCTAGGCGAGTACGAAGCTCCTGTAGAGCTCCTCGAAGAGGAAGCGGAGACAAGTGACCTCCTTGTGGACAGCCATCGACTATTAGCGGAGACCGAGGCCTTGCTGGCTTCATGTGCTACGAAGGACTCCCCATACAAAAACCAAGTGAAGTTACGACCACCAAAAAGCAACATGCAATTGACGGACGTCTTGAGCTCCGCAGCAAACAGGCAGCGAAAAGAAGACTCAAGTACCGACAGAAACTAAAAACTGAGCGAGAAACGTTGGAACTTGCGGAACAAGAATTATCGGCGGAGTTTGACCGCCTGCAGCAAACCAGGAAGAAAGTCAAGTGTCTGGTGCCGGAAGACGCTGCCGTTCCAGTGTGGAGAGCGATCGCCACGAGGCAAATGGAAGGGAGACTGGTCGCAGAAGCGCAGCAACGACGACTCAGAAGTGCAGTGGAGAATCGATCCAAACTCATCCAGGAAGTTGGAGAAATGATGAAACAGAATATTTTAGTGCGTGCTACAGATACTTTGAAGCTTCCGGAAAGTCGTGTCGACCTTGTTCCGGACGATACAGCGCTGTACGAAGCTTATCTGCAGGATATGGACGAGGTTTACGCACAGACGGATGACGTTTTTTCAGCTTACGGCGTTGCGAATGTGCCGCTGGTTTCTTACAAGATGGAGCCACAACGCAAGAGCGATGGGAAAGTGGAGTACTACAACAACTTGGACGTCTTGTTGATCCCTTTCGAGTTCGAGAAGACGTGTGGTCCAATGTGGCAAGCCATGAAGTGCGTTCATCAGCAGAAAGATCGACGGCAGTACAATGGCTTGACGGATCATGAAAACACTCTGGCTGTTAAGTTTCGTATTGCTGTTCCGAGGGAATCTGGCAAACCGATCGATATGTTAGTGTATCTTGTAATGCGTAGGTATATTGAAACTAACCGGATGGTGATTGTGTGGCGAGCGTTGTCGGAGGGAGAAGAAGAGTTTAGTGGGATGCATTCCGACGAGACTGGTTGGTGCATTATCCGTCCAATCTCTGCTAAAGGCGATGAAGTTCCAGTAATGCCAACGGTGATGCAGACTTTCGTAAGATTTGTACCCATGAGCATCGCAGACAAAGTGGAAGCCCAAAAGGCAAGCCAATTCACTCATCTAGTGGTGTTGTCTGCTGAAGAGGACGGTCTTGAAGTCGCGCGTATGATGGAGTTGCTCCTGCTGGACGATTCCAAAAATATTAGTATTAGCATCAAATATTGTTATTGAAACGCATTTCGTGGCGTAAATTATTTAGACGGTGCGTTCCGAGCTCTTCGCGATGCACTCTACTCAGCATTTCCTGCGAAACGGTGGTGACCTACTCCACACAAGCTTTCTCGACTACGTCTTCCAACGCCGTTTCCTGACTGTTGTTATCCTGAATCCCAAAAACTTCGCACGGTTCTCCGGTGTCGTAAAATCCAGCAAGATGATTTCATCGATCTTTTGAAACTCTTCTTTGATGAGAACCACCGACATGCGACCGGATTCAACAAACACGCCCTGAAGTTCTTCCGTATACGCTGTCGCACAAATGATTAAAATGTTCAATCGGCCTTGGGAGGACTTAACCATCCTGTCAAAATTCGCACACTCCTGAATCACCGTCTTCTCGCTGACCTCAGCGCCACCGAGGCTCTTATAAGTTTTCACCGCAAGCCCCACCGAGAGCTTAATGTTCTCTACCATAGTGAGCAGCAAAATGTCTGGTGATGCTGACATTGGCAGAGGCTTCAGATTCAATCGCTGGCGTCTGTCCAAAAGCGCGTCGATACCCACCATCAAATTATCCATCATTGTCGGAAGTACGGTGTCTGAGGTTACCGAAGATCTTTCTTCGGTCACTTTGGGCATACAGAATGTAGATTTCGCCATCTGCACATCTTGGCATCCACCGAATTTCTGCTCGCTTGTAAAGAAGGTTGGGAGTACCAATGTCGGAGTGATCTTATCGCAGAATAACTCTTGGAATCGAGCCAAGAAGAGAAGCTCGAACTCATCCGGATAGTCGATCGATAATTTGTCGATTGCGGGTATGACCTTCTCCAGCATGGCTTTCAGCGGGTAGACCGAGGCTAAAAGGGTGCGCAGGATATACGTTGGTACATGCACCTTGGCAGCATATCTGGGCCCTTCCCATGCAATGCCAAACTTGTATGCGACAGAAACGTACGAGAGCTGTTGGTCCCCATTGCCAAACCAGTATTCGATCAGGTTCATCTCTTCGCCGCGGACAGCATAACCTATCAGAACCCGAAGCTTTCCCTCGCAATGCTGCAAGCTGTCACCAAACTCGACCCAATCCATACTTGAATCTGAACCTTTGTACTTGATGAGCTCATCGTACGTTGAGCAGCTCTTGAAAGCGTCTAGCAGAGCTCGCTGACGGCCAAACGTTGTTTGAATAGATGCGCAGCAACGCCACCCACTTGGTTACCTTCGAGAAGGTAGTGTTGCACCAGTGTCTCCACTCGGTTCCAATGCGTGTGTCGTATAATCTCCTCAATCTCAGGGGGTCGAAGAAGACGAAGACTGAGTCGCGGAAACTCAAACGGACGCTGTGCAGTCATGTATCCAGATGGCCTCAATCCAACATAGCTCAGGAACGATGCGCTGCCAGCAACAAGCAAAAACAAACCTGGAACCTGAAGCAGCCAGTACAGCACCTCTGAGCACAAATAAAAAAACGTTCTCTCTTCTCCAGTACCGTCAACCCAGCAGCATCAAAAGATCTGCCAATCTCATCGATCACAACGAAGAGCGGCCCAACCTCACTCACCAGATTCTTGAACACTTCTCCGACAGCGTGAAATTCATTAGCCACTGCCTCATCAGTTAGCGCTTGAGGACAGGTACCTTGGCACTCGATGAGATAATCGCGTACCAACTCCACCAACGAGGAATTGACCTTCAGTCTGTCAAGTTCATTTTTGCATCGAAAAAATGAACCGGATCAAATACAATTCTAATGTCATGGCACTTGCAAATTGTGTCCAAAGGCCTTCCCTTGGCTCGTCCGATAGCTTTCGGCACATTCGAATATACTCTCCACCGAACATTGACTTTCCAAGGCCCCTACAAGGTCGACAAATCCGTATTCTGCACACCGCCGCCATTCACGTCTGCCTCTGTCAGCCACGAGTCGGTATTAGACTTCGCCAAGAAGAGCTGCGGCTTCCTTGACGGAACAGTGATGTCTGTATTCTTTTCTTTGATCTTCTCCTTCATCGCCGACACCCACTCAGTATCGTCGAGTTGCACCTCGAACGCGCCCCCGTCGTCACCAACGAGATAGCAGTTAAGCTTCATCACGCCGCCAATTGTAAAATGAACGGGCTGCCGTAGGAAATGGCCAAGACGTTGTCACTATGCTGGATGGGTGACGACAGGATGTGACCCGCCCAAGCTGGGACGAGAACACCTTTGGTTATGTTTTTTCTTCATGCTGTTAGCAGATGGGTTCCCGCCACGGAGAGTGACTAGCATCGTGCGAGCAGCAAAGTAGTCGTCAAGAGGGTGGTCTTGAGGTCGCATGGGGACGATTCCAGTGAGTCGTAGTACTGTCGCCAAAGATTGTGTCATTGAACGCCATTTCGTGGCGGATAATCGCAACGCGAAGCAGAAAGTTTACCAGTCGGAAACCAGTTGCTGCCATTCACACTTCTTCTTCTTCAAAGACCACAAGATGAACAGTTCGATTTCCGACGATGCGTTCGTACAGCAAGTCGCAGATTTCCTCGCGCCGTTGCCTCCGCTTGAATTCGACGGGCTTGCTTTTGATTCTAGCTCTACACCCGTCAGTCAGAACCAAAGTGAAGTCAAGCGCAGCGTCGAGTTGGACAAGCACGAGAGCGAGCGAGCGAACGACCGCCAGCGCCGAAGCATGTACCGCGCACAACGGAGTTATGAGCGGGACTCGCTTGTTCAAAATGCGACCGACTTGGCAGTCGAGTTGAACATGTTGCAGAGGCCCAAGGAAAACACGGAGCTGGCCCTCGGTTCAACGTCGTGGAAAGAAACGGCAGCGCAGCAAAGGAGTCCCGTCAAGCTTGTGAAGTACGCCATCGACAGTTGCTTGCTCAAGTGCATGCTCATTCGACCTTGATTGAGGATATCTGCCATACCATGCAACAGCGACTTCAGCAGGATGAACGACCTGTTCTTGGCGACGATGCCCTGTGTGATGCAGCTCGCCTCGACAAGTCCGACGGGGACATTTTTGACGCCTATATCCAAGGCATGGATGCCATGTACGCGCAGACCGACGACATTTTCCGAGATTGCTCGATGGACTCGGTGCCGGCATCCCTGCTAAACTTTAAGCAACAGCGGAAGCGGGATGGTGACAGGGAGTACTTTCAGTTCGTGGAGCGACAATTGGCTCCGTTCACGTTTGAAGAAACTTGTCAGCGTCTTTGGTATCTGGCGTCCATGCCGCACCGAAAGCTAGACCGAGCTGTGTACAATGGCGTGGATGACACAACGAATTGCTTTGCTGTTAAATATCGGGTCAAGCGCACACTCAACACCGGCGAAACCACGTCCATACTCCATCATACTGTGATCCGTCGACATCAAGAGATCGGTCGTGTGGCTTTCACGTGGCGATCGTTTACAGAAGGAGAAGGACAGTTCGCTGGTATGCAAGCTGACGAGCTGGGGTGGTGTGTGGTTAAACGTAAGAGAGAGGCTTGTGAGCTGGACACGTGCATCCGAAATGTGCCCATGCATTTCCGTATGGCGACCCAGAACGCAGGAATTGATCAATTCGCCAATCTGGTTCTTCAGTCGGGGGCCGAAGACGTTTTCGAGATCACTGGATCGCTCAGGAGGCTTCTTCAGTCGTACCGAGCATGACATTGGTATTGATACTGCAGGCAAGAGAGTTCTTGACGATTTGATGTTGACGACGAAGTCATTTACGTACGAGCCAACTAAGAGCTGTTCTCAGGTCAGTGATGTGGCAATGGTCCAAAGTAACTTTCCAATTCACTAGAAGGCAGACCCACCACCATGCGTCCGCACTATCTCATCGTCGTGGTTTCGACCATCCTGTTGACTTGTTTCGACGCTGCTATGGCCAACACTGCCCCGAAACGGGAGCTGAGTGCTGCCAACGAAAACTCGGCCAACCGCATGCTTCGTGCTGCGAGATGACGGAGACTGCGGATGACGACGAAAATGAAAGTGATGGAGAGAGAGCGTTTGGCCTGAGCTACTTCACTACTTCAAACAGTGGCGTATGAAGCGATTGGAGAACAAGAAGAAGGCGTTCTACAGGAAGGTCTATAAGACTGCTAAGAAGAACGCCAAAGGGGGAATATATGGGTGGTGTTCTTCCGCAGCTAAAATCACAACGTGGAGTTGATTCAGATGCTTAACTTGTTTCCTGGTTGTTCTGGTTGTTCTTATGGTTGGGGGTATTTGCTATTCTGAAATCTGATCCGTTGAATGATGATTGAATCTCGATGGGATATTTGAATGTGAAGTTAATGATTTCCTTTCTTCTGGATGTTTTCTGTAGGCCCTCGGTCCGGCAGGCCCCGCAGGGACTCGAACCCCAACCGGAGGGACGAACTTCGTGAGTTGTATGCACTGCGGCACATGTTAGATACTACCCAGGTTGAGGTCGCCGATCAGACGATTCTGCGCGTCTTGGTTGATCATTCGCATTCGCTCCCCCACCACCCGTAGCATCATTTCTTGGAGTTGTCCCAGTGCAGCAGACGAATTCCAACCACCTTCTAGAACCTTGAGCTTGTAGCTGCATCGACTCACACAAGCTTCTGTTGGGTTTGTCAGCGACGGGGAAACGACCGTCCAGCTCTGGTCTTCGAACAAAACTCCCGCGGAAGGCAGGAGCCATCTGGTCCTCCCGACCAAAACGATGCGATGGTCTTCTTCGTATCTTCGGAAGGTGTTAATGGCATCCACATATTGACCCCGTTCGTAGCACGAAGCCATCGCGGTCATGTCATGTAAACTTGGAGTGCTCTTACGAACCTGCATAGAACCAAACGTTTAAGCGTAAAACGTTCAACACAATTGCAGGTAAGGATAATAAAAACTCACCCGTCCGAAGAACTTGTCCACGTTCGTGTCGTTGTCATGGTTGACGTTGATGATGTGCTGCCACAAGTGATCTCCAACGACCTGCATCGGAAGCGACACAGGCGTAATTGCAGTGGTGCCAGTGCAAATTCCTCGTACTGGATCGCAGTCGGCGCGAAATGAGATCGCTGTACTCGAGTCAACGATTGGGAACGCCATGTCGGCTTCGTATCGCAGTTGATCCAGGCTGGCTGCCAATTCGGCCAGGATTTCCTTTGCGACAATAGGCTGGATCAATGGTCCGTCAACCGTAGGCTGCGGTCGAAACACAAAGTCGAAGCCCTGCAAACTCATTTGCTGTTAGTCAAAGCCCCGCAAGACAACAATGGTTGAATACAGTCGATACCTCTAAAACATCGTCCTTCAGCAGCTCTTTGCGAAGGGGCTCGGTTAACTTATGGTGCATTTCCAGCGCTCGGCTCAGTTTTCGGTTCACCAGTTCGGTTCGTTGACGGTCGGCGTACGCCATTGCGGCTAAGCTGCGCCACGTGCTGTTCGTGGGGTCGTTCTTGTGGAATTAAACGTCTGGCACATTAACGAGACTGCATTGTGGAGATGGCTGTCTCGGTCGTGCTGCCATTTCTCCAATTGAGCGCGAAGATAGACTTCCTCTGCCCGAAGTGCTTCAATCTCGGCTCGCTTGCGACGCTGCAGATCGGTCGAGTAGGACACACTGCCTTCGCGAACTTTGCGTGGAGTCTTCATCTTGATCTCTTGATGCGTTGATATCCACGACCCTTATTTCCAAATGAAGTTGACGATCACAAGGTGAGCCCGTCAAGCTGATGATGCACATGAAATACCGCGTCAAACAGCCGGAAAGTTTACACGCTTCATCACCATGGTGAAGGAGATGCTCCCAGTATTTGAACGATTATGCAGAGCGTAAACGCCTTGCAATGTCCCCCTTACCCAAATGTGGACTGAGTCTCAACGTGGGATCGTTAACTGGCACATGTCTAGCTAGGATAAGTTGGAAGCATACTCATTCGTGTGTACCCATCTAAACCCATGCACGACAAACAGCTCTTTTACCACTTCTTCTCGCGTTCACTGTGCACTAAACCAAGATTCCACATGGACGTCACGATCATATCTCTTTGTCGCCAAGTCTCAACTGTGGATTGGGATTGTCCAAGGCCCTGAAGGCGAAAAATAGGTTTCCTGAAGGGAAGGTCATCACCTCGCTCAGCCCGGAATCGATGCACGTGTAAGTGCTATGGTTTTCTAACATACGGGGCTGCAGCATGCAGTCCCCGGGCGAGTATATTTTCCCATCGATAGATAGCTCGAAGACCAGTCCATTCGGAGGCCAGCCATTTGCTCTTCGGCGGCGGCGCGACAACGTCAAGCTCCAGCAGCACAAGCGCCGGCAGACTGCTGCCTCGGTCGCGCGCTTTTTAACCCGCCACTCCTCACCCAGGGGCTGGCCTCTCCGACTTCCTCTCGGGCTGGCGCCGCCTACGGCGCTCACGCCCATCTCTACGAGACCGAGGCTTTAACGTGAATGGACTGATCTGATGCCCCAACGACCTGTACGATCAAGGAAAGCCCCTATTATAAGTTCTTTGGATTTTATCCAGAGTTGTTCAGGCGACATGAATACAGGTACTAATCTCTATAAAACATACAGGGGTTACTCGTTGAACACTATCCGTTCCACGTAGATATCGTCATCTGATGGAATCATCTGGTTGCATCGAAGTCTTGTTGCATTTTACTCCGTAAAGCCTAAAGGTCGATTCCCGCCAACGTGTCTTCGATCAGCAGCTTGTCCAGCGTGCCTATTATCTCTTGTGCGTCTTCGTCGGTGGAGCTCTGGAGAACGTGCTGGAAATCCCCAATGAACTCATTTCGGAAGCTGGGTTTGCTGAAACGCATGGGTCGCTGGCGAACGCAAATTTCCACAAGCGTCGACGCTCCATCCGCAGAGGGACGAAGACTAACCCATCCTGTCTCGTGCAAGTGCATACCATGAAAGATTCCTTCTCCTTCCGAGTGCGTTTTCCAAACAAATACCGTCCGACAATCCTCCACAAACCGCCGGAATACGTATCGCTGCCGGATAGACACCTTCACACCACTGGCCAATGCCCGGACGAGGCGGTATTTGATAGCGACGATGCTGTCCGGGTCTCCTAAACCTTCATAGTCTTCACGATCGTCTTGTCGATGCAACAACTTGGCTAACGTCCACATTGTGTTGCTCGTTTGCTCGTAAGTAAATGGCTGGCACACCTTGTTTAGATGTTGGAAATACTCCATTTCACCGTCCGACTTGGACCGATGCAGCGACGTTACCACTCCTTCAGGCATAGAACGAAAGTCACACTCCTTGTACAGTTCGTTAAAGCGAGCATAGCATGCATCTACTCCACGAAGATGCACAGTATACAAGACGTGGTCCAAACGTAACCCCTCCCAAAGACTCGACGTGATAGGAGTGTTAACCCCTTCCAGTTCTCCAGTCTGTCGACGTAGCAGACTCGCGAGGACATCGATATACGAAGCTTGGATGCTGAGTGCGTCTACTAGTCGTAGTTGATCATTCTCCGCTCGCAACCGTAAGCCACGTTGCTGTACTGCGAGCTGTCTCCATACAGGATTGAGATCGTCGACGTGGGTACTCACTCGGAACTTGCCGCGCCTTCGGCTCTGCTTCATCTCGAACAACCGCACAGACAACTGGGCCTTCATTCGCAGTAAGGCTTCCCGCTCGTTCTTCAATCGCTGCTGATACTTTTTCTTCCGAAGGGATTCTTTCTCTTTGCGAGTCTTGGGTCGTTCTGCTTGAGCTCCAGGAATACACAAGCCAGCCAGCGGAGAACTAAGCGGTAAAGGACTTGGAACGCCGACATCCATCGCGCCAGTGCTGTTTCGTGGGGACTCGCACGCTTGATAAGACACCAACTGGTCGCTTGTCTCCAAGCAAGCCCAGAGTTCCTCGACCAGTCCTGCCCCGGTTGCCATCTCGTCACTTGCTTGTGAGTGTTAGATAATGGAGTATAATACATACGATAACTCATATGCCTCTTGTTCATTGTCAGTCACGGTTGCTTCTATCTGTGCTCAGGTGACGGTCACACCATCTGTAGTCGGCCGCTTTTACCGATGCTGACGACAGATGTGTATCTCTGGTGCCCTTTCTCAAGATCTGGATCACGTGGAAGGAGTATTTCCCAAAACCAGTACCGATGTACCACCATCGTCCCGGAACCAGTACCTTACTCAAAACCAGTACTTGTACCAATGAAAGTGCTTGTTCAATTTGGTACATGTTCGTTTCCATACTATCTTGCACGAGCACGGGATCAGCCATACTTCTATTCAGTTCTGAGTAAAAATTAATGTTAATTAAAGCGTATTCAGTCGTCTAGGAGGAACGCCATGGACATCCGCGTGGCTGCTTGTTGGGCTACAGCACTTCCTTGCTCAACTGGGGTTCTTGCTTGTTGGGATGTTGCTGTTGGAATTTTTGGGAGCTCAAAAGGCGAGGCGATAAGGTCGGAATTCAGTTCATCGCTCTCGCTGCCATGGCGACGACAAGTTCGCCGGTTGTGACCAACTTCCGTACACGATCTACAAACATAAGTGTTCTTGCCTCTGCTCTCTCCAGCACTAGCGATGCGTCGTTTGATGCGGCGACCAGCCTGCTTGTAGTATGGTGAAGGCTTCACTTCGACGAGACCTGGAGGCGTATCGCGCACAGGAAGTGCGATTCTTTTGTCGAAGAATTTGTTAGCGTAGGTACTCACCAAGTATGCCGGATGAAAAGCAACACAATGCATGTTCTCATTGTAGGTGAAGTCCTGCATGAACGTGGTTGCTGCCAATCCGGAGCTGAATGGCATTCCCAGTTTCAGCACGGTTGTTCCGTGCAGGCTTGTCAGATCCAATTGCGCGCGACTTGATGAAGTCATGGTTGCTAGGGTGTCCGGAGGTAGAAAAGCTGCTTGTAGAGGTCGTTGTTGTCAAGATTGAGAATGGTGCGATGGAGGGAGGGGTGCTAAACTTGCTGCAACAGCCCTTCCGCTAACGCTGTCCATGCCAGACTCTTCCGCTGCTAAGATTGTTGGGACGTTCGGTACTGGAAACGAATATGTACCAAATTGAACAAGCACTTTCATTGGTACAAGTACTGGTTTTGAGTAAGGTACTGGTTCCGGGACGATGGTGGTACATCGGTACTGGTTTTGGGAAATACTCCACGTGGAAGAGCCAAACTCCAATCTACTGGTATCACAGCGGCTGAATCCACTTCATAATGATCCCCTAAAACGAGTTTGTTTATGTCAGACTTTATCACCATCAAACTCGTCTTCCAGCACGACTCGCTCCAGCATTCGCTCGACTTCCTGCCCAGTCTCGCGACGTATTGGTCCTTCGATCCTTTTCTTTCTGAGCCACCGAGTCAAGACCACAGCACTAATACAAGATTGTATTGGTCACTCTGTGTTGGAACACAAGTTTCCAAGCTCATCAATCGCCAAGCCGTCTGTCGCCAGTGCATCGTCCAGTATGAGTCGCTCCATCATTCGCTCGATTTCTTGGTAGTCTTCCTGCTCTGACGCAACCATCAGCGTCATATACTGGTCCTTTGTCGCCTTTTCCGTGCTGCCGTTTTGAAAGTGCATGGGCACTATACGGATGCACGCTTGCACAAGCGTCATGGCCGCATTTTCAGAGTCAGTGGGCGGAGCATGCACGACGCACCAACCCGTCTCGTCAGAAGTCAGCCCAGGCGTATCGCCACTTGGCTCACACAGAGCTCGCCACAAGATAACGACACGATTCTGTTCGACGTACCTCCTTACCACATGATGCACCTTCCTTGGGAAAACTTCGCTGTTCTCGTAGCGAAGTGGGGCATTGAACTGTACGGCCGACGAGTTCTCGGGGTCTGGCAAGCCGTCGTAAACCCGTCGACCTTCCTGTCGATGAGGAACCAACGCCAATTCCCACACAGCATCACACGTTCTCTTGTAGTTGAACGGAACTCTCCCCACCCCGATCGTCTCGAAGTACTCCGTCTCTCCATCCACCTTCCGTTTGGGCTCGCCACGGATGATCCCTCCGGGCGTTGGCGTCGTGCCCACTTCTCGGAACACGTCATCCAACTTGGTGTACAACAGATCTAGGCTGTCAAAGTAGGTTTTGTAGAGTACTGTATCTCTAGTCTCCAGTCTCGCCTTCTTCTCTGGCACTTGAGCGCCGTCTTCGTCTAAGCTCTCCAAGTCTCGAGCTCTTTTCTTGAGCACGTCCTCCAGGTCCTGGATCATCACCGCTCGACTGTTCACTGCGCTCTGCAGTCTCTTCTGGACCGCCTCGGCCTCCAGTCTTCTATCATATTGCCGCAACGCAATTGCTCGCCACGCTGCGAGGCCTACAGAGTCTTGGGGCCCACTTTTGGGCTCCGACTCGCTGGGCTTCTTGGCCTGTTGCAGTTGCTCCAACTTCAGAGTCAATTCTCGGTCCTGCTGGCGTAAACTGGCCCACTCCGCCTTGAGTCTGCGTCTGTAGGCGTCTCGCCGCTGGCCGGCCTTGAGCTTGGCCAACTCCTGTTTGCTCCTCTTTTCGTCCTCTTTTCTACTTACGGGACTATTCCCCGCAAGCTCGATATTGGGAAGAGACTGCAGCGACTGCAGCGACTGCAGCAGCGCCTCCGTGTCCATCTCCTCCAGCTGCAGTCCGGCCTGCTCGAGCGTTAGGAAGCTGCTGACGCCGTCCAGAAGCTGCTGGTCCGCCATCGTCTATGTCGAAGTGGCATCTCGACAAACAATGTAGCTTCAAAAGACCTATTTATGTAGCTGTCGTGTATTGATAAAACCTAGTTGTTGTGTAGTATTGACAAAACCTGGCGATGCCGACGGCGTGAAGGTGTTGGAAGGCCAAGAGGCTCTGGCAAATGAGGCCCAGGACTTCCGCTTGAGTGTGTGGATGTGCAGAGGCAACTCCAAGACGCACACGACCTGCTGACAAGTGACCAAGCCAAAGCGCCGCCCAAATCTGTTGGCCAGAGGCGCGATTTGTATCGACAGCGGCGGAAGGAGGAGCGAGCTTGGCTGGAGCGACAGGAACGGCAGCTGAGAGAGGAATCGCAGTCACTAGAATACAGAGGTTCTGTAGCAAACCTTTCTGTAGTGATGAAGTAGTTGGTGGAGCGTCGTCCACTTGGAGAGCGATCGCTCGCAGGGAGAAAGCCGCCGGGTGGTGGCGCACACGCAGAACGCGGTGCTACAGAGTCAAATAGCGACATGAACGAAGCTAATCTGAGGGCTGGGACTCCCTTTCCACAAGTGGCTGCGACGAGAAGGGATGGGTAATGTGGAGACCGCCTCGAAGACGAACGACAACATCTGCTACACTGTAAGAAGAACTGACAGAGCTGGGCGGGATGCACCAGCAGACAGATGAGGTTTTGCAGTCGTGGGAGTTCGGTTCGAGTGGCGCTACGGTCTGAGGGAAGTTTGAACGGAAGCAGGTTGGAGACAGGGAAGGTTTCGCGGACGTGGAGATGATGCACTTGCCGTACGAATTTGACGATGTCTGTGGGGCCATGTGGGAGGTGATATCGCTCCCGCATAGGACAATTGAGAGGGTTGAGTTCAACACGCTTCCGTGTCGGAATGACACTTTCGCGGTGAAGTTTCGAGTGAGTTCCCAGAAGCACTGTGGCAACGACGTGGATGTTATGACTCATTTGTTGCGCGGCGGTACTGTGATGACGGCCGCACAGTGATCGTGTGGTTTGGTGTCATGGAAGCGGAGGGAAGTTTCGCTGGTATTGGTGTGACCGACACGAGGCGGTGCGTCGCTTACCCTATTGCAGGACACTTTAGTGAAGATCCATCGACATTGGTTCAGAAATGCTGTCGACTCGAGCCATTCATCATTAACAGACCGTCCTCAAGGGCCCAAGCGTTTATTGAGCCGAACTTCGCCAGTGCCAGGATAGCGATCCTGTCATTGCTGACTCGCTCGCCAAGCTCACAATTGAATTATTCGTCCAAGTGGAGGGCTCACAACTACTTGGCCCTGAAAACGTGCCGTAGCTTTCGCGTTGCAACACTTGAGGTGGTGTCGATGAACATCTCACGGGTTACACAATCAATTCGTCACGGCTGCTACATGTATCTCGAGAACTCACACACGCGGGGGATCGAGAAACTACGTTGCTGGTACATTTTGCGAGACCTTTTACGAGGTAATTGCGATGACGATCCAGGCCAGGCCTAGCAACGCCAGTGCTGCGGTGTGGTGGTCGCCTACGCCGCTGATCGTTGTGCGAGTCGTGACGGTGGTGGTGGTCGTGGTCGTGGTCGTGGTTCCGCTGCTAGAACTCCCAGTGCCTTCCTCTGTCGTTTCAGTCATCACGAATCGATTCGGGCCATCGGCGTCACAGACGACGAATGGGTCAGGACAGGTGATGAATCCTGTAAAGCCTGGAACGGAGCGCTTGTCGCCCTTCGTGGTGCAGTTGACACTCACGCTGTCGATGGTTTTGCTGCGAGGGAGGGTGAGCTCCACTGCAAATGCAGACACGTTTGTATCTGTGTTCGTGGTTTGAAGCACCGCATCGCGTAGCATCCAGTCTGTCGGTTCGAGATGCTCCAGCTAGAGGAGTCGGCACTGCGTAGCGTAGTCGCCGTGCATTTACAAGTAGGGCAATAGGTCTCGCCAAGCGCGTTGATGCTGGTACTGCCGATCTTGAGCAGGTTGCTGGTGATGGAGCAATCGCCCTCTGTGTAGCCGACGTTGATGGGGCAAAAGTCGGGGAATTTGTTGTTGGCGCCTTTGGTGGGGTAGCCCGGGAAGTACTGGTACTCTGGGGGATAGACTGCCCGGCGTTATTCACCAAGGTGCAAGCCGAGCGCGACATGCCGTCGGCTGAGCAGCTTTCGCCGTTGCTGGTGCAGTAGGTAGCGTCTACAGGAACTTGTGTAGTGGGGTCGATGCACTTGTCCGTGGCGAAGCTGCAGCCCTTCTGGTTGCCGAACTGCATCTTCTGGGCGGTCGAGATGTTGACGCGGTACCATCCCGAGTCCTCGAAGAAAGCGAGTGTGAGTCCGCTGAAGATATTGCGGTAGCTGTCGACGGGCGACATGTACTCGGGCTCGAAAATGCGCTCTTCCCAGTGCGAGCCGAGGCAGCCGCCGTCTTGCGACTCGATCTCTGCTCCCGCGAGCGTCGAGCAGTTGAAGTGCTTCTGCACGTAGTCGCGGACGTGGGGCGTCACCATTTTGGCCACGACGTGGTCCCTCTCGGAGGTGAATTGGATCGTGTCGTTAGAAGACTGCACGAAGTAGTTGATAGCATTGCCGTTCGGACAGGTCCCTGAAGTGAAGATAGGTGGGTTGCCGGTCTGGTCGCGAGGTGTCCGTGGTGTGCCGTCTTCGGTTCGCATGAGTGGGAAGAAGCGCGACGAGAAGCCGAGCGCGTGGGTGAACTCGTGCAGGGCGGTGGACACGTGGCGTTCGAAGTCGATGGCTGCCGACGTGAGCTTGTCCGGGCAAAAGTTGACCATGCCGAAGGTGGGTCGGTCGTATTGGTCTCGCTGGCACGTGGACGCGTACGCCAGCGTCGTGCCTCCCTGACAGTTGGTCGTGTTTTCCGCTCGTACGTAGATGAGGAAGTCGGAGTTTGGGATGCCAGTGCCTTTCGGACTGGTGGTGCACTGAGTGCAATCGGTTGAAGTGCAGCTGCCGCAGTATTGCATCGAGTCGAAGTGCGCGGCAGGCATCGGCATCTCCAGACAGGTGTCAGTGGTAGCGATGGAGTGACAGGTTTGCGTGGCCGAAAAGTAGCTAGTGCAGAAGTGGTGGGCGTAGAGGTTGCCGCTGACGGGGACGACCTGGAGAGCTGTGCGAACGCGTCGAATGGCCTCGTCCACGATCAACAACACTTGCGCGCGCGTCGGCTGATAGCTTGCTCAGGCTCACGTTGTCGAAGTAGGGCGTCATGCGAATGGGTTGGAAGGTCGATGTCGAAACTTGTGCTGTCGTGGAGCTGGAGGCGACTGCGCCCAGAGCTCGCAGCCTGCGGCTTCGCTCGAACGGGTGCGTGTTGTCGTAGTCCTGCTGTCCGACAACGTGTCGGTGGTCGAGCGAGTCATGGATGCAACTTTGCACGGCAGACCCGACGCCGAGCAGGAAAAGCGCGACCAAAGCAGGCCGGCAAGATCCGCGACGCAGCATCTTGCTGCTTGTTGGTGTTGCAGGAAGCTGCTGCGTTGGGAAATGAGAGATGCATCTGGATGGAGGTGCTTTGAGATCGCCATCGGAGGACGAGGTTCATTGTTGTTGACACGCTATGAATATGGCTAACATCGACATGGAATCCTAACTTTGTGTTGCACTGAGATGCATCTTATGTGGAGTTTGCGGGGTTTGATATAGAGGAAGTCGAACAAAAGTTGATCATGTGAAGTTGAAGCGAGTTGACCAATCACATCGCCTTAAATTATACTTGAATAAACTATGCACAACTGCATCTTTTCACAAACGAATCCACTTCAAACACTGTCGAAGACTCAAGTGGTCTCGCCCTCAAGGCTTACACGAAGGAGGTTCCTCCGGATCTGGAGCGCGACTGGGACTTCATGCGCCCTTGGTGCGCTCTCATACGGTCCAGAGTACGCTGCGGAGTGCTCAGCTGCGACGTTCTCGAAAACGACGAAGCGTTTCAGCCCACTCCTACCCAGTATCTCCACATCAACACGACCGCCAACAGTTCCTTCCAGTCTGTAACCCAAGGCATACTAGACCAACACAACATTCGAGAGGCATTGGCCTCGCTACCTTAGCTCACGTTGACTTCTCCGCGTGGCAATTTTTAACCGGCAACAAAACCATCGAGGACAAACTTCCATGCTATGTCCTACACGTGAGAGACATGGTCAAGCAAGATATTATCCAGTTCTGCGGGACCCACCAACTCACTAGCCTTAACCAAGGGTTTCTTAATGCGATGGCAGTAATCGTGACCTTAGATTCAAGAGAACATTTGCAGAAGGAAGACGTGGATATTCAGGTCCCGATTCGAGTGAGCAGCGACTCGTTGTTCGGTGCTCCTGAAACACTGAAAGAAATCTACGCGGCGGAAATGGTTGTCACCAAAGAATGGCGGAGGTTTAATCAGAGTCTAGACAACCAGCCCGTGCAGCCTGGGCCGCTGAGATGCACTTTTGTTATGGAGCCGATGGTGGCAAAAGCTTATAGTATTTCGGAAGGCACCATGACAGCATTGTCCCGACTAGTGCAACACAATGTTTGGTTTTCGCACCTTTCCGTACGAATCGAAAGTACACACGAATCAACACCGAAAGCCACGAAGGAGTTGATGCAATTAGTGACGGCTTTATTCGACACTTTGCGTCGTTACCCCGAACTCGCAAATACGAGATACAATCCCGCCCGGAAATGCACGTTCAAACGCGGCGGCGGCTTCAACTTGACACTGCATCTGCAATGTTACGACGTTCGATCTTTGGACGTGGAGGCGCTGTTCTCGGCTATGGCCATCAACCAGACCACTCGAAAGCTCTCGATCAGCACGGCATGTGATAGAGGGGGTATGGGAGCGATAGCTCTTTGTTTTGGAAGTGGCTGGCGTACGGAGTATTCTCGAAGCGAGCACGAGAGTGCTCAGCACTGGAGTCACTTACTCTGGACAGTATCAACAGCATGAGTACAAACGATATGCAAAAGTTTTGCGGCTTCGGAGCACCCGGAAGAATCTTTGCATCGTTGTCGACGTGGAATTAAGGATGATGCAGATGCAACACTACGTAGTGGTGCCCAGGTTTATCGTCATACTGTTGCCAATGGGATGTATCCACGCCAAGAGGCTGCTCCATTGAGATTTCCTGCTGCTCTCCACCCTGTGCGAATATTCAGTGACGATGGAAATAGTAAGTGGTTGAACGTGCTCATTGCAGGGCTAGGTCGCTGCCTCGTTCAACGCAGTGATTTGGAATTCAACGAGGTTGGTTCCGTACACAATGAGTCGAGCAGCTTAACCTCGCTCACAGTCTTCTTGCCTGAGCATTTGAACGTAGCAAAGCTAGACGGTCTACCGCACTTTCTAAAGTCTGTTGGTGCTTCGCTGAAATGCTTAACGCTTGACGCACCAACGATCAAAATGGACGAGAACGCAGTGTTGCGTTGCTGTCCCAATTTGCAGGAGTTGTGGCGACACCGTGGCATTTTCCATGTGCAATTCAAGGTTAGCGAATATCTGGTAAGAAACCAGCGCCTGCCAGAATTAAGGATTGTCTGGAATAACATTTCTGCTCTAGCCAGGTCACTGAGTGATTCTGAGGACCCCGTTTACAAGTGCGTTCGGTCATTGCGAATCCGCATGACTAATTTGGAGGACATTTACAGCAGCTACACACGAGTTCTCGTACATTATGGATACGCATTTGGATGAATTTCTGCAAATGCTGGAGGTGAACCAACGTTTAGAATACCTCGAGATAATCGTACCTGCTGAGTGCAGCAGATACGAGAAGTACTTCCAAGCGTATCACCAACAAACTCTTGGAAATGGATTGAAGTCATTATTGGCAAAAATCGCATTTCTGAGTGTGGTAGCTGCAAAAGGATGTCAACGAGATCGCGAGCAAATAAAAGGCGAAAAACGAGTTGGCTGACGCTCACTCAGGACTGGGAGACTTCGATGAGCACGCTATGACAAAGATCTTCGAGTTTGGGGCATCCCCGTGTTTCGCGAAGTGCACTTTAAGGCCATCTCGTATGAAGACGAATACACGCTTCCAAGTTAATGCTGATGCGCGTCATGGCAATCTTTGAGTGTCAGTGTGGTCATCGCTTTTGCGTTGGGTCAGTTCTTTCTTATCTTTATTTGCGCAGCTGCTTGAGCAAGTACATGCTCAACTGCCAAATCTGTTCAGCCACTTTCCATTTGTGCTTAGCGTCTTGACCAAGGTTAGCCGTGTGAGCAGCAAAGATAGATAACTTGGCCTGTAATGCTTGTCATCAGACACGGTGATCCTCTGTCTGTCATGGCGATCTCACAGCACCTCCATCCAGATGCATCTCTCATTTCCCAACGCAGCAGCTTCCTGCAACACCAACAAGCAGCAAGATGCTGCGTCGCGGATCTTGCCGGCCTGCTTTGGTCGCGCTTTTCCTGCTCGGCGTCGGGTCTGCCGTGCAAAGTTGCATCCATGACTCGCTCGACCACCGACACGTTATCGGACAGCAGGACTACGACAACACGCACCCGTTCGAGCGAAGCCGCAGGCTGCGAGCTCTGGGCGCAGTCGCCTCCAGCTCCACGACAGCACAAGTTTCGACATCGACCTTCCAACCCATTCGCATGACGCCCTACTTCGACAACGTGAGCCTGAGCAAGCTATCAGCCGACGCGCGCGCAAGTGTTGTTGATCGTGGACGAGGCCATTCGACGCGTTCGCACAGCTCTCCAGGTCGTCCCCGTCAGCGGCAACCTCTACGCCCACCACTTCTGCACTAGCTACTTTTCGGCCACGCAAACCTGTCACTCCATCGCTACCACTGACACCTGTCTGGAGATGCCGATGCCTGCCGCGCACTTCGACTCGATGCAATACTGCGGCAGCTGCACTTCAACCGATTGCACTCAGTGCACCACCAGTCCGAAAGGCACTGGCATCCCAAACTCCGACTTCCTCATCTACGTACGAGCGGAAAACACGACCAACTGTCAGGGAGGCACGACGCTGGCGTACGCGTCCACGTGCCAGCGAGACCAATACGACCGACCCACCTTCGGCATGGTCAACTTTTGCCCGGACAAGCTCACGTCGGCAGCCATCGACTTCGAACGCCACGTGTCCACCGCCCTGCACGAGTTCACCCACGCGCTCGGCTTCTCGTCGCGCTTCTTCCCACTCATGCGAACCGAAGACGGCACACCACGGACACCTCGCGACCAGACCGGCAACCCACCTATCTTCACTTCAGGGACCTGTCCGAACGGCAATGCTATCAACTACTTCGTGCAGTCTTCTAACGACACGATCCAATTCACCTCCGAGAGGGACCACGTCGTGGCCAAAATGGTGACGCCCCACGTCCGCGACTACGTGCAGAAGCACTTCAACTGCTCGACGCTCGCGGGAGCAGAGATCGAGTCGCAAGACGGCGGCTGCCTCGGCTCGCACTGGGAAGAGCGCATTTTCGAGCCCGAGTACATGTCGCCCGTCGACAGCTACCGCAATATCTTCAGCGGACTCACACTCGCTTTCTTCGAGGACTCGGGATGGTACCGCGTCAACATCTCGACCGCCCAGAAGATGCAGTTCGGCAACCAGAAGGGCTGCAGCTTCGCCACGGACAAGTGCATCGACCCCACTACACAAGTTCCTGTAGACGCTACCTACTGCACCAGCAACGGCGAAAGCTGCTCAGCCGACGGCATGTCGCGCTCGGCTTGCACCTTGGTGAATAACGCCGGGCAGTCTATCCCCCAGAGTACCAGTACTTCCCGGGCTACCCCACCAAAGGCGCCAACAACAAATTCCCCGACTTTTGCCCCATCAACGTCGGCTACACAGAGGGCGATTGCTCCATCACCAGCAACCTGCTCAAGATCGGCAGTACCAGCATCAACGCGCTTGGCGAGACCTATTGCCCTACTTGTAAATGCACGGCGACTACGCTACGCAGTGCCGACTCCTCTAGCTGGAGCATCTCGAACCGACAGACTGGATGCTACGCGATGCGGTGCTTCCAAACCACGAACACAGATACAAACGTGTCTGCATTTGCAGTGGAGCTCACCCTCCCTCGCAGCAAAACCATCGACAGCGTGAGTGTCAACTGCACCACGAAGGGCGACAAGCGCTCCGTTCCAGGCTTTACAGGATTCATCACCTGTCCTGACCCATTCGTCGTCTGTGACGCCGATGGCCCGAATCGATTCGTGATGACTGAAACGACAGAGGAAGGCACTGGGAGTTCTAGCAGCGGAACCACGACCACGACCACGACCACCACCACCGTCACGACTCGCACAACGATCAGCGGCGTAGGCGACCACCACACCGCAGCACTGGCGTTGCTAGGCCTGGCCTGGATCGTCATCGCAATTACCTCGTAAAAGGTCTCGCAAAATGTACCAGCAACGTAGTTTCTCGATCCCCCGCGTGTGTGAGTTCTCGAGATACATGTAGCAGCCGTGACGAATTGATTGTGTAACCCGTGAGATGTTCATCGACACCACCCTCAAGTGTTGCAACGCGAAAGCTACGGCACGTTTTCAGGGCCAAGTAGTTGTGAGCCCTCCACTTGGACGAATAATTCAATTGTGAGCTTGGCGAGCGAGTCAGCAATGACAGGATCGCTATCCTGGCACTGGCGAAGTTCGGCTCAATAAACGCTTGGGCCCTTGAGGACGGTCTGTTAATGATGAATGGCTCGAGTCGACAGCATTTCTGAACCAATGTCGATGGATCTTCACTAAAGTGTCCTGCAATAGGGTAAGCGACGCACCGCCTCGTGTCGGTCACACCAATACCAGCGAAACTTCCCTCCGCTTCCATGACACCAAACCACACGATCACTGTGCGGCCGTCATCACAGTACCGCCGCGCAACAAATGAGTCATAACATCCACGTCGTTGCCACAGTGCTTCTGGGAACTCACTCGAAACTTCACCGCGAAAGTGTCATTCCGACACGGAAGCGTGTTGAACTCAACCCTCTCAATTGTCCTATGCGGGAGCGATATCACCTCCCACATGGCCCCACAGACATCGTCAAATTCGTACGGCAAGTGCATCATCTCCACGTCCGCGAAACCTTCCCTGTCTCCAACCTGCTTCCGTTCAAACTTCCTCAGACCGTAGCGCCACTCGAACCGAACTCCCACGACTGCAAAACCTCATCTGTCTGCTGGTGCATCCCGCCCAGCTCTGTCAGTTCTTCTTACAGTGTAGCAGATGTTGTCGTTCGTCTTCGAGGCGGTCTCCACATTACCCATCCCTTCTCGTCGCAGCCACTTGTGGAAAGGGAGTCCCAGCCCTCAGATTAGCTTCGTTCATGTCGCTATTTGACTCTGTAGCACCGCGTTCTGCGTGTGCGCCACCACCCGGCGGCTTTCTCCCTGCGAGCGATCGCTCTCCAAGTGGACGACGCTCCACCAACTACTTCATCACTACAGAAAGGTTTGCTACAGAACCTCTGTATTCTAGTGACTGCGATTCCTCTCTCAGCTGCCGTTCCTGTCGCTCCAGCCAAGCTCGCTCCTCCTTCCGCCGCTGTCGATACAAATCGCGCCTCTGGCCAACAGATTTGGGCGGCGCTTTGGCTTGGTCACTTGTCAGCAGGTCGTGTGCGTCTTGGAGTTGCCTCTGCACATCCACACACTCCAAGCGGAAGTCCTGGGCCTCATTTGCCAGAGCCTCTTGGCCTTCCAACACCTTCACGCCGTCGGCATCGCCAGGTTTTGTCAATACCGTATTCCCCTTGTCATCAGCGTCGACTTGTCATACGGAGCCAATCAGACACGCAAGTTTTCTCTAATCAGATAATTGCTTGTCGTAAGAGCCACTTCAACAGCCGGTGCTGCTGTGGCCGAGTCCATTCAATTCGAGTGGCTGGCAACGAGCAAGCGCAGCTAGCAGCGGACTCTCGTTCATTCTACAACTACCACTATGGCAGGAAGACCTTGTGTTGGAGGGGATGGTCGAGTGCCCAACCGACACATGCGCGTATCCGTAGCTTACGCGGAGAAAAAGAGGTGCATCGAGCACTTTCTCAAAGAACGACGCCTAGATGACGCAATCTACGTCGTTTTTGGAGACCCCGACGACATGCGCAGCAAGAAGAAGCAAGTCCGAAAGTGGATCAAGAATCGAGTCGCGATATTTGCTATGTGTGCCAACGGCAAGAGCTCGCATCGCAAACTCAGGCATTCTGGAACTGCTACGTTGCTGTCGAAGGGGTTGGAAGAGCAGATAGTGCTGTGGATAAACAGTATGCGCCGTGATGGTATGCCAGTCTCGTTGAATATGTTGCGCGCGAAAGGAGTTGAGATAGCCAAAGAGATGTCCCAAGCTGCGGCAGTATTTCGCGGCTCTTACTCCTGGGCGAAGAAGTTTATGCGTCGCCACAGACTTTCTATTCGTACACGCACTCGTCAGGGTCAGACGACTCCAGCAGATGCCGAGAAGGCAGCACTTCAATTCAGCGCGCGTCCACCGTACAATCGTTGAACATGGAATCACACAAGTGTTTAATGCGGACCAGACTGGTACGATTTTGTTCTCATCTACTCAAACTGCTTACTGACACATCGAAGCTGTTTGTTTTGAGTATTTGCCTCGTAGAACAATTGATCACCGCGGTGTCAAGACAGTGTGGATAAAGTGTGCTGGAAAAGAGAAAGAACGAGCAACAGCGATGCTGTTAGGCGACTCACAGGGCAACAAGTACAGCCCGTTTCTTGTCTTCAAGAGCAAACCCTCGCGAGTTCCAGCCACGAAGGTTGCCAACGATGAACATCGGCACGGCTTCGGTAGACGAGTTTGGAAGGAGATCAAGGGTTTGCAAGAAAAATCCGACTGTGTTATCTACGGCAACGAAAACGCGTGGTGGGCGTCTAAATTATCGCTCACGTTTCTGCGTTATTTTTTGCAGATCGCCAAAATATTGAGGATCCTGTACTCTTGCTATGGGATGACTTCTCGGGTCATTGGACCCAAGAAGTCGTCCATTACGCTGAATCAATCAACGTCTTATTGATGAAGGTGCCGCCACGGTACACATACGTATGTCAGCCTGCTGACATTGCGTGGAATAAGCCTCTTAAAGATCGGCTGCGGGAGCGATGGGTGGAGCAAATGAAGCGGCAAATTCGTGATCACCACCTACAAGAGGAGCGACAGAAGGTCACGCAGAACGAAGATGCACTAGCAGCGCAGCAGATGCTGGATATGAGCGCAAGTATCTGTAGCGGAGAAATTGGTGAGGGCCGAGAGTTCTTCGTGCCCGAGGCGTATGAAGCGAGAGAGGCAGTTTGCAGCGGCACAAGCGACAGCGAGGACGATATGATAGCGCAGCCCACACAATCCCAGCGACAAACCCAGGACTCAAGGAGCTTTCAGCTCCGAGCTCCCACCAGGACAGACACAGCGATATGGATCAGCGAGGCGTGGCACGACTTGACCCCGTGTACTATTCAAAATGGCTTCAAAAGGGTGGGACTTTTGAACGACACTCGACGTGCACCGGAGATTCAGACGAACAATCAGACAGACATGTCCGCCGTGATCGATTGTCTACGTGCTCTCCAACTCCAAGGCAGATCTCGCAAGATGAGTGCTGTAGACTCTGATGACGACGCTGCCAATGTCTACAGCGATGACAACAGCAACAGCGAGCTTCTTTTAGCCTGTGACCATTCAATAGTCCTCGAGATCAGAGTTCGAGATTGTGTGGTTGGTCGCGCCGCCTCTGCTCAATCAGCAAGATCGGACCTTAGCATGAGGTCCTATGCTCGAAGGTACTGATAGCACTACGCTATCACACATCTTTCCAGCCGAGCCTCTGAGTTGAAAAATCGACGTCGTGTTAAAGAAATCCGACGCTATTTGATCAAAGGCAGACAAGTGCCATTGCGAGGACGGCACATTTCTTAATACTCCTGGCTAAGCTCCGTGTCTGACTCACTATCAAATGCAAGGTTTCCTACGGCCATTCGCGATGCGATAATCCGCCGCTCCCTCCTCTCTCTGGACCTCTTGTTCGACTCGATCCTTCTCTCGCGAGACTCGGACCCTATCGAGTACATTCGTCGCAGGTAGTTCTTGTAGTTTTCGCCGTCGTCGCGACGGAGAGGGTGAGCTCGGACGTTGATGTTTGTCAGCGCGACGCATGCTCTGAAGTACATCTCGTAGCGCTCCTCTTTCCAGCGGAATTTGTCGGCACACATAGCCCATAACGTGATGAGCCTACCAAAGTAATTCTCTACGACGACACGGTCGGAAGAGATGTCTCCATTCACCGCCTCTTGTTGGGGCGTCAGCGGTGTTGAAGGGCGGCGGCGAAAGGGGATGATGGCTCTGTGTGCGTCTGCAAGACCCTGGTATCCTTTGTCGGCCAGGATAGCCCATGTGTCCGGGTACTCCTCAAGCATGGGGTCACCATCTTCGAGGTTAGCGTCGGGCGGCGCCTTCACCATTGCAGCGAGGTGAAAGTCCTCGTTCTTTCGAAAGATGGTGATATCAGCAGTAGATCCTCTGTAGTGATGGGAACAGTTTATTGCCATCCCTGTAGGAATCACAGACAGCTCCGTTTTGTAGCCGTGAAGCTTGTGCTTGGCGCTGTAGTAAGAAGCCCGCTCGCTCTGCGTCCCGCTCGGCATATTAGCCTGCTGGAACGTCACATCCACAGCATTTCGAGCCGCTGGATAGTTTGTAAACGCATGTCCAGCGAGGACCACTTTGCGCATAGAGTAGTCGCGCTCAGCATGCTCTACGTAGCGCCTAAACACGTACGGCGATAGCACCTCTAGAAACCGGATGATCATCTTGTGGAAGGTTGGTCCCTTCTCCTCAAACGAGCTTGCCAGAAGATCCCAGCTCCCTCCGTTTTTCAAGACGCACAGCGTCATGAACAGGACGTCGATACCAGAGTGCTTGCACTTATTTCCTGGGCCAACGTTCCACCGCGTAGCCATGTGACCACTTACACGGCTCCACAGAGTGGAGATCTCTGTAGGTGTGAAGTTACAGAGATTTAAAACGCCTTCGTCCCGAACAGAGTGGCGGTAGTAGTCGAGCCAAGGGTGGGGAGAGTCTTCGTCCCCGTCAGCCTCGGGTAGCGTCACATGATGGTACCGAGCTCTCTTGCTGACCCTGTCAGCTTGGAGTTCTTGCAACACCAGATAGGATCGCATGGCAGTATCTCGGGCTCCAGCACGGGCACCTCGAGGTCTTGAACCAGTCGCTGAAGAGGAAGAGCGGTTGCGTCTGGTCTCCGGCGCTGCAGAGGCGGAGGAAGAAGAGCGATTGCGTCGAGTTGACGGCGCCGGAGCCGAAGAAGTGGACGCGGGGAGGTCGATCGGGGCATGGGGGCTGGGAGAGTAGGGGATTTCTTCAATGTCTGACTGATTGAACAATGAGCGCTCGGAAACACCCCGAGCAGGGGATTTCCGAATAGCAGCATGGCCACGCACTATCCGGTCGAATGCGCGACAAACGGGAATTGAGCAAAGGTACCGCTCACGCCCTACAGGTACGCCTTCGATCAATAGCAGACCGGGTAGGGCGACCACCCTGGTAGGTCACCAAGCAGCACGGTCACTAACCACAATCTCGAGCTCTGATCTCGAGGACTATTGCCCTGTCCTGATGTGCACATCTAGTGACGCTTTTGACAGGAAGAATACGGTACTACACAACAACTAGGTTTTGTCAATACACGACAACTACATAAATAGGTCTTTTGAAGCTACATTGTTTGTCGAGATGCCACTTCGACATAGACGATGGCGGACCAGCAGCTTCTGGACGACGTCAGCAGCTTCCTAACGCTCGAGCAGGCCGGACTGCAGCTGGAGGAGATGGACACGGAGGCGCTGCTGCAGTCGCTGCAGTCGCTGCAGTCTCTTCCCAATATCGAGCTTGCGGGGAATAGTCCCGTAAGTAGAAAAGAGGACGAAAAGAGGAGCAAACAGGAGTTGGCCAAGCTCAAGGCCGGCCAGCGGCGAGACGCCTACAGACGCAGACTCAAGGCGGAGTGGGCCAGTTTACGCCAGCAGGACCGAGAATTGACTCTGAAGTTGGAGCAACTACAACAGGCCAAGAAGGCCAGCGAGTCGGAGCCCAAAAGTGGGCCCCAAGACTCTGTAGGCCTCGCAGCGTGGCGAGCAATTGCGTTGCGGCAATATGATAGAAGACTGGAGGCCGAGGCGGTCCAGAAGAGACTGCAGAGCGCAGTGAACAGTCGAGCGGTGATGATCCAGGACCTGGAGGACGTGCTCAAGAAAAGAGCTCGGGGCTTGGAGAATTTAGACGAAGACGGCGCTCAAGTGCCAGAGAAGAAGGCGAGACTGGGGACTAGAGATACAGTACTCTACAAAACCTACTTTGACAGCCTAGATCTGTTGTACACCAAGTTGGATGACGTGTTCTGAGAAGTGGGCACGACGCCAACGCCCGGAGGGATCATCCGTGACGAGCCCAAACGGAAGGTGGATGGAGAGACGGAGTACTTCGAGACGATCGGGGTGGGGAGAGTTCCGTTCAACTACAAGAGAACGTGTGATGCTGTGTGGGAATTGGCGTTGGTTCCTCATCGACAGGAAGGTCGACGGGTTTACGACGGCTTGCCAGACCCCGAGAACTCGTCGGCCATACAGTTCAATGCCCCACTTCGCTACGAGAACAGCGAAGTTTTCCCAAGGAAGGTGCATCATGTGGTAAGGAGGTACGTCGAACAGAATCGTGTCGTTATCTTGTGGCGAGCTCTGTGTGAGCCAAGTGGCGATACGCCTGGGCTGACTTCTGACGAGACGGGTTGGTGCGTCGTGCATGCTCCGCCCACTGACTCTGAAAATGCGGCCATGACGCTTGTGCAAGCGTGCATCCGTATAGTGCCCATGCACTTTCAAAACGGCAGCACGGAAAAGGCGACAAAGGACCAGTATATGACGCTGATGGTTGCGTCAGAGCAGGAAGACTACCAAGAAATCGAGCGAATGATGGAGCGACTCATACTGGACGATGCACTGGCGACAGACGGCTTGGCGATTGATGAGCTTGGAAACTTGTGTTCCAACACAGAGTGACCAATACAATCTTGTATTAGTGCTGTGGTCTTGACTCGGTGGCTCAGAAAGAAAAGGATCGAAGGACCAATACGTCGCGAGACTGGGCAGGAAGTCGAGCGAATGCTGGAGCGAGTCGTGCTGGAAGACGAGTTTGATGGTGATAAAGTCTGACATAAACCAACTTGTTTAAGGGGATCATTAAGAAGTGGATGCACTCGTGTAAATAGTTTTGGGAGTACGGTCTGTACGGTAGCTCTTCCATGTGAGTTTTCCAGAGCTTGAAATGGTGCACTGCATCCCTCGATGGCATCGGTAAAAGCGTCCGACTACATGTGGTGTGAATAAGAAAGAAACACTCGTGACTAAACAAAAAAGCGTATGTAAACCAAATACCGTAGAGCAGATCACTGCTCTGAAAACAGAAGGCGCGCCACTTTCTGAATCCCGATGTCGACGGCATTGGGAAAGTGGTCTGACGGCCTCTGTGCGACAGCGACACATATTGCGGCGGCTCGTGGAGGTGGAGATTTCCATCGTAATTGCTGATCGACGACATTTTGTAGATTTCATGACTCAGATGACGAGGCAGATCTTCGTCATCATAAATGGACATTGAACGCACTCGCGTTTCTTAGCTTTCTATATAAATTTCATGCTAGGGCTAGACCATTTAGTGTCGAACAAGTTGGAGGAGCAAATGCGAATGCCGCCAAACAAGATAAGATAAGAAACAAACATCATTTCTGGAAAACTATTCGGCTTAACCCTAGCCTTATTGAAAACCTCATGCTTACTCATGGGATCCGCTGACTCACACATCACAGCACCGTATCTGCGGTCCGAATTCATTTTGCTTTGAACTTGGACCGACAATGGCCACCAATGCGGCCTTCCTGGATGAAGTAACTGAATTCCTCGAGACGGAAGCTCTCTGTGGAGTGTCGACCCCAAGGTCGCAGCAAAGTGCATCCAAGCCACGTCGTCTTCGGTGACTCCCTCGACACATTACGGAGCAGTCGTCACTCTGACAAAGGGAACCACCACGTCGACCGTCGGGAAAAGTATCGTCAAAAGATTAAGAGCGAACGGAAAGAGCTCGAAAAGAGCAGCGGCAGCTATTTATGACGCTGGAACGACTGAAGCAGGAAAAGCAGGCGAGGACGACCACCCCTCGCACAGATTTGGCCCTCTCGGGAACGCTTTGGCGCGATGTGGCACTTCGCCAGCGAGAGAAGCGAGAACAGGCGGAAAATGAGGAAAAGAGACTGATGATGGTCACAATTCGCAGGTCGCTTACCTTAAAAGCCTCAGCGAAGTTTTCCAGAACTCATTGAAGAGATCGGATGCTGCTGTCCACGGAATCGACGAGTCCAAGTGGCTGCGGATGAAATCCTCTGATATAGACGTGTTTAAACAGTTTATGGAAGAGATCGACGCAGACTACGCGAGGACCGACGACGTGTTTGAAAATTCCGGACTGGCGTCCATGTCGGAAGGCGTGGCGTTTTCGGAGCACCAACGCATGGGAGATGGAGCGACCGAGTACTTCCAGTATCGGATCAAACTCCGCTACCCGTTTGCTTTCGAGCAAACGTGTCGCTACATGTGGAGATTGTCAACGCTGCCTCATCGACAGCAAGATCGACAAGTGTACGAGGATATTCCTGACCCGACCAACACGATCGCTTTCACGTTTCGGTACTCTCAAACTTTGACTGGGGGTTCGACTGCTTCCATCTTGAAGCGCCTCGTAGCGCGACGGTTTGTGGGGGACAATCGGATGGTAATCATGTGGAAAATCTTCGCTGAGGGTGAAGGAATATTCAGCGGAATGGACCGCGTCGAGACGAGCTGGACGAGTATTCGTCCGTCCGACGACAAGCCAGACACGGAGACGGTACTGGAAATCTGCTTTCTTCAAGTTCCTGTTACGTTTTGCACCCTAAATCTGGGACCTCAAGCTGTTGATCAATTCCGCGAGATGCTGCAAGGAGAACTCCAAGATGACGAGGCAGAGATCACGACTGCGATGGAAAAACTCTTTATCACGGACGCGCTCAACAATGCTGTCAAACAGGAATAAATGGCATGTTTAGAGCCGTAAGTTATTGTAACAAGACTGCGTCATTTGTTCCTGCCAATTTCTTGCGGCGTTTCGTGAGTCAGGAACTTGTTCGTTGCCCCAGCTCTTTCAGTTGAACGTCACCCAGAAACATTTCTTGGAATTACTTCACTGGCAATTTGCGTTTGTTTCTTGCATCCATAGACTTGGCGCAGGCGATCTCCACGACCACGTGTTCTGTAAACCGGTTGCCCAATCGGCCTTGTGCCCACAGAAGAACTCGCGAGGAATTACTCCCAACTCAGTGCAGTCAAGAGCTCATCCAAGACGGGGTTTGGACAGATTCCCAAACTTTCACGCAAAGCTTATCCGACAGATCGGACGCTACTGCTGTGGTTGCGCCGATGCAACCGTGTAAAGAGGTTTATACATATAACGTGTTTCCTTCTTCTTGGTGTTAGTCACCATGATGCGGTGGACCGACTGCAGTAGAATTGGACAAGTTGTTGTACCTGTACCATTATATCGTCGTTTTCCATGTCAATACAGCGAAATGGGGCACAGTCGCGTCGTATTGTTGTGAGTTGGCGAGGCCGGCTCGAGAATGGAGCTGGACGGAGCCCCCATGGGAGTGGTGTGGTGGGTTCGCTTGTGCTGCTTGAAGAAAACTTCAAAATGACTCACTGTCGCTTCGACTCCAACGCTACATCCCAGGTATAACAATACTTCGTTGTGGCTTCTTGTCGGGGGACGACACTCCAAGTTTGATGACATCACCTTCCAAACCTGGAAGTAGGTGACCATCCCCTTCCTCTATCTTCGGGATAGGACAACCCCATCATCATTCTGACTTTTGCGCCGCAATGGCGACCGAGGCCGCGTTCCTGGACGAGGTGGCGGCCTTCCTGGAGTCGGAATACTTCCCTTCACCAAGAAAGTCTATTAGCAATGACCAGTCTAAGTCAATGGAAGGAATGGAGCGACGAAAGAAGTACCGTCAACGTCTCAAGAACGAACGCGAGGAGCTTCGGCAGGCGACCAAGAAGTTGGCTCGAAAGCTAGACGAAATTCGGGCGGAAAAGGAAGGCCGGAAGACCAAGGCTCGGACCAATGTCTCTCTCTCGTACTCGTTCTGGAGAGACGTAGCACTTCGACAGCGTGAGCTTCGACAACAGTCTGAAGCGCAGCAGAAAAACTTTTCGTGGCCGTCACCTCTCAAGCCGCGTACGTCGAACACCTCAGTGGGGCATTCCGTGAGCAACGTCAGCAGAAAGCGATTTCATCGCTGGACGAAGAGCAGATCGGCGAGTCCAAGTGGATTCAACTCAAGGCCTCAGACACGGCCGTGTTTGACATTTATGTGGACGAGATCGATGCTAGTTACGCTCGAGTCGACCAAGTGTTCGAGGAATGCAAGATGGAGTCGCGACCTCAGCAAGTCTTTTACTGGATCCATCGACGCGAGGAAGACGACGAGGTCGAGTACTTCCAACATATTAACAAGATTCTCCACCCCTTCAGTTTCGAGGACACCAGTCGAGCGATGTGGAAGTTTGCCAAGTTACCTCATCGACTGCAGGACCGCGAAGTGTATCAGGCCACAACTAACACAATTGCGCTGAAGTTCCGTCAGACTCGAACGCTGAATTGCGGGTCGGTTGTGTCAATTGTGAAGCGCGTGGTGTGTCGCCGCTACGTGGAAGCTGCTCGCCACGTTTTCGTGTGGAAGAGTTTCACTGAGGGCGAAGGCATTTTCACGGGTATGGACACGACTGAGACGAGCTGGATCACGATCCGGGCGTCCGAGGATTCGCAATCGGAAGCGATTATGGAAGTCTGTTCTCGTCAAGTGCCAGTGCCGTTCGCCTCGACAAAGCATTTCAATTTGCCAGTCGATCAGTTCCAAGAAATGATACTGAGCGAGGTCAAACTGGACGAGGTGGAAGTCACCAAGTCCATGAAGACGCTCTTGCTCCACGACACGCTTAAAGACCTTGCCATTTAATGGCCAACAACAGAAACAATTACACATATACATGTAGCATTCATATTTTGTTTTAGACGTTGACTGTTTGACGGTCTTCCAGCAGCATCTGCTCCATTTGCTGAGCCAGCGTGAGCGTATGCGGTTGAGCAGAGCGCATCATAAACTCTGCATATTTGTTCATCTCTGGAGCGGTGATCGTTTCCGTGGGGTTTAAAAACATCGGAACATTGTGCTCGCACGTCCTCACATCCGTTCCAGTCGACGCAGCTCGCAAGACAGTCCAGCCAGTATTGTTGAAATAGATCCCGGCATATTTTCCGTCACTCTGGAAGAGGCCTCGCCACACCAACACGGTGCGATTTGGCTCAACATACCGCCGTATCACAATGACCAACGAGAAAGGAACCATCTCGCCGGACTCGCAAAAGAAGGCTGTCATGGACTTGACGGCGATTGTGTTTTTGGATCGTCCACTGCTTCATGAAGACCTCCGCTCGGGTTTTGACGAAAAACGTGACGTATACTCTCGAACATGACGTCGGCTGTCTTTGGGTATCTGCTAGGCAGAACGAACGCGGTCGTACTTTCAAAGAAGGTGATCCCTCTCATAGTATCCCACTTGCGCTTCGGCACATAGTAGTTCGTGTTGGTTGGTGTAGGTTCTGCTAGCCCACTTTGATGCAACATCTCGTCGGTTCGAGCGTACGCCGCATCCATCTCCAGCATGAAGTTCTCGTACATCTCAAAGTCGCCAGGAAGCCACTCGTGCTTCGGTACGCTCTTGTTCGTTGAACTCGCGAATTGTCGCCACGATTCGAGTAAGTTCTGCATGACTGCCGCTCGGTGTTCAATTGCCAGTCGGAGGTTGCGCTGTTCGCCTTCGACTTGCAGTCGTGCAGTCAACTCTTTCGACGCCATCGCTTGCCAGTGCACGTTGCCGACTCCATGGACTCGAGAGTTCTTCAAAGCCACAAGCTGCACACTCAGCTGCGTGTTCTGCAGCCTCAACGTCTGCCACTCGGCTTTCACGCGTTCTCGATGGCGATTACGTCGCTTAGTCGCTTTGGCCCGCTTGACGGCCAACTTGAACGCTGCGTCGGCTGATTTGTCGACTGGGCGCTTGTCGACTGCACAAAGAGCTTGGAGGCTGCCAAAATGGTTGGTGCTGGTCTCCAACGGCTCCTTGTACTCGTTGAGGACGTCAAGCAGCGCTCGTTGCTCGAGTTCGTTCAGGTTGAACGTCGTGGGGAGGCTTTCTCGGCTTGGATGGTCGTCAGAAGTTGGGAGTTGCTTCCTGGACGTTGGGGAAGTCGATACGGAGGTGGAATGGGGCTGCAAGTCCCACAGAAGTTGGTCGAAGCCCACCACGGAGTCGAGGTCGTGAGTCATCCTGCGTAAGACTCGGAATGACCGGGAGATAACGTGGACGACGAGAGAGCCCGTGACAAATCACTCGCCAGTTCTTTTCGTGCCCATGTGGCTGGACCAATGGCACGCAAAAGTGATGGCGCAGATCACCAACGCGGACAATGTTTAGTCACACTTCAAGGCATATGAACGGCCTTGTCCAAGACACATGGCCCTGAGGTAAAAGTGCTTCCGTACGTTTGATGAGTCCAAGCGTCGGACTCCGATGAGTGTCTGTATTTTTCCACAAATTCCGTCGTAGTAATTCACGATCTTTCGGACGGTCTCAGCTAAGATGGAGACGTCCGGGGATATGTGTTTGTCTTCGGGTGCTGTGTTATGGTCTGCTACATGTCGCCGTTGTTGATGCGACGCTACTGGCAGGACTGGGACTTCATCTACATCTGGGACGACCGTCTGAATTTCGTGGAGAATGACGTGCTACGAAGCGAATGGAGTCTCGAGGCCATCTATTCCATGCTGACAATGGTAAGGATCAATGTGTATGAGCCGTTGGCGTGGATCGTCAAGTTTGCTACTGTGCAGATTGTGGGGTTGAGTCCATGGTGGGTTCGACTGCAGTCGGTGGTCTTGCACTTTGGGGCTGGGCTTGTGCTCTCCAAAGCCTCTGCGATGCTGTTGGATGTCGACTACATGATGAGCAAGATCCAGAACCACGATGGGGTTGGTCTCCAGATTGTGACGGGAGTAAGCAATAGCCATTTCCGTGCCTGTTGTTTGAGTGCCGTTGCGTTTCTGGTCCATCCGATCCACGTAGAAGTCGTGGGGTGGCCGTCGGCGCAGTCGTACACGCTTGCGGCACTTTTTGGCCATCTAGCAACGCTTGTGTATGTAAAGAATATTCATCAGAAGGTGTTGGAGTTCGTCACGAGAAGTACAAGTCGATCGATAAAGGTTTCGTGTTTGGGAGATGAGTTGCTGTGGAGTGGAGTCAAGCACAGCGATCTGCTCTCGTCTGGTAAAGGCTGTTACTACATTGCTGGGGAAGTCGACATGTTTTAACCTCCACTGCTTTGGTTTGTAGGTTTGTATTTGTGTGCACTCCTGTCGAAAAGTATCGTTCTTCTATTGCCAGCAAGTTTTATTCTCTTGGATGTGTGGGTCTTCTCGGCAATTTACTCCACGTCGAAGCTGAAGATCACCGCCAAACAGCTTCGACTGTATCTTGCCAGTAAATTGCCGTCCGTTGCAATTTGTTTAACGTTTGCTGCGGTGACTCTCGCGTCAAATGTTGAGGAGAAGGCCCCGATATCATATCGCTGTCCATTGGAGAACGTGTACTCAAAGCAATTACAGCCCCAGTCTGGACATTAAAGCACATTTTGTGGCCTGCAAAGCTGCGACCGCATTATCAACTTCACAGTGGAGAGATTAGTCTGGCCAATCCAGAGTATCTCTTGATGTTTGCAGTGATGGTTGCTGCTGCGGTGATACTGATCAACCATTTGTGGTATCGCGGGATGTCCAAGCACGTATTGGCATTTATTTTTCCCTCGCAATGCTCGCTCCAGTGTCGGGGCTGGTTCAACACGGAATGCTTTCTGCTGGTATGAACCGATACGCTTATCTGCCAAGTATAATCGCTGTTCCTTACGGAGGCTGGATAGCAGCGCGCTGGGTGCTTCCAAGAGCGCATGAGTTTAACGAAGGAAATCTCAAACCAGAGCAAGAGAAACCTCGACGTACTGGGAATTCGACGGCCAAGTATAGCCGCGTCATTTGTGCTGTAGTGATGGCGACGATGCTCTCGATCTCGACCAAACTTTTCTCCGCATGGAGGAACGAAAACGCGTTGTATCGTTATGCGCTCAGGTAAGCGTGCCACATTACCATGTTAGTTCCCAATCTCACCTATGTGTTTTAATTTCACAGCATCGATCCGGCCGACTGGAAAATCCTGGGCCATCGTGCCGAGTATCTCGCAAAAGCTGGACAGTGTGGGCATGGCACCGAATGCGCGCAAATGTTGGGTCTCGCTCATGAATTCGCCCCTCGCGGCTCGCTGAAATCGACGTTATACCGACTCCACCTGCTTGTGGCTCTCGGGCATATCGAACACGCATGCAATGAATATCTGTCGCTCCGGGAGATTCACCCTTCCAGTGGTTCGGTTCACAATAACGCCGCTGTATGTCTTGTTGGACAAAACACAGCGGAGGCCAAAAGGAATTCGCAAAAGCTCTTCGCTGTCGAGAGCAAAGGATGACACAAGGTACGCACATCGAGAACGCCCGAGCATTTGATGAATGGATGTCGACGCACTTCCAGCAGCTAGTAAACGGAGAAAGCGTTCCCGAGTATAAAGGTCACATTACCTATTGATTGGGAGGCCAGAGTTTAGCAACTTCGAGAGAACTTGGCAACTACATTGAAAAGATATCCATGGTTTCAAGCATATACAAGGCCAAACCGTTTTTGCTTGAATCGTGCGTGACTAAACATTTTTCGTGCTGGCGACGATCTGACATGCAGCGTCAGTTTTTGCGTGCCATGGATAGAAAACGAGGGTCAAATGTATCCAATCAGAGGAAAGGATTTAAATGTCTAGGAATTGTATAGTATAGTATTTTTAATATAACAGCAGACGTAGGGCAGCTGTGGAGGCCACGTGGCCTCCATCCGCCTGAACTGCTGGGGGACGGCACTCTTGTATTTGGCCGCCCTCCCCACAGATCTCCGAACCTGATAAACTGGTAGCACTTGTTGGTCCCAGCCCCTTTGACGCCCATGCCTTCCACGAATGCCCAGCTTCGTGCTGAGATCGATCGACTCAACCAGGCGATGGCGGACCGCTCAAGAGTTCCAAGCCAATTGCCCAAGTTCACGGGGAAGCGAGGGGAAGACGTGAGGGAGTGGCTGTTCCAAGTGGAGAACGCGTGCCGGATCAACGGCATCGCAATTGAAAACGAGAGCGCCCGCCTGCCAGGCATCGCAGGATCAGCGATGGAGAAGCCGGCGTCCGGCTGGTTTCTCCACTGGTCGTCGACGACACCGAGTGGGGAGCACACGTGGGGGATTTTCCGTGAGCATGTGCTCCAACACTTCGAGGCGTCGAACTACCAGTCGGTGCTGCGAGAGAAACTCCAGCGTCTCAAGCAAACGGCGGACATCGAGACGTACAACGGCGAGTACTCTGCTCTCATCTTCCGTGTCGAAGGAATGAGCGTTCTTGATCAAGTACTGTGTTATGCAAACGGGCTGAAGCCCCGCACGCGCAGCTACGTCAAACTTGAGAATCCTGAAACGCTGAGTGGCGCCATGGATCTCGCGGTCAAGTACGAGGTCACCCACTTCGTAGAAGAAGCACGTGACCGTCAAGTTCACCAAGACAAGACGAAAACTCCAAGCAACCGCAGCTCAGCTCCAGGGAAACGCTCAAAGAGCAAACCCCTCCGTGGCAAAGGCCGTTTCAAAGCGAGTTCGAAGTCTAAAGATGGCGAGAGCCGCACGTGCTTCTTCTGCAAGAAACCCGGCCATATTAAGGCTGATTGCTTCGCTTGGAAGAAGGAACAAGCCAAACAGGGAAACGACAAACCACGTCAGTGAGCGAGGGTCCTGGCGTGGTCGAGAAAGTAGCCGGAACCGTTAAGCTGGAGAATATCAGCCTCAACCTTCTGTGCGAAAACCCTCTGGTATACAAGTCGCGCCCACTGTTCACTGTGTCGGGAGAAATCACCGTGAACAACACGTGCATCAAGACACGAAGCATGTTGCTAGATAGCGGTGCCACCACAATCTATGTGTCGCGAAAATGGGTCAACGAGCACCAGCTCCAGACCACCAAGTTCGATGACAAGAATATTCGTGTCAAACTTGGAGATAATCAAATCGTCGAGGCAGCACTGGAAGTGTTGCTGCTGCATATCATGGCAGCGGGATCGGACAAGGCGTACAGGTGCGTCGCGGTTGTCTATGATATCCCGGACGAATTCGACTGCATCCTTGGGATTCCGTTCTTCGAGGACACGCAGCCGAAGATCAACTGGAGAAGTCGCAGGATCGAAGGAACAACAATAGAGACTCAGCGAGTCAAGCGAGCAATCGAGGTCAGTGTACCGATCGAGGAAGGCGGACCGGTGAATGCCTCCGGGCTTCGGAGATCTGTCGGGGCGAAAGGTCTATCGGCGAAAAGACCCGATTCCTGTCGAGGCGCCGCGCTGGAAACGGATGTGAAGTCACCTGACAATCTTGTTCGCGAAGCTGCGTTGAGTAGCGCCCCAAGTGTTGTTTGCGAACAACAACAAGAAGCTTCAGTCGGCAGAGGTCCGACACGAGAAGACAGCACGAAGTCGTCTTCGGATAAGGACGTAGTGCGTGCGGAAAGCAGCAACGTCCGGGGAAAAGACACCGTCGTAGACAAGATGTTCATGATGGGTGTTGTCGATGATAACGGTGTGCAGACCAAATTCATCACGCGAAAAAACTTCGGAAGTTCTTGAGGATCAAGACGAAGACTCCAGAAGAACCTGACTTCATGTTGGTTCTGACGAATGATACGATAAAGAACGTCGCACGCTCACTGCAACGGCGTGACCAACCCGACAATGTCGGAGCAGCGAAAGCGCAACGCTACCTGGAAACAGATTGGGAGAGTTTCCGGTCGAATCCAGCTTTTGACCTGTTGACGGAGTATAAGGACACGGTGTTCCGTCCCGAACTTCCTGAGGGTCTTCCAGAGAAGCGAGAGATCGAGCACCGGATCGACGTGAAAGACCCAAATCTCGCTATGTATCGGCAACAGTGGCGACAATCACCGGAGCAACAACGCGAGATAGTGCTCTGGGTTGAAGATATGGTGAAGAAGAAACTCATCAGACCAAGTATCAGCCCACATGCTGCGCCAACGTTCTGTATCCGGAAGCCTGTCGGATGGCGGATTGTCCATGACTATCGGTACTTGAATTCCAACACGATCCGCCAAAGTATCCCGATGACAAGGAAAGAAGACATCCTGGACGCAATGGCGTGAGCATACTGGTTTTCGACGATGGATTTGATGTCAGCGTATTACCAAGTTCGCATGCGAGAAGAGGACATCAAGTTCACGGCATTTCAAGCACCAAACGGACTCTGGGAGTATCTTGTGCTGCCCATGGGAGTCTGTAACGCGCCAGCAACAATGCATCGCTTGACTTCAAAGATGTTTCGTGGGATGGAGAACACGAAGTCGTTCTACGACGACATTTACATCTTCACGAAGTCACCGCAGATTGAAGAGCACTTGGAAGCGATTCGAAAGACGTTAAACATCTTACGCGACAACAAGCTGTACGTCAAGCTCTCCAAGTGTGTCTTCTGCGCAGACGAGATTCCTTGTCTTGGAGATTTCGTCGGACGAAATGGCGTACGCATGGATCCCGATAAGGTACAGACCATAAGGGACTGGCCCGTACCACGAACCCAAGAGGAGCTTCACAGCTTTCTAGGCTTGACAGGTTACGTCCAACGATTTTGTCCAGAGTACGCTTCGCTAACAGCAACCATGTTCGGGCTATTAAAGAAAACGAACAAGCGTAACGCAAAGATCCACTTCAGCGACGAGCAGCTGAAGAACTTCAAAGAGCTGAAACGGCGGTTGTGCAACCCGCCAGTGCTGCATTTGCCTGATTTCACACAGCCCATGCACTTGCGTACGGACGCAAGCAAGTTTGCGGTTGGAGGCGTTCTCTTCCAAGTTGTTGACGGCGTGGAGCGACCACTCGCTTATACCAGCCGGAAGATGAAGTCAGCCGAATTGAATTATCCAACACAGCAGCAAGAACTTTTGGCCATTGTACACGCACTTGCCGCTTTCCGGATATATTGCTTGGACAAACCACCAATAGTGGAAACAGACCACAAGAGTCTCGAGGGGCTCTTTACGCAAAAGATGGCAAATCGACGTCTTGCACGCTGGTACGACATCCTCGCCGAGTATCAACCGATATTCTCACATCTTCCGGGCGCGAAGAATGGGATCGCTGACGCCTTGAGCAGACGACCAGACTTGCAACCGGAGACGAAGTTCTTCCATGATCTAAGTGTCACAAGCTTCAACAACTCGTCGTTCCAGCTAGAGATAACGGAGGTGGCGACGGACAGCGATTTGGTTAAGGACATCAAAGCAGCATACTCAAAGGACCGCGAGACACGTGCAATCTTGGCAGCCATCAGGGATCGTGCGCAAATGGAGAACCATCGGAAATCCAAGCAACAGCGAAAGAAGTACAGGAACTACACGGAGGTTCAGGATCTGTTATGGTACCAATCCCCAGTGGATGATGTTCCTCGGCTCGTAGCTCCCAACTCGCTGAAGCTTCGTCTACGTATCATCGGCGAATGTCACGAGTCCAACTACGGGGCCACCCCGGTGCAGAGCGCACGTACTTATCGCTAGCGCGAAATTGGTACTGGTCCAAGATGTTCAAGTCGATTCAAAAGTACATTGCAGACTGTGAACCATGTCGTCGGAACAAGCCACGGTTGACGAAACCACCAGGACTTCTAGAACCACTTCGTATACCAGATGAAAGATGGTGATCCATTTCCATGGACTTCATCACGGATCTACCACCCACGAAGGGCAAAGTAGACTCGATCTGGGTAGTTGTCGACCGATTGACCAAGAGATGTCACTTCGTGCCGACTACGAAAACGGTAACAGCAGAAGGTGTAGCTCGTCTGTTCATCGACCACATCTAGCGACATCACGGAATGCCGACAAGCATCGTGTCCGATCGAGATCGCAAATTCGTGTCTGCCTTTTGGCAGTACGTTTTCAAGTCCATCGGTACGACGCTGAACATGACGGTAGCCCATCGTGCTCAAGGCGACGGTCAGACGGAACGAATGAATCGGACGCTGGAAGAATATCTTCGTAGTTTTGTGGGGCCACAGCAGGACGACTGGGATCTCCACCTCGCCAACGCAGAGTTTGCAGTTAACTCGACCGTGAATTCGAGCACGAAGACTACTCCCTTCGAGGCAGACCTGGGATACGTTCCTTTGAACCCTCTGCAATTGACCACGGATCAACTAAAGGGAGTGGTCATCAGCAAACGTGGAGCCGAATTCCAAGAGAAACAAGCTGCAATACTGTTGCGATGTCGTGAAGCTCTAGCGCAGGCACAAGAGCGGATGAAAGATGTGTACAACCACAATCGTCAAGAGCAAGAATTCCAAGTCGGCGATCGTGTGTACCTTAGCACGCAGCATTTGGACCCAAAACACATAGGGTTGCCAAATTCGTCGAAATTGGGGCCGAAGTGGATTGGACCATACAGTGTTGTCCGACGCATCCACAACCACGCATATGAGCTGAATATCCAGTCAGGAAACAAGCTCCATCCAGTTTTTAACACGGGGTCGTTAAAACCTTACATCACGCCGACACGAAGTTCCCGCCTCCATGATGTGGTAATGGCCGACGGAAGTATCGGCCAACTCGTGAATCGACTCCTCGGAAAACGAACACGAAAACGGCGCGTGCAGTTTCTGGTGGAGTGGGTGGGTGAAGAAGACCCGACTTGGGAACCAGTCGAGAACTTATCACAAATTCCAAACTTGATCGCGGAATTTGAAAACCAACGGAAAACCAAACGAAGAAGACGAAAAAGAAATTGAAAGGGGAAAGCGTATCTCCTAGACGTCCGCAGTTACTGCAACATCTTCAGGCGCTTGACGACTTCTTTTCGCTGCGCTTCTTGCGTTTCCCACTGCTGCCTTGGAATTCCGGGACGATCTCCACAAAGTTCATAAAGCGAACGTATTGAATCCAGAGCTGGTTCTCAAGCGTTTGAATTTTGTACGGCGGTTCGGACTTCTCATCATACCCGTCCAGGACTTGAACAAACTGGGGTGAGTGAACGACGATAACAAAGCAGTGCTCGAGGTCTCCATCACCAGCACACGTGAGGTAAACTCCCGGATCCAGCCCATAAACGAAGACAGCAAAGCGTTCGACATTGTGGTAAGAATTCTTCACCACCTTGCGACAAAGCTTCTCGTAATTCAACTCGATCTGGAGAGAACGGAGATACTCGTAGAAGGCAGCAGCATCTCGGCGAAGGACACCGTATTCCATGTTCCGAGGATACGCGTCCTCAAACGCGTCCCACATTTTCAGCGTGACCAGGTCGCGGCGGCCCAGGTAGGTACACGCCATTTGAAATGCCTCCAGAAAGCACAGGCCAGAATCAGAGGCGTAGGCACCAGCGAAGTTCGCTTTCCGGTACTTCGTGAACGGTAGCCTGGAACCGGAAGCCTTCCATTCATCAACTTGACGCATCATCTCAGGATAATCTACCAGATTCTCCATCCACACGTAGCTCAATTCAAGAGGACGGCCTCTCCACTGCACGAGATATGACCGGTGTGGGGATCACCATCGCTATCCAACAAACGCACTAAGTCGAAACGTTTGTTGGGGTCAATGGGAGCCGTCAAGTCGTAGTGGTTCTTCCAATTGGAAGTGGGATGCCGCTCTGGCGGGGAGGCAATGGCTTTGGGTGACAGACGCGCGGAATATCTGCACGGCGACGAAGTCTCTGAAGCGGGCGGCTTCTGTCGGGACCATCGTCATCCGCAGCGTTAAGCTCATCTGCCAAGCCGCATAGATCGTCATCGACACTTGGTCTATTATCATCAGTTAACGGGAGGGAAGGCACCGCAGGCGGCGGAGAAGGTGGGACGACACGTCCGTCCTCACAGGAGCCATCAACGGACGACTCCACAGAGATCAGCAGGGCTTCTACAGCCTGCACAACGAGCGGCTCAACGTCACCAATCAAGCCGACCACCACAGGGGCCGTGGCCGACGACCGAGCTGCAGAAGCGGCGGTCTCCATCCAACACCAGGATCCGGCCACGGTACCGAAGCACCGAGGACAGCCAAGCGCCGACGAATTCCACGCTCCACAGCCCAGCCAACAAGCGGAGGCCCAACAAGCGGTAGCGACCCAACAAGCGGCGGCGGTCCAACAGCAGCGGCCCAACAACAGCAGCGGCGGCCCAGTAACAGCAGCGGCGGCCCAGTAACAGCGGCGGCGGCCCAACAAGTGGCGGCGGCCCAACAGCAGCGGCAGCGGCCCAACAAGCGGCGGCGGCCCAACAGCAGCGGCCCAACAACAGCGGCAGCGGCCCAACAAGCGGCGGCGGTCGGGCGGCGGCAGTCCAGCGAAGATTCCGAAGTGAGAGTGATTTCTGTGGAGGGGTGAGTGTATCCAATCAGAGGAAAGGATTTAAATGTCTAGGAATTGTATAGTATAGTATTTTTAATATAACAGCAGACGTAGGGCAGCTGTGGAGGCCACGTGGCCTCCATCCGCCTGAACTGCTGGGGGACGGCACTCTTGTATTTGGCCGCCCTCCCCACAGATCTCCGAACCTGATAAATCAAAGGTGCGATTCGTCATTCACTCACTGCTGTACCTCGCGTCGTCCACGTTATCTCCCGGTCATTCCGAGTCTTATGCAGGATGACTCACGACCTCGACTCCGTGGTGGGCTTCGACCAACTTCTGTGGGACTTGCAGCCCCATTCCACCTCCGTATCGACTTCCCCAACGTCCAGGAAGCAACTCCCAACTTCTGACGACCATCCAAGCCGAGAAAGCCCCCACGACATTCAGCCTGAACGAACTCGAGCAACGAGCGCTGCTTGACGTCCTCAACGAGTACAAGGAGCCGTTGGAGACCAGCACCAACCATTTTGGCAGCCTCCAAGCTCTTTGTGCAGTCGACAAGCGCCCAGTCGACAAATCAGCCGACGCAGCGTTCAAGTTGGCCGTCAAGCGGGCCAAAGCGACTAAGCGACGTAATCGCCATCGAGAACGCGTGAAAGCCGAGTGGCAGACGGGTTACCTATTTCGCGGGTCGGTTGCGGACTTGATCAGGATCAGGGAACAGAGTTTATTAGGTTGCAATTGTGATATAGTCCTCGTGATCAGGACCCTGACCCGAAAAATAACGAGTGCAGTGCCTGTTATTCCATTAAGCATGCTAATTTTTAGCATCTAACTATAGAGTTGCCTAATCCTTTCGTCTGACTATGCAGTACCAAAAGATGTGTATATTGGTCTAAAACGATGCAACATGCTGTCAAGCTCGAGTAGCTCAGCATTTCCAAGCAGATGGTTAAGGGTTCAAACCCATCCGCGTCCAATCTTCACGTAAGGTTCGTCGCTCGTCCGTCCGCCAAGGTCCGTTCCGTTCATCCATACGGTAATCCTGGTGTAACCAAGCCAGTTGTGAGTCGATGACAGGGCCAAGGTAAGGTACACGAGAACGATATGGGCTAGAATGACGCGAGCAACTTTTTTCATTGTTACTTTATTAAAAACTTTTGTGGTAGTAGCCCATGACGTGACTCAAACTTCAACTCGACAAGGTATTTCAAGAAAAACATCTAAGTTAAATAAGTACATTACGACCTGAACATTTAAATGCTTTTCAACTTGTTTTTTTATTGTTAGACCTCAGGACAAAACCCCGGTAAAAACCTGAGTCTTCTGCCTAACTATGAATTGAGCTGTACTTATACAAAATGAAAGATTTAAGCAATCAAGTCTGCTGATTTCCAATGTACTGGAATCAGTCACAGGGAAAAGTCGGACGGCAAGCAGTATGTACCGTGAGGTGGAGGTCGTGCTCGTCCACGGGTGATGTCGTGTAGCAGTGAGACGAAGTGCTGCGCATGCCGCTCAAGAACTCCGACAAATGTCGCGAGGTTGGGCCGGCGGTTGGGAAACTCAGCGTTGAGCTCTCTGTTGTATCTTTCCAAAGGGTTGTTCGTGCGGTTGATGATCTGTCGATTAATTCCGCGGACATTCCAAAATGTGGGTGGAAAAAGTTCAATCCACGTGCGCCGAAAGTACACCCAGAAATCTGCCCACTTGTCCTCGCTGTACGTGTGTCCTCTTCCTGTTAATGACGTCTTGATACGTTTCACAACGTAGCCAATCCCTCGTGGATCGATTTGACTATGAGGGAGAACCGTAAGCACATCCAGCATACCACGACTCATTGCCGTTGCAATTTCCTCTGTGGGCATGCGAAGATTTTGCATCCTTCGACGAATTGCCTGTTTAAAATGAAACAGGCAACCGACAATTGTGGTGTCTGGAAATTGGTCCTTGACAGCGTTGATAAGCGCCCGCTCAAAATCTCAGGTGATTGTCCCTGGTTGCATGTTCATTCCGGTGGTGACCTGGACACAATGCAGGCAGTGCCAATAGCTCCACTCCGTCTTGCCAGTCGACAGGACGTAGAGACAGGGAACGTAGCATCTCGACGCGCGATCGTACACCATCACGGTCAGACACTGGTAAAATGGTGCTGGAACACAGTAAAATGTTCCATCTATAAACAGTGACACATTGTCGTTCAGAAGTCGGATGAGAGCGGTATGACCCCAGCCGATGACGCGTTCAGGACCATCTTCTCCGGCGTACGTGAAGTTGAACTGAAAAAATTAGAGCCGTCTCGCGCACGTGAGAGCGGCGGCACTTCAACTTGTCCAATGATTGAGCCACCAAAATGACGATTTCGGGCACGGTAGACCCGACTGATGACTTGATCCCTGGTCAGTCCTCTTGTAACAGCGTTAACTGTAAACTCGTCACGCACGAGATCCCAGACCTGTGACGGCGTGAGTGCCATCCGTAGAATCGCTATCTTGTCTGTCTCTTCAGCCATTTGCTGACTCACATCTCGAAAGGTCACAGTTGAAGTCGATGATTCGCCATTTTCTGAGTCATCAGAAATCTCAATCACTTCTGGCGCACTTTGTGCGGTAGGCCGCGCAGCAGCCTGAGAAACGCAGGTGTGTGGGAGCAGTTTTTCCACGACAGCGCCGTCGGTGCGAACATCGAGTTTTGCCTTGCATCCGCGACGATAAAAACTGCAGCGATAAGTTGTCTTGACGTCGGATGCGTAGCACTTGATCAGTTGAAACCCTTTCCAATGAATTGTTGTTCGGAATGATGTGACTTCCTCCGGGTCGCTCATGGATGACGCACGAGGAAAGTTGTAGAGTGAAATGGTGCCAGACCCGAAAGTGGCCCCAAACGCTCAACAAGAGCACTATCTGAGAAATTATCATATGCTAGTAATTAGGGATAAATAGTGGCGTTTTAATGAATCAGCCACAAGGTTTAACAGCTGCCCCACTCGCATATTGTACGTAATTTAAGTCTAACGAGTAGTGTCCCACTAAGCTCGCGTTTACATATTTTGTGGGTCAGATTCATTTGGTCAGACAATATGACAATTGCAACCTGGTAAACTCTGTTCCCTGACCCTGATCAAGTCCGCAACCGACCCGCGAAATATTCTACCGGCAGACGTTGAGGCTGCAGAACACGCAGCTGAGTGTGCAGCTTGTGGCTTTGAAGAACTCTCGAGTCCATGGAGTCGGCAACGTGCACTGGCAAGCGATGGCCTCCAAGGAGCTGAACGCGCGACGCCAAGTGAAAAAGAGCAACGCAGTCTCCAACTCGCAATCAAACTCCGCAAGATAGTGATAACGAATTTGCTCGGATCGTGGGGCCAAGTCGCGGGTTCAAGGGCGAAGGACGAGCAGGAGCAAGAATGGTTATGTTGAGAGGACGACTTAGTATGCATGGTCAAAATTCACTGCTTCCTTCACTTTGTTCGGTTGTGTTTATCCCCGTGAATTCGGAGGAATTGGTGTGAACCTTCAGCTTTGTGTGGAAAGCAGTCGGACGTGCATAGTGGAGATTGAACAGATTGTGATTCCCCGTGGACATGAGATTCTGTAGTGGCCGGTTCTACCAAGCCTTGACCACTGCATCGGGCCGCACAGAACGTGAGGCCGAGCTGGCATAGACGTTAGAGGACGAGTGACCTTCAGTGGTGAGCTTGGCATACCTACAACGTAATCAACACTTTAGAAGTTACCTCAAGACAAGCAAGCAAACAACTCAGGTTACAGGAAGCACCAGCTTCCCTATCGTGTGTTCCGAGTTATCGAGACCCACTACAGATTCCTGGTTGTAGACAAGGATGCGACTTTCCTGCTAAATGTTCGCAGACAGCAGTATGAACGGCATTGCATTTCAAATGAAACAGAACTGTGGTCCTGCCGGCCTCTTTGGGACCGACGACGAGGATCTTGAGCGGTGGCATGGCAAGAAATGGCAAGTCGATTCAATCCAAGCGACGCAAAGAAGGATACTATTTTTTTGTTTCCAACGCTGCGCCACTTCGCAGTGCGTTTGACACGGAGCTGTTATTGTTGATTTCTTGATTATGACGTCCTGCTGTTGTTGCATGTAGTGGCGATACATCTTGCACAGTTCCTCGAATGCAGGTTCTTGGGCTGATTTCGCGACTTGATCGACATCGTCCCGACAATCCACGTACACTTGCTGGAGAGCATCAAGCACCGAAGCTCGCTTGGGGTCGCCTGCTGCGCGAGTGATGACCATCCAAGTCTGACTCCGAAAGCGCACGCCGTACTTCGGGAGACGAACGTTGTCGACCCACATGATGACGACTCGATCCGTCTCTTGGTATCGGCGCACGAAGTTCTGCTTGGTAAAGTGCAGCTCGCCGACCGCACTCTGCAGTTGGATTAAGAAGTTCCTCTCGAACGTGTTCGGCTGACCTCGCAACGACTGGGAGAAAAAGTGTCAGCACTTTGTTCGCAGCAACACACGCAGCAAGATGAGTATTTCTGCGCAGCCTACCTCTGTCAGACTGAACCATTTCCAAAGCGCGTCGCTGGCCTCTTGCAGCGAGCACATCATCGGCGTCGCCGCTGCAGTCTCCATGGTTGCCCCCAGCAAAGTATTGTACTTGACAGTTGCAGTCATCCTGGTGGACACTTGGTTGGATTGCTGGACGATGCTGGCGCCACGATACAAGCTCTCGACGTTCAGCTCCAGCTCTTCAACACTGAACGGTGCAGCCAGCAAAGGCCGACAAGGTTGTGCCCAGACAAAGTCCATTCCCGTCAGGAAAAAAGAAAAGAAATTAGTGAACATCTTGGCGGACTCAGCGACAAAAACAACCAAAACAGACCTCCAGAACCGACGGCTTTTGCAGTAGCACCCGCAGAGACTGATCCAGCTTGGTGTGTTGACTGAGGATGGTCTTCAGCTCACGGTTGATTTCCTCCGATCGTTTACGCCGTTGGTACTGGAACTCGGCTCGGTCAGCCCAACTCAGTCCACCAAGGTCGGTGCGTTGGACCAGAGCGCCTTCTTTCGTCACCATCGCTGGCGTCTGCAGCCCACTTTCGAGTTCCTAGTTCCCAGCTGCAGCATTCTTGAGCTGGACAAGTTTGGCTCGAGCTGCTCCACTTGCCCACGGAGCTCGTGGATTTCAGACCTCCTACGGCGTTGGTACATGGTGGACGAACTGTTGGCGTATCGGTGTCGAAATTTCCTTCGTCGTAGGTTGTACTCGCGTCTTCTGTCTTGAGCACTTTTTGGCTGGTCGCGTTCCGTTAACGAGGTGCGACTTGAATCTGCGTTCGTGTTCGTGTCCGACGAAATGTTGCCGTAGCTGTCGACGAATGCCAGCGTCGCCTCCAAAGTCGCTGTTTCGTCGATGTCGTTAAGGAAGCTCATGGCGAGTCGATTGCAGGTTTGAAACTGAAGCTAAGGTTGCGGTGCGGCGCCAGTGTCATCTGATGCGTTGGGCGTCGTCTGTAAACATTTGATCTGCTGTTTGCCTGTCCCCAACAGGACGGTCATTACAAGCCCCGTTCGTGCCCTACACGGAGCGACTCACGTGACTTACTTATCTCCAGGCCGTGACGCAGTACAGTATCGGGGTTTTCTCGTCATCCGAACAACCCCGTCGACATTGTCATTGTCATGGCGACGACAACTCCAAGCAAAGAATATCAAAAGGATTGTTCCTGTCAATTGATGTGGATATTCTAGAGCCTGCCAAGAGGTGCTGCTCCCACATTTTGATCGACGGTCTGGTTGGGAAGCTGGAACTCGGCCGGCACGAGCGCGTCGACTCGCGCCTTCACTTGGGGCGTGATCTTGGCCGCCGCCTTCAAAGCGCCGAGGTTCTGCTGGAGCTGCGCCATGTTCTTGGCTCCGATCATGACGGTGGACACGTCCTCGTTCGTCATGCACCAGGCGATCGCGAATTCCGCCAGCGTGGCTTGAGCGTGTCAGCCTTGCGCACGCGCTGAGCAAAGTCGGGGGCCAAAGCCTGGAAGAGTGGGTCGGCACCGCGCGTGCCCTCGGGGGCCTCGGAGCTGTACTTGCCCGTCAGAGCGCCGAACGCCAACGGCGACCACGTCGTCAAGCCCAACTTGTACTTCTTGACCAGGCCCCGGTACTCGAACTCCACCCTCGAACGGTCCACGAGATTGTACTCGGGCTGCTCCACCACGGGTCGGATCAAACCAAGTCGGTCGGCGATTAGCAGGCCTCCTGAATTTCAGCCACCGACCACTCGCTTGTGCCCCAGTAGAAGGCCCAGCCCTGGTCGATGACGAAGTTCATGGCCCGCCCAGTTCCTCGATCGGCGTGAACGGGTCCGAGCGATGGCAGAAGACAACGTCGACGTAGTCGAGCTCCATCCGAGCCAGCGACCCCTTCATACCCTCCACGATGTGCTTACGGGTGAGACCCTGCTCGTTCGGACCCGCCACGCTCCCGAACAGTGTGGAGCCGAAGAGCATCTTGGTCGTGAGCACTAGGTCTTCACGCGTCCACGTGCCGTTGGCAATCCCCTTCTTCACTGCGGCGCCCATGTTCTTTCGGCGAGACCTCCGCCGTAGCACTCAGCGTTGTCGAAGAAGTTGATGCCGTGCTTGTAAGCGAGCGCCATCATGTCGTACCAGGCGTCGGGCGTGTTCTTCTCGCTGGCGTCCATCCAGCTACCGAGCGAAAGCTTCGAGACGAGCAGACCAGTGTTGCCGAGGAAACGGTAGATCATCTTGGACTCGGTCTCTGACGGCGAAGCCATGATCTTGACGAGGTTGCTTCAGATAGTTGGCTGTGAATTCCGTAATGAGGAAAGTGAATTGCCATGTCGGGGCCGCATGGTCTTCTGCTGGAGGTTTCCTCGTAAACTGGCACCCGGGGGCACGTGGTATGTATTGCTGACATGACCGATCGCCTTCCACGTAAACCTGGAGGTTCACACCGTTCTGGACCAGTGAGTACCTGCTTTGCTGTGCCCCGTCATCGAATGCGAGATGGCTGGCAGGGTGTGGAGGAGGAAGGGCGAGTTTCGGAACATGAGCATACCTTGTGTAGAATAGGCAGCGATTCTAGACGACGCTCTCTTCTCACTCTCAAACCTGAAGGTCAGTTCCTCCATATCCTCAGGGACACAACACGACCTAACGGGGTCACAATCGGTTTAACACTTTAATGAGTGTTTGGAGGAACCGTCAAATGGTGGTTTTCTGACACAAGAGCGGTTGCCAAGACCTGAATTAGAATCGCCAAGAACATCGGAACTCGGCTCCCACTGCAGAGTTGGCAGCATTTTCCAAGTTGCCACGGACCGCACACGACTTCCAACTTTCAAGCTCCTACCTACCACACGGCCATGCCATTGAACTACCTCCTCCTGTTTTCGGAAGACTTCCAGGCCAACTCGCCGTGGAAATCGGATGGAGCAGTGTGTGCTCGACTGGTCGACACCACCAACCCACGCTGTCGTTGAATCTATGCGAAACCCGTCGCAGTGTGGCCATGTCGGTCGTGCCTGCCTCAGATTTTGCCGGGTCACACGTTCGGAAGCCACCTCAGGCGTCGGCGACCGTGTGCGTACTGCTGTAATGGGAACCTACCGAGGAAAATACACGTATGACCAAGTCGTCGGCTATCGCGGGAAATCGCTGACAATTCGCGGGTCCACCGGCGAAGTCAATCTGCCATCCAACAAGGCTGAAGAAATCGCTCCAATCATGTGCCTTCTGCTACAATCTTCGTTGTTTGAACCAAACTCCACGACGCCCAACCAACTCGACAACTATCACGCCAAAATACTGGAGTGGCTGCTTGATTCGTCGTCCCTCACCATCAACCCCAACGTTAACGACCTCCTTGACGGCATTCTCGTCCCAGCTCGCTGTCCTCGAGCCACAGACACGTTCGAATGGGTCGACCCAGCTGACGGATCGTCGCGGCGTTTTCGACTTCAGCATGCGATAAACTGCGTATATTTCATTGACGGAGACCGCCAGGTCCCCACCATATCCGGCTCGGTACAGCGTTCTGCAAATGAACCGTCGTCAATCGAGACAACTTCACAAAGTCACTCGGACCTGGAGACTCCGGGTCCAACGACGGCTGGAGCTCCAGAGTCTTCTCAAACCATTCATGCTCATCGATCCACCCACATGCAGCATCAGTCCCGACCGAGCGATCCTAACACACCGCTCGACGAATTGCTTGCCGCCATGGCTCGGGAGGAACCAGCACTAATCGACTCCTCAATTGAGGAGACAGCACCTGAGCACCCACACGAGTAACTACAATCAGAACTGGTGGCGATACTTGCTCAAAAACCACACTTACTGATCTTTTATATATCTCAGTGTGAAGGCGCCAAGCAGAAGCGATCAGCTACAGCGGAACCATCCGATGAGCCTCGATACCATCGACCCGTTCCTCCCGCACCAACCGATGTATTGAGCAATAGCCATGTCAAGGGAAAACAGCCAACCCAAGACAAACTTCCGACCAAGCCTGTCTCAACGCACTGTACACGATGCCATCGTGGCCGAAGAATTCCTAGGTAAAGTTCCGTCACAATTCATTGAGCTAATAATGTCTTCCCACGCCACATCCTTCCAGCCGCACCCAGCTGTCTTGATGGGCCTGTATGATTTCCGATTTAGTGTTCGAGGTCTTTCCGTGGGACACATGGAGCGCTTCGACTTCGCAGCTCGCCGGCGTTGGCGCTGTGAAACAACGGTCAATATGAACAATTTCTCAGCGAGCGTGAATCTCCCAAAACCGCGCCAGTTGGCATCGATGGTGGAGCTACAGGACAGTCCAGCGCTACTGACTGCGTTTGCGAACACGTTCTACAATCAAATCATGCGAAGTTTTCTCTTAGCAGCCTGGCAGTTCGCGATTGCTATTCAGGCTCAAGGATCGTGGTCGGCGATGGACGTGGACACACTCGTTTGCTGGTTCGACGACGTACTAGAAGACTATCGCCGACGCGTGGACGACTTCGTCGGCACCGGGATAGATTTGCGTCACGTCGCCCAGTCAAGATTCTCGAAGTCGGACCCGGAATACCTTGGTATTCTCACCGTGATATCCAACGAACGATATGAAGCACTGCAAGTGGCACAAGAAAGCACACGTTTGTCCAGCAAAAGACCTCGCGCCGACGAATTAAGTCAAAACCGTCATCACCAACAGCAGCGGGGTGATCATGGGAACCAAAAGCGACGTCGTCTACTTCCTGACGACGTGTTTCGTGCGTTGCCCCGGCAAGGAACACGCTTGGCATGCCTTCGCTTCCTGTCACAACAGGGGTGGGTGTCCATCCAAATCTCAAGACCGTTGCGTTATCGACAGCTTGGCTCACATTTAGCCGACCGAACTCGCGGAGTGTGTGAAAAACCATATCATTCAAAATTACGGCGGCCTCAAAACCACGATTACATCAACTCAAAATTGACTAGGATGCTTCCCAAACTCGTTCACCGTGTCTATCGCGCTGACCAAGACTATTCAAGCGTCTTTAGAGACACAGCTGCGACATCATGAGCGTCGGCGACACAATGTATTGTTGCAAGCATTCAAGAACCACAAGATTGAGCCACCCCGCTCCGTCGCAGTATGTGCGTCCGGGGTACCATCCCCGTCTACCAGCTTGACCACAAAATGAAGAAGGCATTGTCAGAACTGGCGCGGTATCTGGCATAAGCCTTCTCAGGTTAGTGCAGCTTTGGAGAAACCAGTCCGAATACGACGAGCGCCCCAACAAGGCCTTGAACGCAGAGTGGGCCTCGATCCTTCTGCGCAGCTACCAGTCCCGCGATCTCGTGGTCAACATAATTTCAAGTGGCGTTCAGCATGATTTCCCAGCACATATCGGCAGTTCAACGACATACCAAAACCACAAATCGGCCCGCCAATCTCTCAACGCATTAAGAAAAAGCGTTCGCCAAAGCCAAGAGGACGGAGCGTACCAGGTAGTGGATTTAGATGTCGCCCGTCAGTGGAATATCCTGCGTTTCAGTCCATTCGGATGCGTGCCGAAGAATGACGTCGATCCACGACTTATCATTCTCGTCAATGTCAACAAACGAGATGTCAAACAAAGAAGAAATCCCGCATGTTAAATTTTGCTCCGATGACTTGATCGCGAAGAGAATCGAAGATCAGCATCGCAAGTATCCGAACATGGTCGTCAAATTGCTCAAAGGTGAGGTTCGCAGTGCCTTTCGTCACTTGATGTTGGCTGCAGGAATCTCTCGCTGGTTTGCAGGCGCGATAGCCGAAGACAATGCCGCAGTCGTCGACCGCGCCCTCCCGTTCGGGTGGACGGGCTCGCCAGGATATTACGGCATCTTTGGCCGGGCAATTTCTCTTCTAGTGTGGCAGGAAAGTCCAAGCTCGATGGACCCTTCTTCACTTGATGATGAACCATTCTTTGGCTTCGAATATGTGGATGATCATGTTCAAGTTGAAATTGACTGTGGCAATCGACTGGAGCTAGCGGAAACTACACTACGGCTTGCAGTGCTAGCACTGCTGGGTCCAAGATCAATTAGCGAAGCGAAATTCTCACCGTGGACAACGAAGCCGGTCGTCCTTGAACTCGATTGGGACACTGTATCACGCACGGTAGGGATGCCTACAGAGAAATTTTTGAAAACCATACTTCATATCGAAGAACTGGTGGGAGTTGGTCACGCCACAAAACAACAACAGTGCAAGCTACTGGGAAGCCTACGGCATGTCTGTTCCTGCATTCGTAGCGCAAAAACCTTTACCAACGGATAGTGACGCAGTGGCGAGTGTCGCCACAGCACGCGCCAAAGAAGCTATCTCACGGGTCTATGCTGGACCTCCTATGGTTTCGATTCCTCCTCCTACAAGGGCGACTACGTTCTGTTCCACTACGATTCTTCGTCGGTCTTCCGGAGCCATTGGTTCATCTCTACATGGACGCCAGTGACACCGGGCTTTGCGTTCTACACCCCGCCCGCCGATCCTATCTACGGGTCCGGTTCGATGACAAAGAACGCGAGATGATTCAAGCCTGCAAGCAAAACCCGCAGCTAAGCACGAATAACTTCACGATCAACGTACGTGAACAGCTCAGTGCGGTTCTAGCACTCCTCAGCTGGGGCTCGCAATGAGCTCAAGCTGAAAGTACAGACCTGACGCACATACGCTGTTGGCTTGACAACAAATCGGCAGTATCCTGGTGCAATACATTATCGAGTAGAAACCCATACTTCCAAGAACTGAACCGCATCATTGGAGTTGTGGAAGCCCAATTCGGTATCCACGTATCTGCAACACACCTTTCGAGATCGCAAAGTACGCTGGCGGACCTTGTCTCAAAGGCGTAGGAAGGAGCGAGCTTCCGGCGTTGGACTAACACAGTTTGTGACTGGCAGGGATTCCAAGTAGCACCAAGTCACAGGAAAATCTACGACACACAATTCTCAACCTCCAACTCCGTTCCCTTGCCGACCCGTCGAGGAAAACCTACGAATCCTCGTGGCGCCAGTGGTGTCGCTTCCGTACAGCGGCCGGAATGTCAAAATGGCTCCCGGAACATGATACAGCAGCTCAATCACTACAACTGGTTACGTTCGCCCTTCACTTCTGGAATTCAAGTGGCGTCGACGAGCGCTCCACGTTTGACACCATTCGGACCAAACTCAGCCACATTGGCTGTTATCATTGCATCCGACACGGCAGTCGCCCGCAACTCTCAGAGGCTCATTCGCTCGCCCTCCGAGGGCTACGACGGGTGTCAAGACTGGCAAGACCTCGAGCTCCTATCACCGAAAGCATGTTGCGACGACTCGGCTCGATTACAGACTTCTCCAATCCACAGCACCGTGTGCTCTATGGGGCTACGGTGCTGGGCTTTCACTTCTTCTTACGTCGCTCCGAATACCTAGCGGTTGATGGGAGGGCGGCATCAGTATTGCATCCAAGTGCAGGATCTACATGTGCTGGATGCGTATGACCAACCTACGTTATCGATCAAGTCGGCGATGTCAGTACAACTTCAACTACGAGGAAGCAAGAATGATCAGTTCGGCGACGGCACCTTGCGATGTCTCGGGAAGGCGGCTAACCCACCGCTGTGTCCGGTATTTGCTGCAATCCAGCTGCTGCAGTATACCAAGTCCATCGGGCTATCGCCGCAAGACCCCGTATGCTCCCTATCAAAAGACCGGATGCTTTCGGCGAAACTCATGTCCGAACTACTGCGGGTGCTGGCACACCAATCCGGAGTCACCGCCACGGCAATATCGACCCACTGGTTGCGGATAGGAGGCGCCACAGCGCTGCTGGAAAGAGGCGCCGATCCGGTCCGAATCCAGCAACACGGTCGCTGGAGATCGGATGTGTTCAAGAGATATACCAGATACACGGCTTCCGTGGGTCGACAACTTACGACACGAATGACTGGGAGGGCAAAGGTTTTGTCTCGACGTTAATGAATCCTCGATGTTGGGGGTAGCTTCGGCATGCCTTCAGCTCGACACATCTTTTAGCGTCAATATTGAGCGATGCGATGAAGAAAATCGGAAGATTTTTTCGCTATTCAGCTGAAGTTCTGTATAACCCACGCACCTGTTTGAACCAATCCGCAAGACGAAACAAGAAGCCATTCGAGCATGGCCTCGCTCTGATCTAATCCGATTGCATGCTTCGTTCGATGCCGCCTACATGTAGTACTCTGCAACGTGCAGACACGTGACTGTGCCCACCTCGTACGAGTTGCCGGAGTAGGCAAGCAGCCCCGAGTCCGGGTCCACCTTAAACACGTGCATGTTCTTGGTGTCGGTGTTGCCCACGATGAGCCAGTCTCCGTAGACGGTGAAGCCCCACGGCCGCCCGCCCATCGTGCTCTCCCAGCCTATAGACGTCAGCGTGCCGTCCACTTCGCTGATCTGGAAGAGCGAGATGGAGTTTTGGCCGCGGTTGGACGTATACAGGAAGCGGCCGTTCCTCGACAGGTGGATGTCGGCCCCCGTGGACGTGCCGTTGAAAGCGGCAGGCAGTACCGACAGGTTCTGGACGGCTGGACCTGTCAGCAGCTCTCGGCTCTGGTCGATGTCTTAACGCCCACGGAGTTGCCAATCTCGTCCACGACGTAAGCGAAGTTGCCGTTGGGGTGTTGCGCCATGTGGCGCGCTCCTGATCCTGGCGGTCGACGGACTGCCCCGAGACTCTTGAGAGTCTCCTCGGCGGGATTGAGTTCGTACTGCAGCAGTTTGTCGCTGCCCAGACCGGCGACGATCATGTGGTTAGACTTTGGCAGCCACATGGAGCTGTGGGTGTGGCCCGATGTTTGACCGACGGTCACATTGCTGCTGATCGGGAATGCTTCGTGGTACGTTGCGTTCGCGTTGAGGGGAAACACCGTCAGAGTGCCGTCGAAGTTGGAGACGATCGCAAAGTCTTCGTTGCGGCTCAGCGAGGTGTGAAGTGGCAGTCCTCCTTGGGTTTCGAACGTGTTGAGCAACTCCAACGAGCCATTTGAGTTGACGGTTAGAGCGGACACGTAGCCAGTCTGGGTGCCCGGGTTGTCGGTGGAGTTGGGTCTCACGGTGTGCGTAGCGTACAGTGTGGGCTCGCCTTGTGAGAATGCCTAGGTGGAACCGCGGACGTAGCTTGGGATGGTCCCCGCAGATGTGACCGCTAGCGGGGTCAACGAGCCGTCAATGGTGCTGAATTTGAACGAATAGATGCCATCTCCGGTGCCGTTGATCCAGCCTTCATCGCGGGTGACGGTTCCCGCGAACAGGAAAACCTCGGTGGTTGGTTGTTCTTGGTGGTGTTGAGCTGGGGAGCCTGCAAAGGCAGTGCCCGCCAAGGCAGCAGCGAAGGCAACGGAGAAGGTGAGAAGGTGGAGAGGCGCATGATTGTACGCCCTCAGCTCGGAGTGTCTTGCGATGGAGAGAAAACGAATTAATGAACGCGGAAGTGGGAGGATAGGTCGTAGCTCAATGCACATGGAGAGGTGGCCTTGGGTGGACAATTAACAGATCTGAAATTGTTATCCGAGATTAATCGAGGAGAGCACTGCCACACTGCACACGTGTTTTGGTGGCGAGTTGTGAGGTACCGTGTAACACGTAGCGCGGGCGAGGAGCGTTGGGGCGAGATGGCGAACGGCGGAGACTAGTGGTGGCGCTGCGGGAGGAGGCGCCTTGGAACTGGAAGTAGAATTGAGAAGTGAGATTGATCAGGCAGGTTTATCGTGCTAGCGCGCGTTGGGGAAACGCAAAGGGAAATCCAGTTCCCATCCTAAAGCTTATCAATTCTCTAAGTCCATAAGAAATCCTAGATCTACCAATGAACAGCTCCTAACTGGAAACGTAGCTCGAATCTTGAATCTTCTTGATGCGTCCCATAATCATGAATCCATCAATAACTGGATTCTTTCAAATCCGTAGAACTTCAGGGCCAATCAGAGTAAAGATTATGGGACGTTCTTGAGACACCTAGAAGGTGTAATCTTGAACTTGAAGCCCTCGACCAATAGTAACGCTTTGTGTATGCATGTTTACTGCCATAAAGATAGCCAGCTATCCAGCATAATCTGGATAGTCTCAAAATGTATTGACGGGTTGCCGTCTGCAACATGTTGTCGCTGACGGCAATTCCGTCACATACCGTGCCAGTGTTAATACTTGTACAGCCAAGCTCTCGAATGACGCTGGCTTTGGGATTACGAGAAACCTGTGTCGTTTACGAGGAACGCCGTTTGATCCTGCAGAAGACAAGAAAGTTACTGCTTCTTCCTTGCGTTTCTTGATACGGTGAAACCCAAGCGTTTTGGTCAATTGTGAGCCGACTAAACATCTTCCGGCTGGCGATCAGCTGGCAGACGCGATCCGTTTTAGCGTTCCATCGCTGTACAACATTATAGTTTGGGGTGTGTGATTTGTCGCCGCCTCGTGTCGTTCACGATATCTCTCGTTCTGAGACTTCCGCGGCATGACTCACGACCACAACTCCATGGCGGCTTTCGACCAACACCTGTGGGGTTTGCAGCCTCATTGAGCCGCATCGGCTTCTCCAACGTCAATGCAATTCCTGCACAAGTTTCCAACTTCTGCGGAAAATCTTCAGCCGACGGCGACGACGTTCAACCTGAATGACCTCGAGCAGCAAGCGCTGCTTGATGTCCTCAATGAGTACAAAGAGCTGTTGGAGACTAGTGTGGTTCTACCCTTCAACACCAGTCATGTCGACGGACAAGTGAGTGCCCAAACACTTTGCGCAGTCGACAAGCACGCAGGCGACGAATCGGCTGGCAGCGTTCAAGTTGGCGGCCCAACGAGCCAAGGCCAAGCGACGTAATCGCCATCGGGGGCGCATCAAAGCTGAGTGGGAGGCACTTCGGCTTCAAAATACGCAGCATACTGCGCAGCTCGAGGCGTTGAAAAGCTCGCGAATCAGTGACAGCGGTTTGCAATGGCACGAGCAAGCCTCGAAGGAGCTGAAGGCGTGACTACAAGTGGAAAATGAGCAGTGCATCCTCCGACTGGCGATTGAACAGCGCGCGGTAGTGATAGAGAAGTTACAGTCACACCTCTTTAAATGGACCCTTCAATTGGCAAAATCATCTCTAGTTGACTGAGACCTCGATGTCCAAAAGGAACAGTGTTGGTTTCACAATGCTGCTCCTCTACTTGCGCCCACACCCCTTTATCCGCTATCTGACAGGAAGGTTTGGCAGTTTCCCTCGCTAAATGGACGACTCCACGCCAATCAAATCGTGTAGTTTACACTGAATCCCGCACGAATCGAGTCATATCGCACGACTTCCAGCCCGAAAGATGGCTTCTGCTAGTGTTGCTCCCACGCTAACTTAAGAAGAGAAGCTCCAAGTCAATTTAGAGTGCAGGCGATATCCTACCATGCAGCACGCCGAGGTCATCGAATGGGTGCGCGCCACTTTCAAGAAGACTATCAGCATTAGCACGGTTAGAGCATTCCCACCGGTTGCTACAAAACGCCGACCAAAAGTCATGTTTGGCTATTTGATAGCCTCGAAGTTGTTTTCGTGACTCGCACCCGTCTGGTAAAAGCCAAACTAGATGTAGTCGACGACAATCTCCCGGCGATCTTTCCGCCAAATGTAGCGGCAAAATAGGTGGCTGTTGGTCGAAGACAAACAGAAGACGACACCGATCACAGGCACCAGCGCAATGCCTACACGCGAGAGGGCACCCAGGGGAAAGAACTACCACGCTGTAGAGAATCTGGAGCTATCCAGAGCCTACATCCATGTGTCTACCGATCCGTCGGTCGGAATCAACCAGACGGCCGAGACGATGTGGATGCGAGTAAAGGACGCTATGGAGAGATCAGAACCCATCGCTGACGCGATAGAACAGGGAAGGCTTGCTCCACGGGCCTGGACTAGTCTGCAAGCACATTTCGGACAGATGCAAAAGTCCATTGCAAAGTATGTCGGCTGCGGAAACCGTGTCGAGTCCTTACGAGAGTCAGGTTCTACTGATCGATACATGATGAAAAAGACCTTCAAATTGTACAAGCAACGCCATGGACACGATTTTGCCTACATCGAATGCTACGATGTCCTGTCGAAGTACCCTAAATTCCAGGCATCCGTTGAAAAGCTCGTTGACCGGAACAAACCGACAGTCGTGAAGAAGCGCAAGCCAGCCGACGACCAAGATGTGGAACCATCTACAGCCGTTGCACCGGTGGAACCGCAAGTTGCGGTCAATGGCGTGGGGAAACTCCTCCAACGCAGGGTGTGAAAGCTGCTAAACGACAAAAGCAGAGCAGTCGCTGCAGTACCGCACCGCGATAGCCCAGGAAGCTGTCTCCATTTCGCTGAGTGTGAAGATCGACGTTCTGAAGGAACAGCTGCGGGTTAACCAGGCCCAACACCGCTTGAAAGAAGAGCAAGCGCTCCATCAAATGTTGAACGAGTTGTTTGAGATTCAGCCCAATGGACCTGAGCACTCAGCATACCTCTACAAGCGGCGTGCCGACCTACCTCGGCGTTTAAATGCACTGACGGGCGACTCCAATGCATCTTTTCCAAGTTCTGACCCACCAACACAGCGAGAACCACCGGTATCGGACATGCCACAACAACCGGAAACTCTTGCATTTGGCAACGAAAATGCTCGCCCACTTCAATGCGATCAAGGAGGAAATTCTGCGCAGACATTCCTTGCGGAAACTCAATCGTCGTTTACAGAACCCCGCTCGGAATGCAGCGTTGTGCTGGACAGGGCGACACCGCTCTCACTGTCCCCGACGACGACTCCATTCATGGCACTAAGCATCCCTCTGGCTCAAACATCCATGGCTGCTTCTGCTACTCCAGAGGCCGAGCTATCGCTTTGATTTTCCGCTGAGTTTTTATGACTTCATTCATGCTGACGATAACAAAGAGTTGGATTCGATTCAAACTCGCAACAGTAAAATAAAAATGTTGCTATCTGGTTGCCTTGCATCCTACTTGTCCTGGTTACCGAAAAATTGCCACACGTGCTCTATCATGTCGTTTTGCAGTTGATTATACCGCTCTTCGTTCTCCATAGCGCTAATATGCCGAAAGCTCTCCAATTGATCTTGGTCGTAGACCAACTGGGCGGGACACGCGGAGTTTGTACAAATGCTGGTTGTCTTTGTCCCTAAACAAATAGCCGTGTTCGTCTACGTGTGAGTCCCGATTCTCTTCACAAATCATATTGTGTAATATGATGCATGCTCGCATCACCTTACACATATCCAGCCGTGAATGGAGCTTGCAGGGAACAGCTAGTATCCTCCACCGAGCTTGGAGCACACCAAAAGCTCGCTCAACGTCTTTGCGACATCTTTCCTGCTCTCGTGTAAACCTCTTCTGTTTATTGCCACGACATTGCGGCAATGCCTTCATAAACACTGGCCACTCTGGGTATATGCCATCCGCCAGACAGTATGGCATGTCGTACGAGTTTCCATTCACCTCAAACTCAACACGAGGAATAGCCGCTCATTAGGTTGTCAAACACAGGGGATCGGTCTAAAATGTTCAAGTCGTTCAGTGACCCAGGCCAGCCAAAGCTGGCATGCCAAATCCACAATTCGTGATCGGCGCATGCCTCCAAGACAACAGTAGGCTTCTTTTCTTTGCCTTTGAACTGCCCTGCCCATTCGTATGGGCAGTTTTTCCATTCCCAATGCATGCAGTCAATGCTGCACCACATGCCCACGAATCCGCGCTGCGCATTCATCATTAGAAGTCGCTGCATATTCAATTGAGTTGGTGATCGCAAGTATTTGGAGCCAAATCGCTTGTCCACGGCCTCAACAAAGTGCGTTAGGCTTTCGTATACGACAGTCCCAGACATCTCCAGGTTTTCGTCCAAGCAGACGGCAGGTAGAGCGTAGGCAAGCACTCGCAGAGCGGCTGTAATCTTCACTATTGGATGTATTCCCAGTCTTTTAGCAGCGTCAGTACACTGCTCGAAGTAATCAGAATCCACTTCTAACACTCCATCCAGCACCCTCTTGAACATGCCCTTGCTCATTCGGTTGCGCTCACGGAACTCGTCATCATTGTAGACGGGATTCTCATCGAAGTACTGCTTCATGAAGCGCTTGTAGCGCGTCTCAAACTCCCTGTCTTTGTTTCTGGCTTTACCTGGCCGTGATCCTCCGTGCTGCACTTGGAGGGAGTCAACAGTTAGAGGTGGGAACAAGACCTGGTACGCTAGAAGATCATCGTCCTCCTCGTCGTCGAGGGGGCCCAGGAAGCCTTGGATATCACCATCAGCAGTCACATCGCCGAGAAGACCAGACTGATCCTCCATTGTGATAGTTTTTGTTTGACAGAACCGGTGCGGAATTTTCGTCTGACTGGATTTGTCGGCGATCTTGTCGGGGAGAATACAATGCAATATAACTTTTTTGGTAGCAACCGGTGGGAATGCTCTTAGTCAATGGATTCATTCAAAATCGCTGGGCAAAAGCAAGAATTGTCGATGGAGCAACTATGGCAAACAGTCGAAACGCTGAAGATTTTGTTGGGACCGTCGACAAAGTTCTGCTTGATGACGTAGCTCGAATGATGTCCAGCATGAACATAAACCAAAATTGTGTGGTGGAGTACATTGGAGTGGATGTAAGTGAGGATATTGTGACGTTTGTGCGCTAATGCAAATTGCGAAGTGAGTTGTTTACACTCCGCGACAGGATGGATCGGCCACCCACGTCGGTGGCCGTAACTTCGTCAATTTTAGGAGTTGGAGGGCGCTATTTAGATATGTTTTAGAGGTAATTTAGGGTAAGGCGGTGTTTGTGCTAACGAGCAAGAATTGGCAGTCTATCGAGTGGCTAGCATAGAGAGCTACGGTTTTCGCACTACGACAGATTAGATCGGCCACCTCCACCATACAAAAATCAAGTATATTTGTACCTCAATAATGGGTCCTATTTCCTTTCTTATCGAGAACTTCTAGGCATCGGCGTGGCATGGACTCGATTAGCGACTCCAGCAGAGCGGTGGGTATTGAATCCCACGCCTCAAAGAGCGCAGCAGTAAGCTCTGCTACGCTATCAAACTGTTTTCCATTATTATATACCCTTCTACTCATAATAGACCACAAGTTTTCTATGGGGTTCAGGTCTGGAGACTTGGACGGCTAGTCTAATACCTGAACTTCTTGCTCTTGAAAAACTCTTTTGTGCGCTTGGACGCGTGAACTAGCATGGCACCGGCCCATGCCTTACGGGCAGCCATGTCCTCGGGCTTAAGAGGCAATGTGTTCTCCATCTTTGTGTACACCAACCAGTCCACCCTAGAGAGGGTTCGCTGGATGGTGCGCACCGAGACGGAGAGCTGCAGCTCGGCCTTGAGCTTGGCGGCCGAGAGCTGGCCCTTGGACGCTTCGCGCACTAGGCGCCTCGTTTCGCGGTCCGTAAGGGCAGGAGGGGGCCTGGGCGCCTGAGAGTAGTGGAGGGAGGGGTGGAGCGATAACGCGGCCGACTGTGTCTCGGCTTCGCTCCGTCAGCAGCGCGATGTCTCGGGCGCTCACGCCGGCTTCATGCAGGCCTTGAATTCTACCCCGCTCATGCTCAGTGAGGCGGGGCTTCTTTAGGGTGGGGCGGGCTTCTTCGTGCGTGGCATCTTGTGCAATGAGTGAAAAGAGCGCCTGACACCACTCGTTGTCTAGTGTAGAGTTACTGAGATGCTATCATTAGGCACAAATATACTTGATTTTTGTATGGTGGAGGTGGCCGATCTAATCTGTCGTAGTGCGAAAACCGTAGCTCTCTATGCTAGCCACTCGATAGACTGCCAATTCTTGCTCGTTAGCACAAACACCGCCTTACCCTAAATTACCTCTAAAACATATCTAAATAGCGCCCTCCAACTCCTAAAATTGACGAAGTTACGGCCACCGACGTGGGTGGCCGATCCATCCTGTCGCGGAGTGTAGATGTTAGTCTACAGATGTGCACCGCGTTTTCGGCCCCAGTATGTTTCGATGGCCTCCAAAACTAAATGATTCTGTGCTACGATTTGCTCGCGTCGGCTATCCACTCCCCATCACAGCTGCCGCGTGTTTTCATCAAGAACTGATCGATTCGGACACTTTATATGGTCCACCCCGCCGAAAACGCGGTGCACATCTGTACCAGTACTCCCTCGGGCTGGCCCTGTGGCAGCGCCCGAGGTCTTCGCTCCGCCACCCGTTGGCGAAGATTATGACGACGGCGCGATGACGCGGCGCTGATTACGTAGATCCCGTGTTGACGGTCGTAGATGATGTAGCTGCTGTTGTTGACGCGGTGCTGGTGTCGGCACTGGTGTCGGGCAGGCGGCGACGGCGTCGTCGTCGGCTTCGTCGTCTGGGATACACACTCCACAGATATCCACGAGCCTCCTGTGGATGATACTGTTAGAAGCTGCACGACTAGACTCACACAGATAACTTGTTACTTTCAAAGTAAATCTTGGACTGACTGGCCTAGCACCAGTTGCCTTTTCTACCATCACTCTTGATCTCGGTGCGCCAGTCTACTTCGTGACGATCCTCTGTCATCGTCACCAGCACTACGGGAGCTACTTCTAACACGCCCCTCCGAAGTATCGTCCTTCGGAACATGGTCCTTTGTCAAACCGATCATCTTGCTCAGCATCTCAAGTCGGTCGCTGGCAAGTGCCTTTGTCAGCAGGTCCGACGGATTTTCTTCTCCTTTAACCTTACAGCTCAATCGTCTTCTTCGCTACCTGGTCGCGCACATAGTGCCATCTTAACTCGATATGGCGCGTGCGTCTGCTGTAGGTAGGATTCGTAGCCATTACGAATGCGGCTTGATTGTCGATACCTTGGCGTAGTTGTACCGCCATCGTCGGGAAAACTTCAATCAGCACGTTCCGCAGTCCTTGGCCTTCCATGCACGCCTCGCACGCCGCAACATATTCGGCCTCCGCTGTGGACTGAGCCACAATCGTTTGACGGCGAGATGCCCACGCTACAGCACCGCCAGCCATACAGTGCACATAGCCTGTAACACTTTTTCTAGTGTCGGGGTTATTACCCCAGTCAGAGTCGCAGAAACCATCGACTTGCAGTGTGTTGGGCTGCTGTTCTGTTGCACTCCTTTGATAGACGATGCCTTGAGACTTCGTACCAACGAGGTATCTCAATACCCGTTTTGCTGCACCAATGTGCTGCTGGGTAGGACACTGCACATACCTGCTGAGCTGGCCGACCGCAAAAGCGATGTCGGGTCTCGTACACGTGGCCAGGAACATTAATGAACCAACAAGCTCGCGATACGGGAACTGCTTGCCGTTCTTTGATTCTTGCTTGCGTGTGCTAGTATCTGTATCTATCACTGTGAGACGTAAGTTTGTCTCCATGGGAATTCGACTTGGGTGCGCCTCGCCAAAGCCGAATCGCTCCAAAACTTGCTCACAGTACTGTGTTTGGTGGATCTTGATCGATCCGTTTCCATGCTCCACTTCAACACCGAGAAAAGTGTTCAATTTGCCCTGGTCTTTGATACCGTAGTCCGTATTCAGCTGGTCGAACATTTTCTTCTTGAAGTCTTCATTTTCGTCGCGCATAGGATGTCGTCGACGTAGAGCAGTACAATCGCGAATTCTCCATCACAATCATAAAAATACAGGCAAGGTTCGGTACTGCATTGTTCGAAGCCGTAGCGAAGGAACCACGAGTTGATCTCCGAGTTCCACTCGCGTCCAGACTGCTTAAGTCCGTAGAGGGCTTTTTCAATCACGTACACCATGTCTTCTTCATCGCATGGGTACCCTTCCAGCTCCTCCAAATACTGTTGTATGGCGAGCATGGCGTTTAGATACGCCGTGTTGACGTCGGCTTGATAGACGGTCAACTGCAGAAGCGTACATACTGCCACGAACAACCGAAATGTAGCCATTCGGGCTACGGGGAAAACGTTTCTTGATAGTCGAGTCCTTTGCGCTGTTTGTCTCCGCGACCGACCACACGGGCACGGAATCTGTCGACATATCCTAGGTGATCACCTTTACTGCGAACTCCCATCTGGTCTTCAATGTATTTTGTCCTTTTGGCATCTCACTGCGAGGAATCTTCTTCAGCACCTCTTTCTTGCTGAGTGTTGCAATCTCTTGATCCATTGCCTCCTTCCATTGCTTGGCGTACTTGGAACGCATCGCCTCACGATAATTTCGTGGGATCTTCACATCACTTACTCGAATGCCATTTTTGCCACGTCGATCAGCGTGCAATGCCTTGAAGGCCGAATAAACCTGGTAATCTTCAAAACGCTCAGGCACACGTCGTTCATGTGTTTCACGCAGACCCGGTCGCCGTGGAAGTGGTGCTTCCAGTAAAGCTGGTTGAATCGGCGATGTCTGCTCGTGCTTAGCTCGCTTCGCATTGACTTTCGGTCGTTTTGATTCGCGTCCACGCTTGCCTCCATCATCATGAGAACGTCTACGGCCAATCACATGATCAGTTGCCAGTGCCAACTCTCCATATCCTATTTCCATTTCATCAGCAGGGTCGTATAGATAGTTGTAGTCCTCGTCAATAAGTTCTCCAGCATCATCTGCATTCACCGCTGCCATTTCCGTGACATGACTCGCTGCTTCATCGGGGTCATCTGCATCATCGTCACTGAGCTCGTCTTCTCTTTCTTCAACTGTTCCAAGGTTACTATCTACTTCTGCGTTACTCTCGACGTCATGCAGTTCTGTTGGGGTTTCACGTCCATGCTGCACTGTTGAGTCAAAGTAATCATCAATATCACGGTCAACTACTGCAAATAGATCTGCTGCTGTGAAAATATCTTCTGTTGCTGTGAAATCTTCTTCAACAACACTTGTTGGGGCTTCGTTGTCGGCATCTCTTGCACCTCCGTCCCCTTGCGTTTCTTCGGACGCAACATCGCTGTAATCGGGCAGCAAGCTCTCGTTGTCATCGCTCCCGTCGCCCCCTGAAGCTGCTGCGACAGTATCAATTTGCGGACTATTGTCCAGTAAATCATTCCAGATCTGTCTTTCACCACTTGAGAGATCGGAACCTGCCTCAACATTTTCCATTGTAACATTGCTCTGTTGAGCACTTCGAGCTGTTTCAGCGTCTTCCATCGACACATTGCTCGCCTGGACACTACGAACTGAACCAGCATCGAATTCCACTTGCTGTGATGATGCATCGTCGTCGGCATCGGTGTCACAATCGTTCAGCTCGCCATTCCCAAGGAATTCGTCAAAGGTTTGTAGCCACTTGAAGACCTTCGTTTCGAAGTTGCCAGAATATCTGTCCTTGTACTTGTACTTCTCGTTGACTTTTACGTCAGATACGAATCCACGCTTGTGTTCCGTAGGAAAGTATACTTGACAGCCTACTACATCATCACGATAGCCGATCAAATATCCAATGCGACAGTTCACGCTCAGCTTCTTTCGTTTTGACTTTGGCGTGTGGCAATACACGAGAGAGCCAAAAGTGCGGATGTGGTGAATGTCTGGCTGTGAGCCAAACATTAACTCGTAAGGCGTACAACCTGCACCCTTGCAGAAAACTCTGTTCTTCACGTAGACAGCCGTCTCAAGTGCTTGCGTCCAAAATGACGATGGCAGGCCAGACTGATGCATCATTGTCTTTACCATCCCAATCAAAGTTTGATGTGTTCGTTCTACAGGATTCAGCTGCGATGCATTTGGCCCCACTTTGATGTGTACAATTCCTTTCTTCTTGTACCACCGCTCCATGGTTCCGTTGCAGAATTCTTGTCCCTTGTCTGTCAGGACTTGACGCACAAGCTCACCGCCTTCTTCACTTGTACCATCAATCTCACGAGTTACTACTCGGTCGACGCGTCGTCCATGTTGACGTTCTGCCCAAGCAATATACTCTTTCATCCGAGCGTTGACTTCATCTTCTGCCTTCGACTTCAGAAAGTACGTTGTCACAAATCGCGAGTACCCATCCATTACCACGAGGACGGCACTGTAAGCGGTTCCGTTGTGCTTTCCAGGTATCAATAAGTCCGCGTACACGATGTCATTCACGCTCTTGATGTCACGATCCAGTTTCTTGCGGTAGGATTTGCGTCTCTGCTTTCCAAAGCAGCAGTCCGCACAGTCAATCTTACCACGTCTTTTCAACATGATGCCTTTTGCCATATTGCGGTCCACCATGAGACGAATATACTCCGGACAAATGTGGCCTAGACGTTCATGCCAAACGTCAATATCTTCTACACCGTCGGTGACTGCAAAGTTCGCGACAATCTGCTGCTTTGTTGATGACTTGCCCTTCGTCACCACTCTGCCGCCAATACTATGCGCACTGAACGTCCAATGACGATTTTCCGGTGTCGTTCTGATCACTTCGACGTTGTCCTTCGACATGCCGAATATTCTTGTGTCTTGGTTCCAGGACATCTTGAATCCTTGGTCAAGTGCCAGTCCAGGAGAAAATAGGTTGCATCCTGCTTTAGGAACGTAAAGCACGTCCTCCAAGAAAACGAGAACCATCTCCTCGCCGATCATTGTAGCCAGCAGAATCGTCCCGAAGCCCTCAGCCTTCGTACTTCCGCCGTCTGCGAATCCTGAGATGTTGGGATTCCAGTCACTGTCTTCCATGTCCTGAAGCGCGGTGAAATAATCCTTGCACGCCACGATGTGGGCGTTTGTGCCAGTGTCAAAGAACCATAGGCTCGGCTCATATGTCTTCGACGCCAGTTTTGCAGCTTCTCCCACCACAACGTCTCGCTTGCGAGGGCGCGTTCCAGCTGCCACCTTCGACTTTTCCTGCCCAGTTGACTTCACTCCCGCGTACTTTGCGTGAGCGTTCTTCCGTGCACTCGGTTTCTCTTCATCAAGCAGCTCGGGACAGTTTCTCTTGTAGTGTCCCTTACCACCGCAGTTGTAGCATTCCGTGTCGACGCTGCCGATCTTCTTTGTGGCGCCACTTGATGTCTTTTTCTTGTCGCCCTTTTGAGGAACAGCTCCACCAGCCTTCTGCTTGTTTTGTCCTTGATTATTACCGAACGCCTTGTGGTCCCAATCTTTGCTTCGCGACTCAGCTGTGAGGATCATCTCACGGATCTTGTCCGGTGTATACTTGTTCATATTGGAGCTGAACAACACCTTCTTTCTCAGCTCGTTGTACCCAGTTTGTGAAGGTAAACTTCGCAATAGTATATCGACCATCTGGAGGTCGTTCACGGCCGCGTTGTTGTCCGCAAGTTGCTCCTTGATGTCGAACATCTTGTAAAGATGACTTCTCACGTCGCCGTTCGCGCGCAGTCGAGTCCTGTGGAGTTCGCCCTGTAGACGAAACACCTTCTGCGCTGTCATCGCTGCATTCTTCCTGCCTTCGTAGATAGAGCACAGCTCCTGCCACATTTCGAAGCCTGTTGACTTGCTCATGACTTGTTTGGCCAGTCTCTTCGTCAGCGAGCCTTGAATTAGGATCTTGACCTTCGCCTGTCGCTTCTTGAACTTGGCCTTCTTTTCGTCATCCCAGTCTGAGTCTTCCGTCTCCTCGCCGATGGCGATTTGATCAACTGCATTTCTCTCAAACGCATTAATCATAGCGTGCTTGTAGAAGCTCCAATCATCTCCATTCCAGTTCTCAGGAACTCCAGAAGAGCCGATCTTGAACTCCTTCTGCTTCTTGCTCTTGCCGTCGTCTGAGTCGGACGAGGACATCTCCTATCCGTAGTGACGTCTTGGTAGCGCTCTTCTCGCACACAGTGTCGCGTTCTTTGGGCTCGTAACCCTGTTAGAAGCTGCACGACTAGACTCACACAGATAACTTGTTACTTTCAAAGTAAATCTTGGACTGACTGGCCTAGCACCAGTTGCCTTTTCTACCATCACTCTTGATCTCGGTGCGCCAGTCTACTTCGTGACGATCCTCTGTCATCGTCACCAGCACTACGGGAGCTACTTCTAACAGATACAGAGACACTGACCACTTGACAGCGAGGAAGACACATAAGAACTCCCCATACCAGCTTCAGTTGCGTTGAAGCATTGCTTGGAGTTGTCTACTTTCCTTTTATAGTGTGCTACAAGCCGAGAACAACAAATGATCTTGAGCATAACACAACAAGCAAGAATGCAGTTAGTTCACAGAAGACGCCAAGCAACTATGGACATTTTCTTGCAGCCATAACCGCAATAAAAGCTTCTCCCTCAATTTGACCGATCCTCTAAGTGAATGGGCCATTTCAGCGGCCCAAACGTCTGTCAAGAAGAGAAGTGTGACTGTACTGGCATCGTGGCGCCAACTCGTGAGTCCAAATATGAAGGACGAGCTGGATCAAGAATGCGTATGTTGAGACGTACAAGGGTTCCTAAAGACCAAATTTTAGATCGCATGGCCAAAGAAGTTCACGGCTTCCTTTACCTTTTATCCATGCAGACTTGAACGTTCGGTTGTGTTGTATATGGAGGGGCTGACCTTCAGGTTTGAGAGTGAGAAGAGAGCGTCGTCTAGAATCGCTGCCTATTCTACACAAGGTATGCTCATGTTCCGAAACTCGCCCTTCCTCCTCCACACCCTGCCAGCCATCTCGCATTCGATGACGGGGCACAGCAAAGCAGGTACTCACTGGTCCAGAACGGTGTGAACCTCCAGGTTTACGTGGAAGGCGATCGGTCATGTCAGCAATACATACCACGTGCCCCGGGTGCCAGTTTACGAGGAAACCTCCAGCAGAAGACCATGCGGCCCCGACATGGCAATTCACTTTCCTCATTACGGAATTCACAGCCAACTATCTGAAGCAACCTCGTCAAGATCATGGCTTCGCCGTCAGAGACCGAGTCCAAGATGATCTACCGTTTCCTCGGCAACACTGGTCTGCTCGTCTCGAAGCTTTCGCTCGGTAGCTGGATGGACGCCAGCGAGAAGAACACGCCCGACGCCTGGTACGACATGATGGCGCTCGCTTACAAGCACGGCATCAACTTCTTCGACAACGCTGAGTGCTACGGCGGAGGTCTCGCCGAAAGAACATGGGCGCCGCAGTGAAGAAGGGGATTGCCAACGGCACGTGGACGCGTGAAGACCTAGTGCTCACGACCAAGATGCTCTTCGGCTCCACACTGTTCGGGAGCGTGGCGGGTCCGAACGAGCAGGGTCTCACCCGTAAGCACATCGTGGAGGGTATGAAGGGGTCGCTGGCTCGGATGGAGCTCGACTACGTCGACGTTGTCTTCTGCCATCGCTCGGACCCGTTCACGCCGATCGAGGAACTGGGCGGGCCATGAACTTCGTCATCGACCAGGGCTGGGCCTTCTACTGGGGCACAAGCGAGTGGTCGGTGGCTGAAATTCAGGAGGCCTGCTAATCGCCGACCGACTTGGTTTGATCCGACCCGTGGTGGAGCAGCCCGAGTACAATCTCGTGGACCGTTCGAGGGTGGAGTTCGAGTACCGGGGCCTGGTCAAGAAGTACAAGTTGGGCTTGACGACGTGGTCGCCGTTGGCGTTCGGCGCTCTGACGGGCAAGTACAGCTCCGAGGCCCCCGAGGGCACGCGCGGTGCCGACCCACTCTTCCAGGCTTTGGCCCCCGACTTTGCTCAGCGCGTGCGCAAGGCTGACACGCTCAAGCCACGCTGGCGGAATTCGCGATCGCCTGGTGCATGACGAACGAGGACGTGTCCACCGTCATGATCGGAGCCAAGAACATGGCGCAGCTCCAGCAGAACCTCGGCGCTTTGAAGGCGGCGGCCAAGATCACGCCCCAAGTGAAGGCGCGAGTCGACGCGCTCGTGCCGGCCGAGTTCCAGCTTCCCAACCAGACCGTCGATCAAAATGTGGGAGCAGCACCTCTTGGCAGGCTCTAGAATATCCACATCAATTGACAGGAACAATCCTTTTGATATTCTTTGCTTGGAGTTGTCGTCGCCATGACAATGACAATGTCGACGGGGTTGTTCGGATGACGAGAAAACCCCGATACTGTACTGCGTCACGGCCTGGAGATAAGTAAGTCACGTGAGTCGCTCCGTGTAGGGCACGAACGGGGCTTGTAATGACCGTCCTGTTGGGGACAGGCAAACAGCAGATCAAATGTTTACAGACGACGCCCAACGCATCAGATGACACTGGCGCCGCACCGCAACCTTAGCTTCAGTTTCAAACCTGCAATCGACTCGCCATGAGCTTCCTTAACGACATCGACGAAACAGCGACTTTGGAGGCGACGCTGGCATTCGTCGACAGCTACGGCAACATTTCGTCGGACACGAACACGAACGCAGATTCAAGTCGCACCTCGTTAACGGAACGCGACCAGCCAAAAAGTGCTCAAGACAGAAGACGCGAGTACAACCTACGACGAATGAAATTTCGACACCGATACGCCAACAGTTCGTCCACCATGTACCAACGCCGTAGGAGGTCTGAAATCCACGAGCTCCGTGGGCAAGTGGAGCAGCTCGAGCCAAACTTGTCCAGCTCAAGAATGCTGCAGCTGGGAACTAGGAACTCGAAAGTGGGCTGCAGACGCCAGCGATGGTGACGAAAGAAGGCGCTCTGGTCCAACGCACCGACCTTGGTGGACTGAGTTGGGCTGACCGAGCCGAGTTCCAGTACCAACGGCGTAAACGATCGGAGGAAATCAACCGTGAGCTGAAGACCATCCTCAGTCAACACACCAAGCTGGATCAGTCTCTGCGGGTGCTACTGCAAAAGTCGTCGGTTCTGGAGGTCTGTTTTGGTTGTTTTTGTCGCTGAGTCCGCCAAGATGTTCACTAATTTCTTTTCTTTTTTCCTGACGGGAATGGACTTTGTCTGGGCACAACCTTGTCGGCCTTTGCTGGCTGCACCGTTCAGTGTTGAAGAGCTGGAGCTGAACGTCGAGAGCTTGTATCGTGGCGCCAGCATCGTCCAGCAATCCAACCAAGTGTCCACCAGGATGACTGCAACTGTCAAGTACAATACTTTGCTGGGGGCAACCATGGAGACTGCAGCGGCGACGCCGATGATGTGCTCGCTGCAAGAGGCCAGCGACGCGCTTTGGAAATGGTTCAGTCTGACAGAGGTAGGCTGCGCAGAAATACTCATCTTGCTGCGTGTGTTGCTGCGAACAAAGTGCTGACACTTTTTCTCCCAGTCGTTGCGAGGTCAGCCGAACACGTTCGAGAGGAACTTCTTAATCCAACTGCAGAGTGCGGTCGGCGAGCTGCACTTTACCAAGCAGAACTTCGTGCGCCGATACCAAGAGACGGATCGAGTCGTCATCATGTGGGTCGACAACGTTCGTCTCCCGAAGTACGGCGTGCGCTTTCGGAGTCAGACTTGGATGGTCATCACTCGCGCAGCAGGCGACCCCAAGCGAGCTTCGGTGCTTGATGCTCTCCAGCAAGTGTACGTGGATTGTCGGGACGATGTCGATCAAGTCGCGAAATCAGCCCAAGAACCTGCATTCGAGGAACTGTGCAAGATGTATCGCCACTACATGCAACAACAGCAGGACGTCATAATCAAGAAATCAACAATAACAGCTCCGTGTCAAACGCACTGCGAAGTGGCGCAGCGTTGGAAACAAAAAAATAGTATCCTTCTTTGCGTCGCTTGGATTGAATCGACTTGCCATTTCTTGCCATGCCACCGCTCAAGATCCTCGTCGTCGGTCCCAAAGAGGCCGGCAAGACCACCGTACGATGGCAGTTCTACTCCATTGAAAATCCCAAACAATTCACGATGCTGTATGTACGTTTAGATCGCCAACTTCCTCGCCGAGCACTCGGACCGACTGGGAGGACAAGATCGCTACCAACCGACTGCTGGCGTTCGAATCCTCGAACTCGAGAAGGGTAAAGCCAACGTGGAGATCTGGGATGTGTCGGGCGATCAAAAGTACGTCGACAACGTCCCATTTCATTGGCACTTGAACTCATAACTTGTTGTCAGCTTCGAAGCGTGTTGGCCTGCGGTCATGAAAGATGCCGACGGAGTGATCCTCGTCTACAATCCAGAGTCACATGTTCACGAGAGCGAGGCCATACTCTGGTAAGCTTAGCTCAATATTCATTGCTGCGTTCCCATTTGCTAACTATTCCAACAGGTACGAATGGTTCATGCAGAACTCCGGCTTGGACTCGTCGCAATGCCTCGTGTTTGAGCACACGACGGGCAACAATTCCGCTGCGACGCCTCTCGGCTCCAAATCGCGTCTCCCAGGCCATCTACGCGCAGTGGCGACGACATTCGACACGCCCAACGTCTTTAAGAGTGAGTTCGACCGAATTGTGACGAGTGCACTGCAACTACAGCAACGCCGCAAGTGAATAGCGAAGAGAAAACCTTCCGATTGAATTCAAACCTCGACCTCATCGACCTCTTCATCTGCTTTCTTTGCTGCTCTCTCTACGTCTCCCAGACCTCCATCGAACCCGTCACCACCAACGTTGTAGTCGTCAGGAGGTCGGTTGTGAGCTGTGAAAGCCCTTTCTTCGCGAACTTCGACGGGAACGCGCTCTTGAGCACAAGTTTGCGATGAAAAGGGAGGTGGGCGAGTTTGTCCACCCGAGCCATAGAGGTTTTCACGTGCCGGTGAGACCAGTGGCGCCGTCACCGGTACGGTGGGGCCACGGTCTGTCATACTTGTCAGCGCCATCTTGAACACCAAGCAGCAGCAGCACACGAAGACAAACAGCACCACAGCAACTCCGAGGATCCACCACAGCCACAATATCGAGCCCAATAAATCGCTTTCGCTGTGGAACGGAGGCGCCACTCCAGCGTACGTGCACGTGCAGGTGAAGCTGGGCGGGGAGACCCGACACACGGCGTTCAACGGACAGCAACACGGCAGTTGGTGGTTGGCACGGTCGACCCAATTGCCGCAGAACTGCCCTGGGCCATCTCGAAACGCACGAGAGCAGTCACCGGTGCTCGCGCAGACTTGACAGCCCGACGGAGGCGTCGTAACGTCACCGATATCTCCAGGCTCGACACTCCACGCCATGATCTGAAGAATGAGACCCCGTCCCAGCATCATCCAACAAAGCAATCCAAGACATTTGAGTTGAGTTGAGTTTAGTTTACTTCATCCAGTACTTTATCTGTAAGGCCAAAACTTTTTGCCGAGTCCGTGGAATCGGCGGACTCACTTCTATCAGGATGGCAGAACAGATCCTCGCTACGAATATGGGGAAATGGCGCCGCATGCGCCGTCGAGCTGGAGGCATCCGTTCTGCCATGTTGCAATCCGAAAGGGACTGCTAACTGCATTGTCTTCGAACCGACGACGTCGGAACGAGGAGGAGAAGCCGTCGGGCTCCTCTGCAGCGTTTTCTCGCACATTACGAGGCACTTTTAGTCACTCACTTGTCCAGTCAGCACATTGACACTTTAGGCGGCTGTGACGCCCGTGGGTTTGGGCGTGGGGGTCGTGGCCGCCGACACAGCAGAGCTTTTCATGGGGTTACGGCTCTTGTCGTTCTTGTTGTCTGCAAAGAATTGCGCCGCATAGTCCGACGAGCCCGACGGGGTGGCCGTCGAGCTCATGCCCTCACTGGTGGTGGTGGCTGTCGGGTAGCCGGCGCTCTCAAAGTTGTGGTTGACCAGGCCACGCGGGGACAGGAAGTCCATTTTGAGTCGCTGCGGGCCGTTGTGGACCGCGGCGGCCGCCGCCATGGCTGCAATGGGGTTCCGTGCGTTGTTGGCGTTGTTGCCGTGGTTGGAGTGGTCAAACACGTTGGCGTTGATGTTCTCGAGCATGGGGGCCGAGCCGAAGGGGCCAGGGCCGCCGTTGGGGTGGTGGAATGCCATAGGCGTGTCAGGCCCCATGAACTTGGAGTAGCTATTGATTATAGCGTCCAAGTCCTCCTCATGTCCTCCAGGTGTCCGATCCGGCAGCTTGGGCGTGGGGAACAGACCCAGCGAGAAGTAGCCAGAGTTGGCTCCTCTCGAGATGCTGGGCGGGCCGCTGGCCAAGAAGCCGCTATCGAAGCCAGGCGTACGCTGTCCGCTCGACGTCGCGTTGGCGTTCGAGTTGGTCATGGCCAAGACACTGGGCAGCTGCGAGTTGTCGATCTGCGGGGAGGGCAGGCCCATGAGCAGCGAGAACTCGTGACTTCTCGGGGTGGGGAAGCTGGTGCCGAGCGGCGTGCGCAGGCTGTTGGTGTTGAATTTGGGCATGGTGGTGGGCACGTTGATCTTGAGCGGCAGGCCGAACGGGTTGGAGGCCGCGCCCTGTTGCTGCGGCGGCCCCACCGGCTGGCTGTTTGGCACCGTGATGGTCAACGGGTGCGGCGGTGCGTGCTGGCTGCTGTGCGGGTGCTGGATCTGCTGTTGGATCTGCTGGTGGTGGAACTGCTCCTGCTTCATCTGCTGCTCGCGCTGCTGCTGCTGCCGCTTCTTGCTGCTCAGGCGGCCGCCCTTGGAGATGTTGAGCTCGGGCACTTCTTCGCCGTGGGCGCGCAGCTCCATGGCGTGGCGGAAGCAGATGCTGCCCGAGTGCTGGGCCGTCTTGTTGCAGCCCTCGACGCGGCACTCGTGGCCGTGCGAGTGGCGGTTACACAGTCCGCCCGCTCTGGCGTGCTGCATGCAGCCGTCCACCTTGCAGCGGCGGCCGCCGCCGTGCCGCACGCACTTTTGCCGTGCGTGAGCCTGCTTGGAGCAGCCCTCGACGATGCAGAAGCGCTTGACCACGAAGCCGCCGTGCTGCAGGCAGAAGCCGCCGCCGCGGGCGTGCGCCTCGCAGTTGTCAGCCTGGCACTGCTTCTTGCCGCCGTGGCGCACGCACAGTTTGCGCGCGTAGACCTGGTTGGTGCAGTTCTCGACGCAGCACTGGCGCCGGTTCTTGTGGAAAGCGCACTTGGACGTGCCGTCCACCGCCAGGTTGTCGCAGTCATTGAAGCGGCACTTCTTGGGCTTGCCGTCCGCGGCGCGCGGCGGGGAGTTCTCGGCGTCGCTGCTGTTGGCGGACGCGCTGGGGCTCGCCTCGCCGCTCATTGGAAGATATTTGGGTGCGCTCTAACGCTGCTGTATCGTTGCGTCGGCGGCTCTAGAGGCGAAATCGCAATGCCGCGACGGGAGGAGTCTGTGTGTGCGCTCGAACCAGCAACTTCCGGAATGACTAGGGCCCCGGCCGCGGCTGTCGTTCGCTCGGCCCGAAAGAGCACAGTGCGGGCGGGCAGACAGGCGCAAAGGTACCGTGGTTACAGGGACAGGCCCGTGCCAAAAGCGGGTACCTACGGTGCTGGTCGGGGGGCGTTTTGGATGACGAAAAACTGCGGCCGACTCCGTCAGGACTGGAACGGCGCCAATGGGGATAGCAGCGTGAGAGCAAGGTTTCTTTTTGATGGAGCGGTCTGGCAGCGGGGAATCGATAGGGGAAGATGTTCCGCTTGTGGGGGTATCCATCCCCTGCCTGCCGTCTTGAGTCAGCTCCTATTCCTCGGAGCAGCAAGCACTTGGTGGTGTTGCTGTGGGTTGGGGCCTCTGTGACCTGCCGCCCCAGCTTTGACTGCCGCTCAAATCGAGGCGTCAGTATCTTGGTCTTGCCGAGCAAAACAAGATGATGTTCACGGCCAAAGCCAGCGGCTCGGATCGTGACAGGCTCCAGGCGAGGATAGGCTTTGGACCCAACCATTCGGCGTGAAAGGCGTCGACAGCAACAGCAGCAGCAGCGAATACACTCGCCCCGACCGTGAGGATCCTGCAGCTCTTCCGAAGCCTGTGGCAGTTCGGTTGTTCATCACTTTGGCCGGGTGCTTTCGCTTTGCCTTCGCTGCGGCCACAATGCAGCGGCCAGTCGTCCGATCGAGCAGGAGCGCGGCGCCCTTTCCGTGGAAAGTGACGCATGTTGGGGGCTGGGGAGCGACGCTCCTGATCGGGTGAGGCCTGGCGTGAATGGGGCATCGGGCGAGGACCGCAGCGCGCCCTCCAGCTGGGGCGCGCCGTGCTCCGCCGGAGGCGCCGCCTCTATCAAGACGCCGCGCCACCGAGGCGGCAGCACCGAGCGGCCGAGCTCCAAGGCATTACAAATCGTGGCTCCTCGTTTCGACAGTCCTGGGGGCCAGCTGGCGCAGTCGCCAATATGGCGGCCGCAGTCATGAACGTGACGTGCTGCCCGCCGGATGTCTGCAGACCACGATGGCCATCAGGCAGAAGAGCATGAAGGCAACCAGTCCTTGCTGCCGCCCTGCCTGAGAAATGCGAGGGACGCGTTCGTCTGGAAGATGATCCGAGGCAGCAAGGGCAGCGTCTTGTTAGAACGATGACCTGTGGCAACACGGCCGAATGGCAGGGGACCCCCACTTTTGGAGCTCAGGACCCCCGCTTTTGGCGTGCTGGATACTTGCCGCCGCCTTTCCTCGCTTAGCAATGCGAACTCGTTGATCGACATCAAGCGCTGCGTCTAATGTCTCTCCTGCCACTTCAACTACGGGCTTAATACACTTACCGTCTTGCCTCGGCTAATGAAACTCGCAGCAGTCTGCCTGCCCCGCCACCCGTGACGCATGGGCGCCGCTGTTTGCGAGGAAGCTGCCACCGCCTTTAGCGTCAACTCCGGCAAAATTTAGGCGAGGGGCAACCTCTTCTGCTGCAGGCTCAAGGGCTGGCTGCTGGGCTTGGTGCTGCACCGCTCGACTCCAAGTCGAGTGTCGAATCGGTCGCTCGATTGCGCCCGGGGCGGTGCCGCCGCTCCAGGCCCCGGAGTCGAGAGGAACAGTGGCCCTGGCACCGACACAGCAAGAGCGTCTGCTTGTGGAATAAGATCGCTTGCGAGATATGCTCGCCATCTTGGTGTTCTCCTTCTACATGTACTAGCAAACAACGCTGCCGCTTCGGCCAAGTGGAGCCAACTCAAAGCCGACTGAAAGCAGGTGAGGGGCCGGCGCATTCTAGCGCCGTGCGGCTTCATGTCCCGGGGTCTTGCCAGCAACACAGCCCAGCCTGCCCGTTCTGCGAAGGCTTGGGCTTTCGGATCTGCTTGGGCCAAAGTGGCCACACGCTTGCAAGCTCCGCTTCGGAAATATTTGCCGGCGAGTTGCTTGCGCTGGGCGCCTCCGGCTCGAGATGATTCCCCCACCGGCTACAGCACTGGGCTGTCCTCGAAAGTGGCGAGAACGAAACCAAAGATGCTAGTCTAACAGTGGCGCATAATTTTCTTTTCTCCTTCCAACCGAGAACATTGTTCCAAGAGAACTGCAGGTTAGAGCAAGCAGAAGTCCAAAAGTGTGCTTCTTTTCATGGCGTACACTTCGCGCATTCTGGTTTAGAAAATCCCCAGCAAAGGTTGCGTGTCCGCCGCCAACTGCTGCCATAAGCTGCCATAAGCTGTTTGTGAAGTTCCAGACCCGTGTCTCCTGCTCTCAGAGCTCCGCTCACAGCAACAGCAAGCCATTATAGCAGCGACGCAAACTGTTGCAAATATGGTGGTCTTTCCTCCAGACTGACAACTCCTGTAGAAATGGCCCCAAATCTGCGGTGGCTGGACGACTAGACGGACTTCGTTAACGCCAAGTCGGGTAGCTAGGAAGCAAATGTATTGTTTTTCTTGTGGCTTATGTTTTCTCGAAGTGACTCCTCCGTGGAGTCCCTTCACTTTGATCTTTCTCGCCTTACCGTTGATAACGGTCGAGCACCGCCACACAAACGGGGCCAAACACTATCACCAAAATCAACCAGAACAACCACGGTGACCTGTGCTCGCCCACCGCCACGTACCTGCCGTAGCAGGCGTAGTTGGAGACTTTGCAGACAGCGTCGTTTGGACAGCAGCACGGGCGCGGTGATCCGCTCGATCCAGCCAATGCCCACAGAGCTGACCTTCGCCGTCAAGAGAAGCGATCATTGTCGCTGCAATTGGTATCAAACATGCCATCATGTAAACGACTCCATCTCAATCAACAAGCACGTAGCGTGTCACCACCGGGCAGGACCGGGTCTCGATACGTCCCGGTTGGGACGAGGCTTTTGTTTTTTTCTGGATAAACGATTGGAAAACAATGACCACGCAACTTCAGCACACGACCAGCCATTTCCAAAATGATCGCCTTTGGTGTGCTCTTCGCGGTGATCGCGACTGTTACTGTGTTGGCGGAGACGAACCAAACTCTGTCAGGCTGCGAGGTATGTGCCAACACAGGCGAGTGCGCCAAAGCTTTCCGCAACACTCCGGGGCAGTTCTGCGGAAATTGGCTCGACCAAGCAAGTACGCGCCGACCGTGCTGCTGTCCGAACGGTGCGGTCTGCCGCGTGACGAATTACGCCTGCAATTGCGCGTATACCGGCGGAGTGCGTCGCGATCCCGAAGCTACTCGTCTGGTGTGGCTGTGGTGGCTTCTTGGAGCTATCGTGCTGTTAATGTGCTGCGGAGGCTGCTTCTTCGTGTTTTCCCGGTCCAGACAGCGTGCTAGTGATGATTCAATCCCCGTGACAGCACCAGTGACAACACCTCCGGTTGCCGCGTATGCGAATGCTCCACCCCAGACAGTCTACCCAAGTGCCGCAGTGAGCAATGCTGGATACGGTTGTAGTGATGGTGGCGGCGCTGGTATGAGTGCTGGTACTGGTGCTGCGTTGGGCGGTGCTGCTGGTCTCCTCGGTGGACTATGGCTCGGTAATACACTAGCTGATCACAGTGACGGCGGTAATGGAGGACATGACGGTGGTAACTTTGGCGGTGGAGACTTCGGAGGTGGTGGTGGTGGCGACTTCGGTGGAGACTTTTGACTCATCTTCATGTTGCAAAGCAGTTTAATATCCACGAGCCAAGCACTCACTTGGCCAGTTCACCAGCTAGCTTCTCTTCTTTCATTCTCTTCTTCTCTTCCATCTTGCGTTGGTGCTCTGCTTCGTAATCCTCGGACGAGAGTCTGTCTGGGAACTCGTAGGAAATGTCGAAGTCCTCCGGGATGCAACATTTGATCCCTTCTTGGTGCAGTAGCAGCGAGCGACGGTTGGCCTGCATGGGGCGTGAGAACGGCACTCGCAGTCCTCCAACGACCACGCCCTTGTGTTCTCCGTTCCTGTAGACGATGGGGATTTTGACGCGCACTTTTGGTGGTGGTGGCGGCGTCACCTTGCGGTTGGTTGGGACGTCCGTCTGGAACAGCCACTTGAAGAAGTTGCGCTTCTTGCGCTTGGGCTTCTTGCGGTCTTCTGGCTCGGGCTCAGCATCCGTCTCAATTTCGGCGGTGGTGGATTTCTGTTCGCGTTGGAGTTGACGTCGCCGTTCACCTGTTTGATCTTGGGACTTGAGTCGGCGCAAATCCGTCTCGGTCAGAGCTGCGTTTTCGACAAGGAAGGTCATCACGACGGACTCTGCAGAGGTTGGGGTCGACGGCTGATTGCAAAATGGACCGGGCGGTGATCTTCAGCTGAATCAAGCAACGGATACGTTTCTGAAGTTCAATCACCACCGTTTTCGACCATTTCGGTGTGCGCTATGGTATCTGACATCAACTCGACAGTCCATGCAGAACAAGCCGTCGATAGCACGTCTGCAGCAAGTACTAGCACCTATCCATTAACGATCTCGGACAAGGTGTTCAAATGCTTGTAGGCGAGCAAAGTGCTGCTTCCTACAGCCGAACATGATACCGGCACACGACAGCAGCCGAGGCAACCGCATGAATCAAGTCGCTGCGACAACCTGCAGGAAACGTGTCCGAGCGTATCTACGACGAGCTTGGATGTTGATGCTCGTAAGTTGAAGTGGCTGCATCATTCGTTTTAAGTGCTGCTACATGTTGTCCTCAACGGCCTTCATGATGTACACGCCGACGAGGAAGCCGCTGGACGATATCCCGGCGATGAGTTCACGACGGATACTGGCAGCGTCCTCGCCCGTGTCCATCCAGGGTCGATGTACACGCTGTCCACCGAACGCTACTGACGTCGCGATCGCCTGCTTCAGCGGCTGGTAGAAGGTTTCGCACAGATCCTGACACTCCAACGCCAAAGCATTGAAAATGTCGTCGTTCTTACGCTCTAACTCACTGGCCATGCCTTCAAACGGAACTAGAGGGAACTTGTCGTGCTCGCAGATGTGTGCTAGAATATCGTCCGCAGTACTCTCGGCTGCGTTGGGGTCCGGGTACATGTCTTCCGGGAACATCTCGGCCTTGAGCAAACTGCGGCGCTCGTGCATCTCGTCGTCGTCCAATCCTTCGGCTCTCCACTCCACCTGCTTGGCCCTCAATGCCCGCGAGAACTCATCCATCATAGCCTTCGCTTCTCGACGGTATTCGCGGATTGACTTCTTAGCCGCCTCGCAGAAATTGCACTTCTTCTTGGCATCGCGTTTGCCCACTACAATATTCTCCCAGTGCATGCCCAGCTCAGATACATGAAGATACTCTGTCGATGCTGCTACAAAATCATCTCCAAATCGATCATACAGGGAGTTCAAGGCCACTCGAGCATCCTCGATCGTCCATACAGCACTCTTGTCTTTATCTGGCTGTGTGAGAGGTACAACCACTGGCCGAGCTCGGCAAAACTCGCCAAAGGGGTAGCTACATACGCTCGACTGTAAAATGGCTTTAGCATCTTCTCCATCCTCCCTATTAACGACAGCAACTGGGCTCCTTGTCCTCTAGCATAATCAACGGGTGCGTTCTTCTCCATCAAGCGACGATTGAGCTCTTTCTTCCTGGGGACGTGGCTGTGGTCTCTGCACTCGGACCAAAACACAGATCCCTCGCCAGCTCCTTCACCTCCGTCCTGTTGTCTTTGTAGTGAAAAATCCATCCAGTCTCCATTGCAACCGTGTAATAAATGCACCCCCACGCTGGAATTACTCAGTGCCATCACGGACAAGGCTTGATCCTGCCGCAATAGGCGACACGTCCCCAGTAGCTGCACCATATCTGGGACGGTCAGGAACCACAACGCGCCGTTGATCAGGGACGCATACACCTCTTCACTGGAATCCGCTCCAAGCGAGCTCGTAGTGCGCTGACGCTTAGTCTCAGAACGAGTCGCCGGCATCTTCGCTTGAACGGTTAAAGAATAACAGTCAAAACTATATACACATGAGTCGTACAATGAACACCAAAAGTTACTACCAAACAAGATGCAAATGCTTATGGAGACATGGGGATGACTCTGCTGGCAGCTCGACGGTCTTCTTCGATGAGAAGATTTTGCAGCATTTGGTGGTCACGTCGCACTTTGCCACTGAGCGAGCTGAGCACGTAGTCTCTTGTGTGGACAATGTCCTCTCGAGTGGAGAAGCTTTCCGAGCCTTCAGCATAGAGCTGGTAGCATGTGCGAGCGACTGCAGCGTGTGCAGGGTCCGAAGTGGAGCGGGAGATGATGATCCAGCAGCGATCACGGAAACGCAGCCCCATGCTGGGCATCGTAAGGATGTTGGTTTTGATCAGCACGACGCGGTCAGGCTCCTCATACTTGCGCATGAACTGGAAGCCGTCGATTTTGAGGACTCCCGAAGGGTTGTGCAGTGCGACGAGGAAGTTCTTCTCAAGCGAGTCTGGCTTTCGTCTCTGAATCTGTAGTTGATACTATGTGAGTAGGCTGCAATGGTACAAACAGCATCAGAACGTACAAAGCGGTAGATTCGCTCCTGGTCTTGGTTCTTAATGTTGAGGTCTTTCCATACAACGTCGGCTGCGACTCGCAGTGGACACGACACGGGCGTCGTCGTGACCACTTCGATGCAGTTTCCTGCGACTCGTCCGTCCGCTTGACGCGCGTATTGCATGAAATTGTAGCTGGTAGATCCGGTGGAAAGACAGAGTTCGAGGCGATGTACAACCTCTCGACACTCTTCTCCAATTGGGAGATGATCGTCATGGTCTCGTCCTCCACCGACATCTCCAGCGTCTTCTTACTGGTCTCGTCCTCGTCTTCAAACACATACTCCTTACCCTGCAGTAATATATAATAATAATAAATAAATCCCAATATTGAAAAACCCAATAAAACCCAACCGCCCACATAGAGCAGACTGCGTCTCTGCACGAGGTGCCGGAAGGCCCCGTTGACCTTCTGCTGGTTCTGCAACACTTCCTTGAGCTTCCTGTTCTTCCTCTCGGCCTTCTGCCTCTGGTGGAACTCCTTCACAGCCCGCTTGAACCAGAGCTGGCTGTCGTCTCCACCCATGTGGGTCTTTTCAGCCTTCCGTCGCTCCCGACGCTGTAGAAGCAGCTTCACCCGCTGCTCCAACTCCAGAGCTTCGTCTCGTAGTCCCCGCAGCTCCGCCTTTTTCCTCTGTTGCAGCTGGGTGGAATAACACAAATTTTTCTGGGTTTTAATGGCTTGCGCTTGGGTTTTCGTTGTCAACGCGCTGGAACGCGGAGGGTTATTGGTCTTGGACGTCTTGGACGCCTTCTTGTCGTCGTCGCACTCGTCGATCAGCGCCAAAACGTCCGCTAGCATTGCGTCGGCGTCCTCCTCGCGCTCCAAGAAGCTCATACCGGAAGTTTCCTTTCCGCTTCGAAGTTCTCAGTGAGTGGATTTGAATGATAGCGGCGATTTTGTGTAATGTTTACGCTAAAATTTATCGAAAAAGTTTATCAGTCGACTAAAAGCTCCTGTCCCTTTTCGACCATCATGTCTTGCAGCCACACCGAGTACGTTCTCATCTTGGAGCTCCAGGCATCCAGCCCGATCTCTTCAATATACTTGACGTCCTTCTCTCGAGCCGAAAACCCCTCCTGGGTCTCCACAAACAACTGCAAGTAGAACTGCACGTCGCTCTGATGGACTGGGTCCATCTCGGACTGCGAGACGATCGTCCACGCGTGGCCTCGCAGATGCAGCCCCTCGGTCGGTAGCAGCAACTTGTACGCTCGCACTTGCACCACACGCTCGGCTTCCTCGAACCGCTGCATGTACTGCAGTCCGTTGACGGTGGTGGTGCCGAATCGGCTTCGCAGCGTCATGTCGAACCCCTTGGCCATGGCGTCGGCTCCTTTCGCAGTCATCTAGACCAGTCACGGCAAGGGAACACAAGGAGTCAGGATTGACAACCTCAGCAACCAACAACAACAACAACAACAACAACAATGACAATGACAACACGCACGTAGCGGTAAGACTTGTCCGGGTACGTTCGTAGTGTGCCCAACTCCTCCCACAGAATATCGCTGGCTTGCTTCATGGGACAGTCGACCGGAGCTCTCGCCACGATCTCCATCATCCGATCTCGGTACATGTCGACGGTGGGCTCCATTCTGCAGCCGAAGGTCGGCAGTCGTTCTTTGGGAAGACGGCCGCGCAGTCGTGGTACAGCTGCGAGACTCCACTGGAGAGCTGCTCCATGAAGACGGGGGCGTTGTCGAGACGAAGATTAGCTCGAGTGTCTTTGGTGGGGCCATTGAACACATAATCGAGTCCCTACAGTTGTGCACAGCAAGAAAGGCAAAACACGTCAGTTGCGAGATGGTACCGGTATCTACGACCGAAGGAAAAGCACCTACCGCCAGCGTCTCCTTCTGCTGCAGGACCGTCAGCATCGCGTCGTTTAGCCTCTGCTGCTTCTCCACGCTGTAATTGAGTTTCTCGCAAAGGTAAAGTTCTTGTATTATATGGCGTTCAATTTCGTTTTGATGTTTTTTTCTTCGAATCCTTATATCTTTTGTCATGTTGCATTGGCAATCTACCCAACTCAGATACCGTATTCTTCCTGTCAAAAGCGTCATCACATGTGCACATTAGGATAGGGCAATGAAGTGTACAAGAGACCAGTCATGTACACTTTAACGTTGAAGCAGCAAAATGGATGGGATGCATTGAATGGTCACAGGCTAACAAGAAGCTCGCTGTTGCTGTTGTCATCGCTGTAGACATTGGCAGCGTCGTCATCAGAGTCTACAGCACTCATCTTGCGAGATCTGCCTTGGAGTTGGAGAGCACGTAGACAATCGATCACGGCGGACATGTCTGTCTGATTGTTCGTCTGAATCTCCGGTGCACGTCGAGTGTCGTTCAAAAGTCCCACCCTTTTGAAGCCATTTTGAATAGTACACGGGGTCAAGTCGTGCCACGCCTCGCTGATCCATATCGCTGTGTCTGTCCTGGTGGGAGCTCGGAGCTGAAAGCTCCTTGACTCCTGGGTTTGTCGCTGGGATTGTGTGGGCTGCGCTATCATATCGTCCTCGCTGTCGCTTGTGTCGCTGCAAACTGCCTCTCTCGCTTCATACGCCTCGGGCACGAAGAACTCTCGGCCCTCACCAATTTCTCCGCTACAGATACTTGCGCTCATATCCAGCATCTGCTGCGCTGCTAGTGCATCTTCGTTCTGCGTGACCTTCTGTCGCTCCTCTTGTAGGTGGTGATCACGAATTTGCCGCTTCATTTGCTCCACCCATCGCTCCCGCAGCCGATCTTTAAGAGGCTTATTCCACGCAATGTCAGCAGGCTGACATACGTATGTGTACCGTGGCGGCACCTTCATCAATAAGACGTTGATTGATTCAGCGTAATGGACGAATTCTTGGGTCCAATGACCCGAGAAGTCATCCCATAGCAAGAGTACAGGATCCTCAATATTTTGGCGATCTGCAAAAAATAACGCAGAAACGTGAGCGATAATTTAGACGCCCACCACGCGTTTTCGTTGCCGTAGATAACACAGTCGGATTTTTCTTGCAAACCCTTGATCTCCTTCCAAACTCGTCTACCGAAGCCGTGCCGATGTTCATCGTTGGCAACCTTCGTGGCTGGAACTCGCGAGGGTTTGCTCTTGAAGACAAGAAACGGACTGTACTTGTTGCCCTGTGAGTCGCCTAACAGCATCGCTGTTGCTCGTTCTTTCTCTTTTCCAGCACACTTTATCCACACTGTCTTGACACCGCGGTGATCAATTGTTCTACGAGGCAAATACTCAAAACAAACAGCTTCGATGTGTCAGTAAGCAGTTTGAGTAGATGAGAACAAAATCGTACCAGTCTGGTCCGCATTAAACACTTGTGTGATTCCATGTTCAACGATTGTACGGTGGACGCGCGCTGAATTGAAGTGCTGCCTTCTCGGCATCTGCTGGAGTCGTCTGACCCTGACGAGTGCGTGTACGAATAGAAAGTCTGTGGCGACGCATAAACTTCTTCGCCCAGGAGTAAGAGCCGCGAAATACTGCCGCAGCTTGGGACATCTCTTTGGCTATCTCAACTCCTTTCGCGCGCAACATATTCAACGAGACTGGCATACCATCACGGCGCATACTGTTTATCCACAGCACTATCTGCTCTTCCAACCCCTTCGACAGCAACGTAGCAGTTCCAGAATGCCTGAGTTTGCGATGCGAGCTCTTGCCGTTGGCACACATAGCAAATATCGCGACTCGATTCTTGATCCACTTTCGGACTTGCTTCTTCTTGCTGCGCATGTCGTCGGGGTCTCCAAAAACGACGTAGATTGCGTCCTCTAGGCGTCGTTCTTTGAGAAAGTGCTCGATGCACCTCTTTTCTCCGCGTAAGCTACGGATACGCGCATGTGTCGGTTGGGCACTCGACCATCCCCTCCAACACAAGGTCTTCCTGCCATAGTGGTAGTTGTAGAATGAACGAGAGTCCGCTGCTCGCTGCGCTTGCTCGTTGTCGGCCACTCGAATTGAATGGACTCGGCCACAGCAGCACCGGCTGTTGAAGTGGCTCTTATGACAAGCAATTATCTGATTAGAGAAAACTTGCGTGTCTGATTGGCTCCGCCGTGGCGGCGCTTATGACAAGTCGACGCCTATGACAAGGGGAATACGGCAAATGACTTCTAGCATTGTTTTGAGCTGAAGTTGGAAGGCACGAAATTGCTAACGTTTGAACTTCAATCGCGAGAGTGCATGAACAGTGCCGAATTACCGTATTAGCTGCCGGTGGCTCGCAAGTTTGCGTTTGAACTGACGTTAAAACCGCTTATCCTCGAGCAGTATTGTTTAGAATTGCTGCAGTCCTGACCAGGTAGTAGAGACTGAGTGTTTAGTAAATTTACCATTAACTAGGATGCTTGCAGTGGCCTAATAGGCATCGTTTGTACAAGAGAAAACAAGAGTTAACCTCAACAGTGTCAACCGTGAATGGATTTAATGGCTGATCTGCTACTTTGCCATTTCTCCACTATCGCTCATCAGTGTCGACGGTGCTGCAAGCCCCACTCTCCATGTATGTCGCTTCTAGCATTCCTACAGTATCAATGTGATTGCATTGTTCTTGATGTACAGATAAAGATTTTGGGAATGGTCGATACCAATTATTTTGTCCAAGGTGGCATTTCTCAACGAGCATGCTGAATTTACGCATAGCCAGCTCGGATTCATCATCGCAGAAATTTCGAGCTATCAACTGCAAGGTCCATCGGCACGATGAATCCTCAAATGTTGTGAGTCACAACAGAAACAACAATGAATCGCTGTCTGACTCACGAAATGCAGCTGGCCCATCGCAGTAGTACAAGCAATTCTCCATCGCATAAAACTTTTGATCCTCGGATAGTATGTCAGCGTTGCGTGTAGAGTCTGGCTGCGCACGAAAAATTTGGTCAGCAAAAGTAAGGGTTAGCGTTCGTCGTTCACGAATCGTGAATCATAATCCCAGATTCTCCGTAAACCCCCTCTTCACTGCGCGTGAATCGTCTCATTTGGGAATTAGCCTTCGAGCTCCAACACCGGCAGCATGAATTTTCTGGAAGGGGACGACGCGCTGACGGTGTCAGCCGCACTCAACCTCATCGACGCCATGGAAAGTGACGGAAGTGGCGGTCTGGCCGAGGACGACACCACTAGTCAAGCTCCCACCGACGCTGGGGACTGCAACGTCTCGGCACCTCCTTCCAGTCCGACACCGACGAAAAGAAATCTCGACGGGTGGTCGCAAACGGGTAACCAAGCCAGGGTACTCCATCGAGCAGGCTCGACCCAAGCGAGCCGAGCTGTTGGAGCTGCGCAGCCAAGTCTCTGGACTCGAGCGATGGCTCTGGTGGCTGGAACGCGTCAAGCCCAACCAGCAAGTGGCCAGCGAGTCTCGCCAGGACATCGACAGCTCCGATCCATCGGATGACCAGCAGCAGTGGACCGCCAAAGCGATGGAAGAATTCCAGAAGCGACAGGAGTCCGAGCAGCAGAACAAGTAACTCAATTACAGCGTGGAGAAGCAGCAGAGGCTAAACGACGCGATGCTGACGGTCCTGCAGCAGAAGGAGACGCTGGCGGTAGGTGCTTTTCCTTCGGTCGTAGATACCGGTACCATCTCGCAACTGACGTGTTTTGCCTTTCTTGCTGTGCACAACTGTAGGGACTCGATTATGTGTTCAATGGCCCCACCAAAGACACTCGAGCTAATCTTCGTCTCGACAACGCCCCCGTCTTCATGGAGCAGCTCTCCAGTGGAGTCTCGCAGCTGTACCACGACTGCGCGGCCGTCTTCCCAAAGAACGACTGCCGACCTTCGGCTGCAGAATGGAGCCCACCGTCGACATGTACCGAGATCGGATGATGGAGATCGTGGCGAGAGCTCCGGTCGACTGTCCCATGAAGCAAGCCAGCGATATTCTGTGGGAGGAGTTGGGCACACTACGAACGTACCCGGACAAGTCTTACCGCTACGTGCGTGTTGTCATTGTCATTGTTGTTGTTGTTGTTGTTGTTGTTGGTTGCTGAGGTTGTCAATCCTGACTCCTTGTGTTCCCTTGCCGTGACTGGTCTAGATGACTGCGAAAGGAGCCGACGCCATGGCCAAGGGGTTCGACATGACGCTGCGAAGCCGATTCGGCACCACCACCGTCAACGGACTGCAGTACATGCAGCGGTTCGAGGAAGCCGAGCGTGTGGTGCAAGTGCGAGCGTACAAGTTGCTGCTACCGACCGAGGGGCTGCATCTGCGAGGCCACGCGTGGACGATCGTCTCGCAGTCCGAGATGGACCCAGTCCATCAGAGCGACGTGCAGTTCTACTTGCAGTTGTTTGTGGAGACCCAGGAGGGGTTTTCGGCTCGAGAGAAGGACGTCAAGTATATTGAAGAGATCGGGCTGGATGCCTGGAGCTCCAAGATGAGAACGTACTCGGTGTGGCTGCAAGACATGATGGTCGAAAAGGGACAAGGCAATTCAGTCCCAACGGTAGTATGAAATCGACCGCTATTCCCACTACTTATCGATCTTCAGATACACATTGACATGGTAGAATATAATTTGATTACCTAGTTATGTAAATTTCTCGTAATTGGCTCAACTGTGAGGAAGCACATCGAGGTCTGCAAGCGACTCATTCACGAGGGATCCAGACGTGGTTGTTTTCGGATAATAGTACATCATATACAGCAGGCTCAGTAAATTCCAACCAATGTAAGGCTTGAACGAGTTCCGACTTGTGGATCCGGATATCTGGTGAGTGGTCATTCATAAATTGGCATTGGGTCTTGAGCGCCAGGTAGCACGGAATACAACCGCTGTATGGACTTGCCATAATAGCAATAATATTTTCTATGGATATCTCCGTGATCTCCTGGCATCATGCTGTTGAAGAGCGCCGCCAAGCTGTTGAAGCACTCCACCACGGGGATCTGGTGACGTCAGCGCAGCGGCTAGGGTGACTCGGGCTTGAGGTCCCCGACGCGGTGGACACGAGCGGCACGTGGGGCACGTTCTTTAGACTCGTGTGATTGGAGCTTACACATACCGCGATGGTGACTGGTAGAATGCTAGCAGGTAGTTGTCATCGTCAATCTAAGCTCACTTCGGCATTTGCCTCCAAGCACGCAGTAGCCTATCAACAAATATGACTCCCTACATTCCCCCTCCATTAAAATATACGCTTTGTAAGAATAATTGTTGATTCCCGAATGACCACTCCATACAGCCCTATATAATATTCTCCCCTCCCCCTCTAGAGGACTATAGGCATAAAATTCCTCGATATCCTAATAGAGGGGTGCTTAACTATGGGATCTAAGCAATAGTTGAGGAGACATGTGGTTGTTTTTGTTGTAAATTATGCTGATCGTCACTGTTGGTGCTGGAAGAAGAGGTAATGTGCATCGCAGTTGTGGGTTGTTCGTCCCATGATGGCAGCTGAAGTGCCGGAGGTTTTCCCACATGAGTGGTGGAGTTTGTCCTACTGGGTTTATCCACTACGAGTATATATGAGAGAGGGAGGCTGTAAAGGTAGAAGTTGGAGCTCACTCCACAAAACACAGAAGAATACAGAAGTCCTCCCGAGTGGCCGTTGCTGCTCGTTGTCGTGCCAAGCTCGTGTGCGGACTTCCCACTAGCTGCTTCCTGTCGTGAACGAGTCACTTTACAAGTGTTTTCGACCCAGCTCTTCGCGGTATCCGCGCCGGAGAACACGGATACCGCGTACTGTGTCTACTGGAAGCCGTTTGTCACTGCACTGAGCAATGAACTTACTAATAAACGTGCTAATATACTGGAGATCCTTCTTGATATCTGCTGTTGTGAGCTGTCCCAACATTGAGCGCCAGTCCCCTACGATTTCGTCATCCGCAAGCTCGTCGGGAACTGGGCACTCGCATGGATGATACTTAAGAAGGCCTGTGTGCTTCCAGGGGTGGCGAACAGGGAGCTGGGCATCTTATTCCAGCGTCACACTATTGTTTGGTGGATAGGAACATTGTAGATCTTGCCAGCAGCGATGAAATCCATTTTGGGTTAGAGTAGGACGTAGCGTTTGGCGCTGGTCTTCAGATAACGAGGTTGGGGATGCTGCCGACGGTCGGCCCGAGTCTTTCAGCACGGATTGTACCAATCATCCGGTACAGTCTTTGGTAGTACCAGCCATTTGGTACCCCTCCTATAAGAATGCCCCCTTTATAAGACTAAATACCCCTGACCGACGAAATTCTTATAGAGAGGTTTGCCGGTAGTCTCCTTTGTGGTGTTGAAAGGTCACTATGTGCGTTAGCCTAACTAACTTATAGAATCTGACATCGCTGGAGGCTGTGCCTTATGCTCTTCGAGGCCCTAACACTTAGACTTGATGGTGTTTTCTGTTGAATTGGCAGTTCGACCACACTGCTGGCGAACGCTTGCGGCAGCGCCGGACAAAGCTATCTGGGAAGGAAGAGTTGCGTAAATGCTAGACTATGGTAGTTTGATGGTGATCATCGAAGAGCTTCCTTGAGCGCCACGAAGCTCTTCTCACTTTTGGTTTTGCCGAATACACGTAAGGTGCAACTTCCTGGGAGCACAGCCAGCTCCCTCGTCAAGTGTTTAAGTTTACGGTTCAATAGGTTATGAGCCCAAGACCCCGACGCGGACTCTGCGCGTTCAAGATGAAGTGGACTGCGGACATGAACTTCAATGGGAAAAACTATGCCCCATGGAAGACTTGCGTGAAGACGCTGCTCCAGGCCAAGCGACTCTGGAACATCGTCACCAAGACTGAGCTCCCACCGCCACGAAATACCCATCCAGCCGACCAAGAGCAGTTCTGGAGTCGAGAGCACGAAGCCAGTGCTTTCCTCATGACCACGCTGTCGGATGAGATGATGATCGCGGTGAGTAGCAAGCACTACGCGTTCGAGATCTCCCAGCACCTAGAGAAGACCTACGAGCCACGAAACTGGGGAAGCCTGTGCGCGCTTCGCGAGCGGTTCGTGACCACCAAGTACCAGGATGGCACGGACATGCTCACCCATATCAACGAGCTCAAGACGCTGGCTGGCCAGCTCTCCAACCTAGGCAAACCAATCGACGACATGGAGAAGGTTTGCCAGCTGCTGAGCAGTCTGCCCGCCACGTGGGACTCGTTCAAGAGCATATACAACATCCAAGAATCTCCGATCTCGTGGAGCTCCATAGAGACCAACGTCATGGCCGAAGCTGCACGTCGTGTTACGACTGGAAGTCAAAGCGAAGAAAGAGCGACCACTGAAGCGAATGCGGTCGTTCATCATGATCATCAACATCCAAACCAGCGTCGTCAAGCTAGAGGACGAGGAGGTAACGGACGCCAAGGTGCAAGTAGTGGGCAACGCGACGAAGGCAACAACCTTGGCCGACGTAACCGCCCAGTGGAAGGCGAGTGCCACTACTGTCACCAAGCTGGTCACTATAAGAGAGACTGCCCCATGCGAAAGCGTCATCGGAGTGAACAAGACGGCGGAACAAGTGCGGACGCTGCTCTTCGAAATGTCAAAGCAGAGCATGAAGACCAGTTCGTGTCGACGGCAGATACTGCTGAAGCTTGGGATCTTGCGGTGTCGATCGAAGACAGCGGCTCCGACACGATGTCCGAAGTCTGGGCCTCGTCGTCCGACTCGGACGCGACCTCGGAGCTAGTGAACATGGCTTCGGCCACGTCATCCACGGAAACTGAGTCTACGGTCGGGGATGAGGAAGAGGTTGGATGGCCTTCAGTGGAGAACGTCGAGCACGCATACTGGCAAGTTCCACTAGAGGCGTCAGCCGTCGGTGTGCAAGAATTACCTACTGGTCATGAGGACTTGTGGATCATTGACAGTGGCTGCTCGCAGCGCATCTGCTTTCTCCGAGAAATGTTTGACAGTATTGCACCGTGTGGAGGATCCGTGACGGTGGCGAACAACGCGACGGCGCCAGTGGAAGGTGTCGGCACGGTGAAAGTCCACGTCATGGACTCCTCCAACAAGCTTCAAGTGCTGGTGCTGTCGAATGTGCTGTTCTTGCCTGGCCTTCGCAAGAATCTAATCTCAGTGACCCAGCTTGCGCTGAAGGGGGTCTCGTTCGACTTCCACACTACTCCAGGAAAGGTGATGCTGACGCGCGGCGAGATGAGACTAATGAGCGGGAGCCAGAATGGTGTGTGTGTCCTTAAGGCGATGAACAAGGCGCAGTTGGCCCTCTATGTCTTTCCTCAACTTACCACTGACCTTGTGCATCGTCGGTTCGGCCACGCATCGCAGTCTGTCCTGGCGACAATGCAGACGAAGAAGTGGGTCACTGGGATGAAGGTGGTGCGATCAAGTGGAGATGGAGATGGTCTGTGTGATGCATGTCAACTGGGCACGAAGCGCCGGCACTCGTTCCCAACGGCGCCGCGATAAGGAGTCTCAGGATGCAATGACGTCGTCCACAGCGACATTTGCGGGCCTGTGGAGGTGCCGTCGCTGCATGGAAAACGCTATGTGCTGCTCTTTGTGGATGTATTTTCGCGGTGCTGCCACGTTTACTTGCTGGAAAAGCGGAGTGAGTTCTTTGACCACTTCGTCAAACACAAGGCCGCAGTCGAGAATCGCCACAATCGACCGCTTCGGACTTTTATCAGTGACAATGGAGGGGAATACATTTCCGATCAGTTCAAAACTTCTGCGCAACGAACGGGATCGCCCGCCACACCACGGTGCCCCCCGAGCAAAACAGGATGGCTGAAGTGCGTTTTCGGGTTCTGTTCAACAAGGTCCGCACAGTGCTCATCGACAGCAATTCGCCGAAGCAGATGTGGGCGAAGGCGTTGCTCTCTGTCACGTACTTGCAGAACTGAACCATGAACGCCAGCACGCAATGGACCCCGTTCGAGGTGTGGTTTGGATTTCCGCCGGATGTGGCCCATCTTCGAGTGTTTGGATCTCTTGCGTACGTGTACTTGCCAACGAAGTCAGTGTCCTCGACGGCGAGAAACAATTCGGGCGCCTCGAGATCAAACAAGCGGCAGAAACTGGATTATCGGTCGGTCCGAGGGATTTTCATCGGCTACGCGGCACAACAAAAGGCGTGGAAGGTGCTGGACTGCTCCAGCGGGGAGTACTGGTGTCGTGCCATGTTGCGTTCGATGAAGCGTTCTCTCCTGCGGCTGAGGAGCTGCGGCGTCAGGAGTTTCGGTCGCCTAGTAGTAAACTTGACGTCGACTTCAACTACTACAGCAGATCAGCAACGAGTGAAACGGATCTTCTCTTCTACAGCCGACGGCCTGCTGCGGAGAAGCCCACATCGAGTGAAATCGGTTTGGTGGAGGAATTTGTGCGGTCGTTTGACTTGTCGGAGGTGAATATGGCTCAAGTCCGGCCGGTACTACTTGATTATGATCCGGTGGTATACGCTGTCGTCAATGGAATCTCACCACAAGTGCTTACCAAGAGACCGCAAGCGCGAAATCCAGTCCTGCACGCCGTTCGGAAACAACAAGAAGCTGCAGCGCTGGTGGCATTGGAAAATGTCGAGTCGAAAACAAATATTGGAAACCTCATCTCCAGCGGGATCTCTGCGGATCCAAAGACATACACGAGGCAGTGTCGAGGTCGGATGCGAGTGAATGGAAGGAAGCGATTCGCAAGGAAATGGCGTCCCTGAAGGCGAACAAAACGTGGACCGTGATGCCACTACCGCCCGGGAAATGTGCTCTATCTTGCAGGTTGCTGTTCAAGACAAAGCACAGCAGCGACGGGAGTATCGAACGACGGAAGGCAAGGCTGGTGGTGATCGGATGTCAGCAGGTTAAGTACGTGGACTTTGATGAGATCTTCGCACCGGCGGTACGGCTCGAATCGCTGCGGGTGCTGCTGGCAATCGCGTGCATCGACGACATGGAGTGCCATCAAATGGACATCGAAACGGCTTTCCTAAATGGGACACTCGAGGAGGAGGTCTTCATGAAGCAGCCCCAAGGCATGGAGATCGATGGTAAGGAGGACTAGGTATGCAAGCTCCACAAGAGTCTGTATGGTCTGAAACAGGCACCGCGGGCCTGGCACAAGGCACTGACAAAATTCCTGACGAGAGAAGGCTTTGAAAAGTTGAGCTGCGAGTCTTGCATTTACGTGAGAAGAAGTCATGGGGAACTGGAAGTCGTGGCTATCTACGTTGACGATCTGCAACTGCTGTGCAAGTCTAGGTCGGTGATGATCGGGAGCAGACCGGATATGGCCTTTGCAATTCAGGACGTGAGCAGATACCTGGCAAACTACGGAGAAGCTCACTGGGAAGCTGTGAAGAGGTGCATTCGATACTTGAAGGCCACCACCGACCATGGTCTCGAGTTTAGCGGAGACTCCGTCACATAGAGGGCTTTCACGGATTCCGACTACGCAGGATGTGAAGATGATCGGCGGTCAGTCTCAGGATACGTGACCATGATCGGAAATTGTACGATCACTTGGAGCTCTCGCAAGCAGCGCATTGTGGCGCAGTCCACTGCAGAAGCAGAGTATGTGGCGCTGGCCCATTGCACACGTGAAGTCCTGTTCCTGCGGCAGCTACTGAAGGAGCTCGGGTATGAGCAAATAGCGACAGTGGTGCATGAAGATAATCAAGCGTGTATTGCCATCGCGGAGAACCCCTCTCACCACACTCGAGTGAAGCACATCGACGTGCGGTACCATTTCATTCGAGAGCACGTTCAACTCGAAGAAGTGGTGCTGCAGTATGTGGTCTCGAAGGAAAACGTGGCCGACACGATGACCAAGGGGTTGCCAAGGGAGCAATTCGAGTACCTCAGGCAGGAGATGAATGTGAAGTCGGTGAGGTAAAGCCTGGTGCCAGCGGAGTTGCGAAGTTGCGAGGAAGGTTGGACCTGAAGGTGCTCATGCGATTCACGGAAAGCTGAACGATCAGCAGGAGTCAAGAGCCAAGGAAGTCTCGTGCTTAAGGTTGGCAGACTTGGCGGCGGCTTGGCGAGGTCCAAGGATCGGGGAGTCCAAGTGCAAGATGCGCGAGGCCGAAGCGGACCAGCAGTACTGGAGTTCGCACTGCGGGGAGTGTTGAATTGGCAGTTCGACCACACTGCTGGCGAACGCTTGCGGCAGCGCCGGACAAAGCTATCTGGGAAGGAAGAGTTGCGTAAATGCTAGACTATGGTAGTTTGATGGTGATCATCGAAGAGCTTCCTTGAGCGCCACGAAGCTCTTCTCACTTTTGGTTTCACCAAATACCCGTAAGACGCACCTTCCTGGGAGCAAAGCTAGCTTCCCTCGTCAAGTGTTCTTCCCTACTTTGGCAGCCGCCATGGAAGCCACCACCATGGAAACTGACTGCCGCCACTGCTTGACGGACTCCGCTTCTATCGCTCAGCTCGCCATTTGCTCGCTCATGCCCAAGTCCAAGCTTCGACAGCGCAATGCACGACGTGTGCATCTGGCGACGAAGACCGCCAAGGGCCATGCTACCAGAGGCCCCTCGAGCCCGTGCTTGAGGCGGGACCTTATGCGTCGAAGCCCCGTGGCTTCCACATTGTCGTGTGCAGCTCTGCGATAAAGTGACCCCTCTCAATCTCCAAGGCAGGCCGAAAATCAAGCACAAGCGTCTACGCGACGGCGTACCAGCTGTAGAAACAGTTGATCCTTGGTACAGTCGTCATGACGAAGGCTTTTCCTCCGGCGTGACACCTTGAAATACCACAAGTGTCCTGTGTGTGCCCGCGGGTGGCATCGGGACAGCCGGTGGTCTCCGGCATTAACCTGCTGATGCTGTAGGAAGGGAGCAGCTACTAGCACGTCCCGGATAGCGGGGGTAAAGGGGTTAACTGTCCGCTAATCTTCATCATCGCGTCTTAGTAAGTATCACTCAATTTGACTGAGTTCCGGCCTCGATCCCCGGATTCTATCTCTCCGGGGTCCGGAGTCCATTTCGACATCGACGAGCTCACTTGATCTCCGCAACCACCCACCGGTGTTAATGACTCGACTCCAGTCATCATACGCTGGCTTCGCCATCTTTCAAGCACCACTGGTTTTTCTTTGTTAGCTCCTCCATTTGCACCACTTGTTCCGGTATCAACTTTCTTGACAACGCCGAGTCCTACGGAATGAGTCAAGCCGGAGAAAACATGGGCGGCGCCATCCAGAAGGGTATCGCCAACGGCGTCTGGACCCGAGAGGATCTCGTGATCACCACCAAGCTCTTCAATGGCTCCAAGGGATTCATGGAGAGCGGGCCGAACGACCAGGGACTGAGTCGCAAGCACATCATTGAAGGCGCGAAGGCGTCGCTCAAGCGCTTGCAGCTCGACTATGTGGATGTGCTCTACTGCCACCGCCAAGACCCGCACACACCGATCGAGGAGACTGTGCGCGCCATGACCTTCGTGATCGAGCAAGGCTGGGCCTTCTACTGGGGAACTAGCGAGTGGCTGGCTGCCGACATCATCGAGGCGTGCGAAATCGCAGACCGCCTGGGTCTTGTACGGCCTGTTGTGGAGCAGTCCCAGTACAACCTTTTCGTGCGGAACAAGGTGGAGTATGAGTTCCTAGACTTGTACAAGAAGTACAAGCTCGGGCTCACGACGTGGTCTCCGTTGGCGTACGGTACCCTCACGGGCAAGTACAGCTCCGGTACCCCCGACGGCTCTCGCTTCACGCAAGGTCTGTTCAAGCAAGGGCCCCTCTCGGAAGGCTTTGAAGAGCGAGTGGCGATGGCCGACAAGTTGAAACCAATTGCAGAGGAGTTGGGCTGCTCGCTCGCGCAGATGTCGATCGTTTGGGCTGTCTCGAATGAGAACGTGTCGACGGTGATGGTCGGTGCTAGCCGTCCTTCCCAGCTCGAAGAAAATCTCAAGGCGCTGGATGTCGTGAGCAAGATCACGCCCGAGGTGAAGGCTCGAATTGACGCCATCGTGCAGTTTGTGCCGACTGCGCCCAAGTTGGACCAGTTCGCTCTGCTGCGTGCGCGCCACGTCTAAGATTTGACACCGTCATGCAGGACGCAAACTGGTCAGTCTGAGCGAGTTCATATTCTTTTTCCTCCGTCGGACTCACTGCGAATGGGGCAAGTAGGCTTGATTAGCTTGAGTAAGACTCGCTGGTTCCTAACTACTAGGTCCTCCCACGGGACAAAACCTTATGAGGGTGAAAACCCGTCCTAGAGGGACCTCCTACTTGAACCGCTAATCAAGTCTTTGGAAGACAAGAAAAAAATTTCTTCTGGCAGCCTGGCTGCGTCTTCTGGCTCTGAGCTGACGGCGTCGGGAGCTCTGAGTTCTGACGAGACGAACGGCGAATGGCTGGATTCTCCGTTCCGTCTCGGTTCGGAAACCCAAGCTTCATCCACTCATTTCAGTCGTACTTAAGCGACCACTTTCCTCCGTCGGACTCACTGCGAATGGGGCAAGTAGGCTTGATTAGCTTGAGTAAGACTCGCTGGTTCCCCTCGAGCTGCATGAGGCTTGGCTCGTGTAGTTCCCATGTCGAGGCCTTGATCATGCTGCTTGCCGCGTCGCGGGCCATCCCAGGACGGAGCCTGGTGTACACTGTGAAGCACCAGCTTGCCCATCTTCCCATGAGGCGAATGACCAGGTCACTTTTGCCGGCGGCCAGTAGCGCGCAGGCGCCTCCGATACGGAGCGAGTGACAGGAGTACTCCTTCGGGGGCAGTCCCATATTCCTAGCCGCTGTCTTGATGAGACTTGCGACCCTTGTCTTCTTGATTGTCTCCTTCCTTGATATCGAAGTGAGGTAAGGGCCCAGGGCCACCTTCTTAGCTAACCATCTTCCACGCACTGTCAGGCAGGCCTGGGCTGCCTTGACGGGACACAGTGCTGAGTCGCCGGTTCTGTAGTGTCTGATCGCTGCGCCTTGCCCGATTCTGTCTCCCTTGTGGGATTCGAACAACACTTCGACCGAGTGAGCGCTCGTGGCCTCTGGGCCAACCTGCTTGCCGTGCTTGTCTCGCAGAATCACGTTTCGGGCCTTTACACAGTGTATCCTGTCGGTTCCGACCGACTTGTCGATGGTCACGGGACCCCAAAGCTCTGAGCTTCTGTCCAGGAAGAAGAAGCCTAGAACCATCGACCCCCAGAGGAGCCGGTCTTGCGGTTCCGTCAGCTTTACCAGCTCCTTCATTTCGCGCAGCATCGGTGTAGTAACTGGCTGCTTCCTGTCCACTTGGCTGTTCGTGCGTTTGTAACCTTGAGCGATGAGCTCAAATTCCGGATCGCGGTAATCGAGCCTGGCGTTCCGAACTGCCTTGTGTGCGAATGCCACCGCTGCCATTTTCCCGTCGAAGGTCTGGTACTTGTTGCCGACCTTGGCTCTGTTGTGTCCCTCAGAGGCACACAGTCCGGCGAATAGTCCGACCATCCGTGCTTGTTGTGCCCTGGGCAGTTCGTCAATCCACACCGGGAAGTTGAAGTCGTTGCAGAACGTCTCCCAGTACTTGAAGCTCTTGGCGTAGCGACCCAGGGTCCCATCTGCAACTGCTGCTCGTTTGAGTTGCCTTGTCTTCTCCTCGATCCGGTTCCGTCTCCCTGAATATCACACGTGGAGTCAGTATCCGTGTGCACATCACACTTCGGGGTCCGCCCCATGCTCCAGCTAAAAGTGTGCGTCGAGAAGTGCAGCCGATACTTGGTCTGGTTCAAGGCGCACTGGCGCAAACTGTCTTGTCCCTCTGGGGATCGGCAGTTCATCTTGTCTACTACTCGAGTAATCCATCTGCATTCGCTGTGGATCATGATGTGGCGCCAGGCGTCTGTCCCTTCCAACTTGGGCCCCCACACGGTGGTGACTCGTACTAGTCCCCGAGCAACCTCAGTGTCGCGGTTTACCGGGCGGGTGAATGGCAGCAGCACGCGTTCTCTGAGAACCATACTGGTAATTAGGATGCCGCAGCTCCCAGACTCCAACAGCCAGATCTCATCGGCGGCTGGCTTGTACTCGTAGAGTCTCATCGGAATGCCGACGAACTCGTTCTCGAAGACCAGGTCTCTCCACCACGCTAGATCCTTCCGAAGGAATTCCGTCATTGCCACTCCTGCCTTGTGTCCTCTGCGGCAACGGGTTTGCACTGCTACGAGGCGTTGGATGAATGGCCTTGTGGCCGGGATAAAACTGATCACATGGCGAAGTACGCCGACTAGACTGTCTAGTTCCTTCATTGATACGAACTTCTTGGATATCGTCTCAGAGACCACCCTGTGGAGTTTGTCGATCTTTCGTTGTGGTATGGATACCATTTGCTCGGGTATGTCCCAGTCAATGCCGACTGCGTGGAACGTCTGCGACCAGGTCGTGAACTTTCCTTCATGCCAGCCATCTGAACCAAACACGAGTTTGATGCCGTCTCTGAGACGCTTCTCTGCCTTCAGGAGGCGATCGTCAATGTCGACTTCGACGAGGACGATATCGTCCACCCACTGGAAGATCCAGAATGGCTCCAGGTCACCGAGGATATATGAAGCTCCCGTTCGTTGGTAATGTCTGACCGCCTTTCCAAAGACAGCGAAGAATCCTGGTGAAGAAGTCCAACCGAAGACGGCCAAGCCGGATACGATGCCATGGGACGATCGCGGTAGTTTCCCCCAAAAGCTGAGGCGTGGCGGGCATGGACTGGAACGTGCTTGAAGGCCTCAGCGATGTCAGCGACCATGGCATATATTGCTCGCCCCGGATAACGACGCCAGAGGTCCCGTACGCGGCGCGCGATGCGCATGAAAAGTTCCCATCTAGCGTCCGGAGAGGCATCCGTGTCGGTCAAGTCGTTGACGGAGCGTCCCTGGGGAGCAGAGAGATCATGAATAATCCGCCCATCTAAATGAAGCGGGGCGTCCTTCTTGGGAACCAAGGCGAAAGAGCTAGAGTGGAACTTCTCGTCTCGCGTGAGAATATCCATGGAAGCGATAATACAGCGCCCTTTGTAATAGTCCGCCATTAGTTTGTCCACAACAATTGAAGCCCCAACTTCAGCTCCGACATAATTCTCTGGAACAGGCCGTGCTCCGAGACGGCCCACCGGATCCCGCCATGGGGAACGAGCCCGCGCTGCGCTATGTCACAGAGTAAGTCGAGATGGGGGTACGAGGCTAAATGGGCCCGGTACAACCACGGTCGTAAATTCTTGTTGGGGCGACTGTCGCCCGGGGTTTGACCCCTGAACAGGGCCAGTGTGCCTGCAATACCGAGTGGGGTACCATTGATGAAGCCGTCCAGGACGGTTGCGTCCACGAGAGGAATCTGTAGGGGTCCAGGACCCGCGGCGAGGAAAACGTCGTTGACGGGGAACGGGATCTTGAAGCGGGTGGCGGTCTCCTGGAGGCGCATGAACACGTCCGCTGGGACGCACCGCGCGTGCCCGCCCACCATGGCTGATCGCGATGTCGGTGTCTCGAATTCGGACGGAAGCGTCCTGGCCCTCGTCATGACACGCCATGGGGACCGTGTACTGGGGACAGCACTGTGCTGAGGCCCGTCCGTCACTGGCGGCGTAAATCTTGCGCGGATCGTATGAGCCACCGTGGCCAGCTCCGTCATCACGAGCGACCAGGCCGCAGTCAAATGTGCGCGCACGTCCTGGGCGTACGGGTATGGGTTGAGCGGACCGAATGCCGCCGCGGGGCTCAGAGCCGGGTGATACTCAATTGAGCACGGCCAGTGATGACCATGAACGGTATGGTCCGTCATGGGTGGGATGCTGTCCATCACCCAGTTGCAGAGTGCATCAGCCGCGCCATTGAACTCGCGGCCGAGGTGACGCAGGTAAATGAGGGCATGGCTGCCCCCAGGGATCGAATTGCGGCCACCCACGGCCGGAGTCTTGATGACGAGCACGAGTACAGCGAAAGTGCCTGGTGAACAATCACTCTGGAGTCGCCGAAAACGTGGGCCGCGGTAACGCTGGAATGGGCATGCACCCAACGGAGACATTGGAGGAGGCCCTGGGCCTCCATCACATTGCTCGTGTCGGGAACGGCAAATGTGCGAGCTTCCCAGTGGAGGAGAACGTGGGTGACTGTCCACACGCACCATCCATATGCCGAGCGACCAGTGTCGATTCGATGACCACCGTCGAAAGCAACAACAACAACGGAGGGGATCGGTGCTTTGCCGCCGGCATCAACGTCCGACGCGATGGATGCCATGGGGCTCGTGCCAGGCACTGGGCTCTCAGAGAGCCAGGCGTTAGACGCCGGAGACGTCGCTGGACGGGCGCCGTGTGGACTCGCCGTGAGATCTGTGCCAGGCACTGGGCTCTCAGAGAGCCAGGCGTCTGACGTCGAAGTCGTCGCTGGACGGGAGCCGAGTGTACTTGCCTGGAGGCGCGTGCTAGGCACTGGGCTCTCAGAGAGCCAAGCATTAAATGCTGCAGTCGGCGCTGGACAGGCGCCGAGTGCTTCTGCCTTGAGGCGCGTGCCAGGCACTGGGCTCTCAGAGAGCCAGGCGTTGGTTATCACGGGACGCTCAACGGCGAGTGAAGAGGTGCCAGGCACCGATGAATGCACGGGAGGTTGATTGTAAACCTGGTTCGTATTAATTCCGGCAGGACGCAGAACCTGGGACAGACCACCCCGTAGCCTCATGTGTGTCGCGGGTGGCCACCCTTGAGCTCACCGTGGTTGCGAGCGACCCATTGTAGCACATCCGGCGGGAGGTTGTGCAGCCGGTGGACATGCGGACAGCGAGGGAACGAGCAATCGGTAGCCGCCTGGTATCGCACACAAACTTGGGTCCCGTGCACAAGGGGATCTGATCCCGGATAGCTGGCGGGATAATGGTCCGCGCAGTGCGTTGCCCACTACCAGCAGGTCGACGCGGACGGGCCGGCTGCCGGTCGTGGATGCGGACAGGATCATCGAAGCGGCCATCCCGGCGTAGTGGCCCAGGGCCCGAGGGGTGGAAAACTGCTTGGAGCACGACGTCGTTGAGTACGCGGCCAACGTAACGCTGGTGTGCCGGGGAATCGCTGCGAAGCATGCGGCCCGCGCGGTGGTTGAGGTCGCGACTGTCCACCCCATTCAGGATGTCGTTGAACAATTCGCCAAACACGGCTTGGTAAAGATTGCACCTCGCGTGCACCACTTGGGAGGCGACCGTTGAGGCACCGCGTGAAGGGCATCCCCGTGGACAGAGCGGAACACCACCGCGAGATCGGACGGGTACCACTCGGTTGCCGCCTCCTGGATCACGTGCAGCACGTGATGGAGCTGATCCGCCCGGCGGATCTGGAAGCATGGACTGGGCTCAGGCCCGCTCCACTGAGCCTCGTCGTGGACGATCGAGCGGTCCTGGTAGAACGAAACGGGGTCCTCAGAGGACAGGAAGTGGTCGAATGGTCGGCTTCCGAAGTTCACAGCATAGAGCATCTTGATCGCTACTTTCGTTGCACGGTACCGACCCCGGAAGCGCTCATGTTGGAGCATGAAGCAGGCCCTGTCGTGCACCGACATGTTAGTGAAACGAGGGAAATCATCATTACCTGTATCTGGATTGAGCATTCGAGGGCCAACGCGCACGATGTCGTGGACAATGGCCTCGTTCTCGGACGGGCGGAAAACGTTGGAGCCACTTGGGCGGTAACCTCGAGGCGACCGGTCCCGGGATCGGGAGCGAGAGCGTTGGAACGAGTCGTGGGTCCGACCCCGAGGGCGAGATCGGGATAGGGAGTGACGGCGTCTCCGGCGCGCAGGAGACCGTGAGCGAGAACGGCGGGTACGAGATCTTGAACGCCGTGGTCGAGTCTGACTCCTTGCGCGCGGCTCTCGGTGGCAGGGAGATCGGGACCTGGCCCGAGTCGAGTCAGCGCGGGTGTCAGCTAGGTGGCGGTCGGCCCGTGGCGAGGGTGAGCGCAGATGCAGTCCTCGCGCGTTCAGATAACCCCGCGGTGAACGGGGAGGGTCACCCACATCGTCACCACCATCGCCATGGGCTGTGGGGGCTCGAGGAGGGTCCTGGCCCTCAGTAGGTGCGTCCCCACGCGTCCTCAGCGCCTGACGCTGATCGCGAACGAGAGAGGTCAAAGCGGCCACTTGGCGGGCTAAGGCCGCCGTGGTCGCGGAGGCAAGCCGCTGTTGTTCCATCAATGCCGCCAACATGGTTGCCGTCGCATCAGTGGGCGTCGTGGTCACCAGCATGGGCCGCGGGGCCGTCCCGGAATCCGGTCCAGGACCAGGAGTGCCAGTTGCTGTTGCCAGTTGCGCGGTGTCGTCCACCCCATGGGTTACGCCGGGAGCAGTGAATCGGTCAGCCGGAGTGAGGATGGCGTCCTCCCGAACCAGCAGAGGGAGAACGGGGGCTGGCTCGTCGGCGGGTGCGGTGTCATCGTATGGCGGTGGTGATGTGAGTCGCAGGACGAAGTTGACTGGAACGGCGGCAGTCTTCTCACCACGGGGAGAAATATATGCAACTGCCTGTTGGCCTAGATCCACTGTGGACCTTGAGCCACCGCCTGGCGGTTGGAAAGCTGCAGCAAGGCGAGCGCGTACAGCCGTGGAATCAGATGCCCCGGCGAATGATATCGTAGACCAGATCCGATGGAAGTCAGAGGGGTTCTCAGCGTCCTGGTTGCGCGGGCAGTAGCCCAAGATGAACTCCAGCTGCGAGATATGATTGGATCGGACATCCTCAAGTGACATGACCACTACTTGGCGAGGCCGGTTCGCGAAGTCCCGAAGAGCCACTCGGCACACAAAGCCGGAGTTTGGCTCCAGCAAGAGATTGATGTTGTCCACTAACGCCATCCTGGAGGCACTGGAATAACTGAGCACTTGGCCGAGAACCGGTACGTCGGACGTGTGCCGGATAAACTTGGTATCGCAGTCGGGAGAGGCAACGTAGTAGACGCGGGAACGCACGAAGCGAAAGACCGACAGTAACGGACGCTCCTCGAGCTCGTCGGTCAGGCTTCGGTCGGCCTGCGTCAGGCGCCAGTGCGGGATCCAGTACTGAACGTCAACATGCTCTTGAAGGGCAGCCGGGAGGTCCTCCCGGCGCTGACCGGAGCGGAGAATCGTCAGCGTCGCCTGCCAGGCAGGACGGCGTACCCCGTCCTCTTCCGCGACGAAGGGGCCCGAGTCATCCGCCTGCAGAAGCTTGGGACGGCGACCGAGAGTCGCGTAGACAGGGCCTTCCCACTCCCCGCGGAGTTCGTCGGGCACCTCGAGTCGCACAGTGCGTCCGGCCAGGCCGGAGTCCATCGTGACGAGACGCGGGGATTCTTAGCTGGGGGAACGGCTGGCTGGCGATGGCGGCCATAATTTCTTCTGGCAGCCTGGCTGCGTCTTCTGGCTCTGAGCTGACGGCGTCGGGAGCTCTGAGTTCTGACGAGACGAACGGCGAATGGCTGGATTCTCCGTTCCGTCTCGGTTCGGAAACCCAAGCTTCATCCACTCATTTCAGTCGTACTTAAGCGACCACTTTGCAGTTGCTTGGGTCCGTCGAACAAGTATTAGCGTCTTGTTCGAGCTGTAAAGATACTTGAAAAAGAAAAATATACAGAACTTCGTGGCTTCTATTGCTGTTTTATTCTTTTAAGTTATAGGCCATGATCACACGCCACAGTAAGTAAATGCTTTCAACAATGTAAAATATGATCCGCTCGATAGGACAGATAAGGTACGCCATGAAAGTTGATTTCCTGGATAAAGGATGATAAACGTAGGTCATCCACAGCTCGTAAAGTACGGCAAAATCCGTTCAAGAAGCCTGTTGCCCTCCATCCCTGTATTGATCGTGGTTCGTTTTTAAAAACCTTGGGTCAAAGGATACCAATCCTTGACAGATAGAAAGCACGACTGCCACACGTTTTGATCTTCTCTAGTTCTTCGGCACCTTGTTCTTCACGATCTTGTAGAACTTCTCGTAATTGAGGTACAGTTGGTAGTCCGGGTTCGCCTTCAACTTGCCAATGCCCAACTCGTTGTAGCGCTGACGCGCCATCGATTCGAGCCGCAAGCCCTTCTATGCGCCCTCGGGGTGTCTCCTTTCTTGCACCAGAGTTGGAAAGTGTCGAACCGTTCGTCGAGTTTTGGGTCGGATTTGAGTACCGAGCTCTTCCGCTGGACTTTGGCGCCCCGAAGTGCCTGGATGATGCTGTTGACGCCCCTCTCTTCAGCGGCGATGCTGCCACTTGGCGTTCTTAGAAAGCGTTTATTGTCATTCAATAGTTTGCCATACTTGGACGATGACCCAGCGTCGCTGCTCGAGGCCAGAGCAGCCATCGCACATAGCACAAGGCAGCCCAGACGCATGGTAATAAGCGACGTCGTCCAGGCGGACAGAAGGCAAAAGTGCGACTGACATTTCAAGCTCTACACGCCAGGGGATGGTTTTCGAAAGTTTTCGTCCTTTTGAATCAAGCTTCTTTTGATTTTGCTCAGCGAATTACTCGCTCAAGTCCACAAACACAGCACCACTCACCAACCACCGTTTTGTGAGAAATTTTCCTTTCGTACAGCCATGCCTTTGTTTCCACATGCCACATAATATTCTTGCCCCATAAGAATTGATTCAGATGCTTAACTTGTTTCCTGGTTGTGCTTATAGTTGGGGGTATTTGCTATTCTGAAATCTGATGTGTTGAATGATGATTGAATTTGAATGGGATATTTGAATGCGAAGTTAATCATTTCCTTTCTTCTGGATGTTTTCTGTAGGACCTCGGCCAGGGACTCGAACCGCAACTGGAGGGATAAACTTCGTGAGTTATATACACAATCCACTGGACCACTAGGAGGCCCCATATTCTTGCCCCATAATCTCTAGATCATCGAAATTGATCCCTCTATCAGTTCTGCCATCCCTTCGCGATCTCAAGTGAACACCTCGACCGCGCAAACAGATGTCCGAACTGCTGCTCAAAAACCCACTCACGAATTGTTATCACCGACAACAAACACCCTGACTCGTATGAGCTTTTGAGCTTTTTACCGTCCGACGACGAAGCCCTAGCGACACTGCAAGAGGCCCTGGAGCTGATCGACTACTACGACTCCCACGATGCCAACGCACGCTTCACCGACATGGTTGCCTCGTCAACCAACAGCTCTGCTAACCCGACCAAGGAACTCCCAACGACCAAGCCGAAGAAGCGCAAACGGAGTGCCACGAGTTCATCGACGGTGCTCCAACGTCGCAAACGCACGGAAATTAATTCGTTACAAGAGCAAAGCGAGATTCTGCAGACGCAGCTGGGCCGGTTGCTTCGCGGGGACGCCACTTCTGACAGTCTCAAACTGAACCCGCTAACGTACTCGCAATGGAAAACACGTGAGGTGCTATCGCGTAACCATCGCGACGCTATCAAGCAATTCGAGGACCGACAAATGGCCGAAGAGACCAACAAGCAACTGAATAGTAAGCTGACAAAGCAGCATCGAGTTGCAAAGGCTCTGTGCAAGGTACTCCGCAGCCAATCTCTGCTATCGGTACGTGTAAATTTCCTTGTGGCTTCTAGCAGTGTAAAGACTCGAACTAATTTTCCCGTTTCTTCGTGGCTAGGATATGAAGTACGTGTTGAGAGGAGAATCGTCAAACTTTTCTTCTCAGTACCGAACAATCTTGGTCGAAGCAAAAGTATAGTTCTCTTCCACCAGCACGTCCTGCAAGTGTTGGGAGTGCTCTCGAAGTTTCCAGCTCAGGTTCTTAAGCACGACATTCTGAGCGTACTCGACGTCTTCGGCTCGCGCCGAAGGTTCCACGCTGCGGTCCATGTACATTTGCTCGCACACGCGCACGACCGACGCGTTTTGGTCAGTCTCGGATCGAGTAATGATCGTCCAGCATTGGTCTCGGAATTGTAGGCCTTCGTCGGTGAGAGTCATGAGGTCGGCCTTGATAATCACGATGCGATTGGGCTCGACGTATTTGCGGAGAAACTGCACGCCTTTGACTTGTTTTACGTACGATTGGCACTGCAGCGTGAGGATCCAATTCTTCTCACGCGAATCGGGTTGGCTTCCGTTCATCTGCAGCATCAAATGGTTAGATCGAGGGAGATCAAGTAAAAAGCGCTATCAGTTCGTACGTATCGTCCCCATTTTTCAGGACATGGGCGGTGTGTGGTCAAGTCCTTCCAGCAGATGAGCGCCGCCGCTTCCATCGGACACCCCATGGGCGTCGTCGAGATGGCCTCTGCCGTTTTGCCCAGACCTTTGACGTGTTTCATTTGCATACTGCAGTTGATCGCTGGCGGGGTTCTGGACTGGAACAACGAGCCGGAATCTCGGTAGTGCTGAGCTACTTTTTGTTCGAGGTGGTCCATGATGGCTTTGCCGTTTTCAAAGGCATTGAATGAATACCTTGACGTCGGCTCGTTGACAAACACAAAGTCGATGCCCTGAAGCACCGTTTTCTTCTGCAACACGCGTCGGAAATTCTTATCCACATTGACTTGGAGCGCCAGAATCTCCTTCAGCTTGCGGTTGGCCTCCTCCGCTCGACGTCGCTTGTTGTACTCGATCTTGACGAGCTGTTTCCACTTGGATTTAGTCGCTGAATCCAATCCACCCGCTAGACTCGTGGCCATAGAAGGTGATCGCATGACCTTGAGCTGCTCGATTTGCAGCTCCAGTTCTCGAACACGGTCCCGCAGGTTTAGCAACTCTGCTTTCTTGCGCTGCTGCACGCGAGTCGTGTAGCCCGGAGGGTTCGATCGTCGCTTCCGCTTTGGAGCTCGGGATTTTGCCACGGGGTGGACAGTTCCCGAATCCGAAGACGAGTCGTTGGACTGCACTCCGTCGTCGAAAGAGTCGATGAAGGCGATGGCCTCGGCCACGGTCGCAAAGTCCTCGTTGCCAGTCTCCAAAAGTTCATTTGCTTTGACGTTCGCAAATTGCCGAATGATGTGTGTGGTGCAAAGTCACGTCGAACCACGTGAGCGAGTTTACGGGGAGAGATTGACGTCGGTGATTGCAGATTAGCACGTTCTCCGTGTGACTGAGTTTCTCCTGCTGTTTATGAAGGCAAATGTTGATGGGGCAGAGGCGTCTCTCAGCTGACTCAATACAATAGTAAATTCGCCCAGGCTGGTTATTTCGTGCGGAGATTTCTTCCAATCAAAAAAATGATAAGCAGTAAGGAATCATGCTCAAAAACAAAGTCGATATTTTGTATTACTTTCCAACCTCTAACATATTCCCTCCATCAACCTCTGCGAGGTTGCTTCGTCCATTCCTCTAGCCGACTCGATCAGGAACTCTTGCAGAAACTGTGCGTGGGCTCGCATCTTCAAACTCCAAGTCTCGAACGCAACCTCCCGGAGATACTCAACGTCTTTCGGACTGGCAGTCAAGTCCTTGTCCCCTTCCATGAAGAGCTGGACGAAGAACTTCACCTCACAGGCCTCAGCTGGATTTGTCTCCGATTGAGACAGAACCGTCCACGCGTAGCAACCGAGATGCATCCCATCCGTAGGCAGCAACATCTTGTATGCCCGCGCCAACACGATGCGACTCTCCTCCTCGAACTTCCGCATGAACTGCAGTCCGTTCACTGGCGTCGCGCCGTCTTTGCCTCGCAGAATCTGGTCAAAGTTCTTCTGCATCGAGTTATGCTCGCTCGTTTGCATCTAAAGGCACAGCATTAGTCCCCATTCACGAGAGTTTTGAATATCGCAGCACTTACGTAGCGATAGGATTTGTCGGGATATACTCGGAGCGTAGTGAGCTCCTTCCACAGCGCATCACTCGCAGTCTCCATCGAACAAGCAAGTGGAGCAGTTAACTGGATCTCGACGGTGGTGCCAAGGTGCCGATCAAGTCTGCGCTTCATCTGGCTGCTAACACCCACAGCCTCCGTGCCCACTGGAAACACAACCGATGACCCCAAGTACATGTCCGCTACCTTCTTCTCCAGCTGTGCCATGATGACTTGGCTGTTGTCGACTGCAGGCAGCGGGTCCTGCAAGCTTGGCGTCATCCCTAACACGTACTTCATCCCCTAAAGAAGCACACCAACCATCAGCAAACGGCAGTTGAAGCTCCTACAGCTTAGCAATACACAAACCGTGAGTATTGACTTCCTCGTGACCAGCGCTCGCAGGGCGTCGTCGACTTTGAGCTGGTTGGCCAGCACCTCCTTCAGTCTACGGTTCGTCACCTCGGACTGTTGTCGCCTGTGGAACTCAATCATCGCCATCTCCATCCACTTGCAGTCTGCTTTCTGTTTGAGCTGCTCGACGTGCAATTCGAGGGGTTTTGTGCCAATGGCTCGAGTCTTCTTGAGCTGTTCCAATCGGAGCTCCAGCGCTTCTGCCTGCTCTCGAAGCTGCTGCATCTCGGCCTTCTTGCGGTGCAAAAGTCTCGTCGAATAACCTGCGGGGCTCTTTGATCTGCGTCTGCGCTTGGACTTTGTCGGCTGCTTAGTTTCTATAGTGTTTGCAGTGACTGGGAGTCGGTCGTCTGCAACGGGAGAGCTGGCGTTGTCGCTGCCGCTGCCGCTAGTGCTTCCGTTGGTGTTGTCATTGTCGTACGAGTCGATGAAGGCCAGTGCTTCGGCCACCGTGGCCGCCTCAGGCTCCAAGAAGTCCATGACATGCGAGCAATACCGCCAGGGAAGGCAAACGCAGGTTTTTGCTTTTTGGAAAAATGGCTTTTGGGGTACCCACCCACCCCAACAATATTTTTGGAATTTGCAGGTTTTTCATTAAAGGCTTATGGAGCAAGTTTAGCCAGATACCTGGCCTGTAAGTGCACACTCCAACATCAAGAACTTGTACGTGCTGTATAACTGGTTGTAGAATATGTATGGCGTAATAGCGCAAGGCCTCGAAGATGCAGCTTGATTTTTTGATGGTACTGTAAAAATTGCTCACTCGACCACCAAAATATCGACACTTTTGAGCCTTGTGATTGGTTGATCCGTCGAATCTGATTCTGGGGGTTTTCGTCAAGATGGAATACCCACCCCATTTCATCCACCCACCCGTAGAAAAGTAATTACCCACCCCTACTCGTAAAAAAATGTCGCTTTTTGCCATCCCTGAATACCGCAAGTTCGAAAATGTCCACGCGAACCTGGTCAAAGAAAATGTCGCAGGTTGTGATTGGCGGTAATTCGACCTTCAAGCGGTTTGATTGGCTCAAAAGATCTTTCCTTTGTTTTGGCAATTTTGCTCATTTCGCTGAATTCACCGCTTCTGGGGAGGAGTCATGTTCATGTACTCTGCATTTGGCGACTGCTTGCCCTGCAATACCACAGTTGTAGCATGGTGACGCTGGGTTCTTGCCTGCATGATGCACCAGTAATTCTGTCCTCACCCAGTTAATGAACCGGATCCTATCCAGGACTTGCGGGCAGCCGGATCCGTTGAAATAGATTTCCCGACTTTGGTTCTTGGTAAGTGGTGAACGTCCCTTTGAACTGCGACCGAATAAACGCATCGAGTGAGGGTTTGCCCAGAAATCTTGGCACATTCAAGAGCTTGATGCGGTATCTGTCATGAGGCCTCCCGTTTTTATTCCATTGGCTCCTATTTGTCTGTCCCACACCATTTCTGCCTGTTGTTCGGGAAGTGGAAGTGTTGGTAAGTCTATCTAACTCGAGTTTCTTCCCTAGAGTGTGCGCTGTGCAAGCCCGTCCAAGTTGAGTGTCTTCTGAAGGAGTTCCGGTTGCGACTGATCGATGTGACCGGTCACGCGCTGATTCAAAAGTAACGAATTTTACCAAATAACGCACCGTATATTAATGCTTTATAAAACCATCAGCACTACTCAGGGAATACAAAATGGATACGGTGCACAACACTTCTCACTACACAGATGCCTCGGAGTCCCAGATCGTGAACTCATTCATGTTTTCCAGAATCTCTTCTCCAACGTCGTCGCTTTCAGACTCCTCATCACGCGAAAGCCACTTTCGGCAAAACAGGTCACCATAGACGTCATGGCGACCGATGTACCAATCCTCATAGATTGGCGAAAAGCCAGCTGCTGCAAATGAACGACTCACAACTTCATCTGGTACGGCTTTCCACGCCATTTGGACCCACTGGGGGTCCAAACGGCGTGGAAAGCCGACATCCTCGACAGGTGGCTGCTTTGGATTGCCAGCTTTCGTGTACACGACACGGTCCGACGATTTCCACTCGTCAATGATCACCGGGAGCTTGCCTTTGAACGACTTGTAGATGCCGATGTCGCCGGCCTGCACATACGGCGCCAAGCCGCCAGGAATGACGAACATCTGCAGGTCCTTTTTCACAGCTCGCGTCTTGACGGCCTTGGACGTGTGCGCACGAATCGAGTCCCAAACAATCGCCTTTCCAGGCGTACTCGCATCAAAAATGGGGGAAACACGAGATCGAGCCACTTGATTAGCAGCTGGGAATCCATCCACGCTCGTTTCTGGTAGGTCACGTACGTGTTGCCGATCCGCTCGACCAATCCATCGTGATTAGCGCCTTTCCAGACAATCAGAGGCGGCAGTTTTCGTCGTGATGCAGTCACCGCAAACACGGCAGCTATGCGCATAGACGCAAAGCCAGTTGACTTGAGCACAACATGGCGAGCTCCCGTGACGTCGACAGTCTGGCGGCGTGGGTCTTCGAAGTAAACTGCTGTTTCATCCATCAGCACTGTGTGATCCATGTTGAGTCTGTCATTGCGAGCTTCTAGGAACTCCATGTGGCGCGCGGTTCTGTCCGTTAAGGCATTGTCCGTCAGAACGGTCAGATTTGTAGTCCGACGTAGCGAAAGATCGTATCGGTGCATGAACCCGTCCATCCACTTGCTTGACCCAAAGAATTGAGTGTTGCCAAGCTTGTCTTGAGCGAGGTGCTTGCCCATCTCGGCAATTAAGTCCCTCGTAACCTTCTTCTTCTCCGAGCGGAGGTACAGCACACGATCGAAGATCATGTCCTCCACCTCGGCGAGGCGAGGGTTTGCGCCAGCCCCTTTTAAGCGCAGGTTGCTGACAGGAGCGCTCTTGATCGAATCTTTCTGCTTCCACCAGTAGCGTACTTGGGCGCCAGAAATCTTCCAGCCGCGCTCGTTCTGGAAGTACGTAGCGGCGCGGGTTGGGACTTCTCCATTTTGTTCAATCCACGTCACGACCCTTTTTCTCGGCCGTGGACTTGGCTACACGGGAGCGAGGCATGGTGGTCTGGAGCGGAGGAACGAAGGGAAGGTGGGGTGTGGGGGTGATGCTTGCTAGACACGGTGGATTGAATAATAGTGGCGCAGATAACTTCGTTTTGCTGGGTGACATGCAGGAAAAATCGACGTGAGGCCTGCAAGTGACCACGCCCATGGTATACAATTTGAAGTAGGTGCTATAGGTTCCGGCCGCTCCCAAATTCAATCAGATTTGGCGGGTTGTGTTCAATTGGGAGCAGGTACACAAATCGGTAAAATCCGTTATAAGAGTTGTCTTCAACTTATGGATAGCGATCCCACGAACACTTCGTCATGGGGACCATATGAGACCTGCCACATCGTCTCAAGCAATGTTCCGCCGTTTCAATGGCGTTGCACGATGGCCGAACACGATTTTGAATGGTAGGATTTAATTCTACCAGGAAGGCAAGGCGCGATCCCACAGCAAGTCCACCAAAGATGAGCCGAAATGTACATGACAGGAAGCAGGCAGCGGCGCAACCAGATCATTCTCAATAATACCTTGTGCATATACACATTGATACTATTGTTGAACTTTTAAGTTGGCTTTCACGCCACGGAATTGCCTTGTCCCTTTTCGACCATCATGTCTTGCAGCCACACCGAGTACGTTCTCATCTTGGAGCTCCAGGCATCCAGCCCGATCTCTTCAATATACTTGACGTCCTTCTCTCGAGCCGAAAGCCCCTCCTGGGTCTCCACAAACAACTGCAAGTAGAACTGCACGTCGCTCTGATGGACTGGGTCCGTCTCGGACTGCGAGACGATCGTCCACGCGTGGCCTCGCAGATGCAGCCCCTCGGTCGGTAGCAGCAACTTGTACGCTCGCACTTGCACGACACGCTCGGCTTCCTCGAACCGCTGCATGTACTGCAGTCCGTTGACGGTGGTGGTGCCGAATCGGCTTCGCAGCGTCATGTCGAACCCCTTGGCCATGGCGTCGGCTCCTTTCGCAGTCATCTAGACCAGTCACGGCAAGGGAACACAAGGAGTCAGGATTGACAACCTCAGCAACCAACAACAACAACAACAACAACAACAACAACAACAATGACAATGACAACACGCACGTAGCGGTAAGACTTGTCCGGGTACGTTCGTAGTGTGCCCAACTCCTCCCACAGAATATCGCTGGCTTGCTTCATGGGACAGTCGACCGGAGCTCTCGCCACGATCTCCATCATCCGATCTCGGTACATGTCGACGGTGAGCTCCATTCTGCAGCCGAAGGTCGGCAGTCGTTCTTTTGGGAAGACGGCCGCGCAGTCGTAGTACAGCTGCGAGACTCCACTGGAGAGCTGCTCCATGAAGACGGGGGCGTTGTCGAGACGAAGATTAGCTCGAGTGTCTTTGGTGGGGCCATTGAACACATAATCGAGTCCCTACAGTTGTGCACAGCAAGAAAGGCAAAACACGTCAGTTGCGAGATGGTACCGGTATCTACGACCGAAGGAAAAGCACCTACCGCCAGCGTCTCCTTCTGCTGCAGGACCGTCAGCATCGCGTCGTTTAACCTCTGCTGCTTCTCCACGCTGTACTTGAGTTTCTCGCAAAGGTAAAGTTCTTGTATTATATGGCGTTCAATTTCGTTTTGATGTTTTTTTCTTCGAATCCTTATATCTTTTGTCATGTTGCATTGGCAATCTACCCAACTCAGATACCGTATTCTTCCTGTCAAAAGCGTCATTACATGTGCACATTAGGATAAGGCAATGAAGTGTACAAGAGACCAGTCATGTACACTTTAACGTTGAAGCAGCAAAATGGATGGGATGCATTGAATGGTCACAGGCTAACAAGAAGCTCGCTGTTGCTGTTGTCATCGCTGTAGACATTGGCAGCGTCGTCATCAGAGTCTACAGCACTCATCTTGCGAGATCTGCCTTGGAGTTGGAGAGCACGTAGACAATCGATCACGGCGGACATGTCTGTCTGATTGTTCGTCTGAATCTCCGGTGCACGTCGAGTGTCGTTCAAAAGTCCCACCCTTTTGAAGCCATTTTGAATAGTACACGGGGTCAAGTCGTGCCACGCCTCGCTGATCCATATCGCTGTGTCTGTCCTGGTGGGAGCTCGGAGCTGAAAGCTCCTTGACTCCTGGGTTTGTCGCTGGGATTGTGTGGGCTGCGCTATCATATCGTCCTCGCTGTCGCTTGTGTCGCTGCAAACTGCCTCTCTCGCTTCATACGCCTCGGGCACGAAGAACTCTCGGCCCTCACCAATTTCTCCGCTACAGATACTTGCGCTCATATCCAACATCTGCTGCGCTGCTAGTGCATCTTCGTTCTGCGTGACCTTCTGTCGCTCCTCTTGTAGGTGGTGATCACGAATTTGCCGCTTCATTTGCTCCACCCATCGCTCCCGCAGCCGATCTTTAAGAGGCTTATTCCACGCAATGTCAGCAGGCTGACATACGTATGTGTACCGTGGCGGCACCTTCATCAATAAGACGTTGATTGATTCAGCGTAATGGACGAATTCTTGGGTCCAATGACCCGAGAAGTCATTCCATAGCAAGAGTACAGGATCCTCAATATTTTGGCGATCTGCAAAAAATAACGCAGAAACGTGAGCGATAATTTAGACGCCCACCACGCGTTTTCGTTGCCGTAGATAACACAGTCGGATTTTTCTTGCAAACCCTTGATCTCCTTCCAAACTCGTCTACCGAAGCCGTGCCGATGTTCATCGTTGGCAACCTTCGTGGCTGGAACTCGCGAGGGTTTGCTCTTGAAGACAAGAAACGGACTGTACTTGTTGCCCTGTGAGTCGCCTAACAGCATCGCTGTTGCTCGTTCTTTCTCTTTTCCAGCACACTTTATCCACACTGTCTTGACACCGCGGTGATCAATTGTTCTACGAGGCAAATACTCAAAACAAACAGCTTCGATGTGTCAGTAAGCAGTTTGAGTAGATGAGAACAAAATCGTACCAGTCTGGTCCGCATTAAACACTTGTGTGATTCCATGTTCAACGATTGTACGGTGGACGCGCGCGCTGAATTGAAGTGCTGCCTTCTCGGCATCTGCTGGAGTCGTCTGACCCTGACGAGTGCGTGTACGAATAGAAAGTCTGTGGCGACGCATAAACTTCTTCGCCCAGGAGTAAGAGCCGCGAAATACTGCCGCAGCTTGGGACATCTCTTTGGCTATTTCAACTCCTTTCGCGCGCAACATATTCAACGAGACTGGCATACCATCACGGCGCATACTGTTTATCCACAGCACTATCTGCTCTTCCAACCCCTTCGACAGCAACGTAGCAGTTCCAGAATGCCTGAGTTTGCGATGCGAGCTCTTGCCGTTGGCACACATAGCAAATATCGCGACTCGATTCTTGATCCACTTTCGGACTTGCTTCTTCTTGCTGCGGATGTCGTCGGGGTCTCCAAAAACGACGTAGATTGCGTCCTCTAGGCGTCGTTCTTTGAGAAAGTGCTCGATGCACCTCTTTTCTCCGCGTAAGCTACGGATACGCGCATGTGTCGGTTGGGCACTCGACCATCCCCTCCAACACAAGGTCTTCCTGCCATAGTGGTAGTTGTAGAATGAACGAGAGTCCGCTGCTCGCTGCGCTTGCTCGTTGTTGGCCACTCGAATTGAATGGACTCGGCCACAGCAGCACCGGCTGTTGAAGTGGCTCTTATGACAAGCAATTATCTGATTAGAGAAAACTTGCGTGTCTGATTGGCTCCGCCGTGGCGGCGCTTATGACAAGTCGACGCCTATGACAAGGGGAATACGGCAAATGACTTCTAGCATTGTTTTGAGCTGAAGTTGGAAGGCACGAAATTGCTAACGTTTGAACTTCAATCGCGAGAGTGCATGAACAGTGCCGAATTACCGTATTAGCTGCCGGTGGCTCGCAAGTTTGCGTTTGAACTGACGTTAAAACCGCTTATCCTCGAGCAGTATTGTTTAGAATTGCTGCAGTCCTGACCAGGTAGTAGAGACTGAGTGTTTAGTAAATTTACCATTAACTAGGATGCTTGCAGTGGCCTAATAGGCATCGTTTGTACAAGAGAAAACAAGAATTAACCTCAACAGTGTCAACCGTGAATGGATTTAATGGCTGATCTGCTACTTTGCCATTTCTCCACTATCGCTCATCAGTGTCGACGGTGCTGCAAGCCCCACTCTCCATGTATGTCGCTTCTAGCATTCCTACAGTATCAATGTGATTGCATTGTTCTTGATGTACAGATAAAGATTTTGGGAATGGTCGATACCAATTATTTTGTCCAAGGTGGCATTTCTCAATGAGCATGCTGAATTTACGCATAGCCAGCTCGGATTCATCATCGCAGAAATTTCGAGCTATCAACTGCAAGGTCCATCGGCACGATGAATCCTCAAATGTTGTGAGTCACAACAGAAACAACAATGAATCGCTGTCTGACTCACGAAATGCAGCTGGCCCATCGCAGTAGTACAAGCAATTCTCCATCGCATAAAACTTTTGATCCTCGGATAGTATGTCAGCGTTGCGTGTAGAGTCTGGCTGCGCACGAAAAATTTGGTCAGCAAAAGTAAGGGTTAGCGTTCGTCGTTCACGAATCGTGAGTCATAATCCCAGATTCTCCGTAAACCCCCTCTTCACTGCGCGTGAATCGTCTCATTTGGGAATTAGCCTTCGAGCTCCAACACCGGCAGCATGAATTTTCTGGAAGGGGACGACGCGCTGACGGTGTCAGCCGCACTCAACCTCATCGACGCCATGGAAAGTGACGGAAGTGGCGGTCTGGCCGAGGACGACACCACTAGTCAAGCTCCCACCGACGCTGGGGACTGCAACGTCTCGGCACCTCCTTCCAGTCCGACACCGACGAAAAAGAAATCTCGACGGGTGGTCGCAAACGGGTAACCAAGCCAGGGTACTCCATCGAGCAGGCTCGACCCAAGCGAGCCGAGCTGTTGGAGCTGCGCAGCCAAGTCTCTGGACTCGAGCGATGGCTCTGGTGGCTGGAACGCGTCAAGCCCAACCAGCAAGTGGCCAGCGAGTCTCGCCAGGACATCGACAGCTCCGATCCATCGGACGACCAGCAGCAGTGGACCGCCAAAGCGATGGAAGAATTCCAGAAGCGACAGGAGTCCGAGCAGCAGAACAAGTAACTCAATTACAGCGTGGAGAAGCAGCAGAGGTTAAACGACGCGATGCTGACGGTCCTGCAGCAGAAGGAGACGCTGGCGGTAGGTGCTTTTCCTTCGGTCGTAGATACCGGTACCATCTCGCAACTGACGTGTTTTGCCTTTCTTGCTGTGCACAACTGTAGGGACTCGATTATGTGTTCAATGGCCCCACCAAAGACACTCGAGCTAATCTTCGTCTCGACAACGCCCCCGTCTTCATGGAGCAGCTCTCCAGTGGAGTCTCGCAGCTGTACTACGACTGCGCGGCCGTCTTCCCAAAAGAACGACTGCCGACCTTCGGCTGCAGAATGGAGCTCACCGTCGACATGTACCGAGATCGGATGATGGAGATCGTGGCGAGAGCTCCGGTCGACTGTCCCATGAAGCAAGCCAGCGATATTCTGTGGGAGGAGTTGGGCACACTACGAACGTACCCGGACAAGTCTTACCGCTACGTGCGTGTTGTCATTGTCATTGTTGTTGCTGTTGTTGTTGTTGTTGTTGTTGGTTGCTGAGGTTGTCAATCCTGACTCCTTGTGTTCCCTTGCCGTGACTGGTCTAGATGACTGCGAAAGGAGCCGACGCCATGGCCAAGGGGTTCGACATGACGCTGCGAAGCCGATTCGGCACCACCACCGTCAACGGACTGCAGTACATGCAGCGGTTCGAGGAAGCCGAGCGTGTCGTGCAAGTGCGAGCGTACAAGTTGCTGCTACCGACCGAGGGGCTGCATCTGCGAGGCCACGCGTGGACGATCGTCTCGCAGTCCGAGACGGACCCAGTCCATCAGAGCGACGTGCAGTTCTACTTGCAGTTGTTTGTGGAGACCCAGGAGGGGCTTTCGGCTCGAGAGAAGGACGTCAAGTATATTGAAGAGATCGGGCTGGATGCCTGGAGCTCCAAGATGAGAACGTACTCGGTGTGGCTGCAAGACATGATGGTCGAAAAGGGACAAGGCAATTCCGTGGCGTGAAAGCCAACTTAAAAGTTCAACAATAGTATCAATGTGTATATGCACAAGGTATTATTGAGAATGATCTGGTTGCGCCGCTGCCTGCTTCCTGTCATGTACATTTCGGCTCATCTTTGGTGGACTTGCTGTGGGATCGCGCCTTGCCTTCCTGGTAGAATTAAATCCTACCATTCAAAATCGTGTTCGGCCATCGTGCAACGCCATTGAAACGGCGGAACATTGCTTGAGACGATGTGGCAGGTCTCATATGGTCCCCATGACGAAGTGTTCGTGGGATCGCTATCCATAAGTTGAAGACAACTCTTATAACGGATTTTACCGATTTGTGTACCTGCTCCCAATTGAACACAACCCGCCAAATCTGATTGAATTTGGGAGCGGCCGGAACCTATAGCACCTACTTCAAATTGTATACCATGGGCGTGGTCACTTGCAGGCCTCACGTCGATTTTTCCTGCATGTCACCCAGCAAAACGAAGTTATCTGCGCCACTATTATTCAATCCACCGTGTCTAGCAAGCATCACCCCCACACCCCACCTTCCCTTCGTTCCTCCGCTCCAGACCACCATGCCTCGCTCCCGTGTAGCCAAGTCCACGGCCGAGAAAAAGGGTCGTGACGTGGATTGAACAAAATGGAGAAGTCCCAACCCGCGCCGCTACGTACTTCCAGAACGAGCGCGGCTGGAAGATTTCTGGCGCCCAAGTACGCTACTGGTGGAAGCAGAAAGATTCGATCAAGAGCGCTCCTGTCAGCAACCTGCGCTTAAAAGGGGCTGGCGCAAACCCTCGCCTCGCCGAGGTGGAGGACATGATCTTCGATCGTGTGCTGTACCTCCGCTCGGAGAAGAAGAAGGTTACGAGGGACTTAATTGCCGAGATGGGCAAGCACCTCGCTCAAGACAAGCTTGGCAACACTCAATTCTTTGGGTCAAGCAAGTGGATGGACGGGTTCATGCACCGATACGATCTTTCGCTACGTCGGACTACAAATCTGACCGTTCTGACGGACAATGCCTTAACGGACAGAACCGCGCGCCACATGGAGTTCCTAGAAGCTCGCAATGACAGACTCAACATGGATCACACAGTGCTGATGGATGAAACAGCAGTTTACTTCGAAGACCCACGCCGCCAGACTGTCGACGTCACGGGAGCTCGCCATGTTGTGCTCAAGTCAACTGGCTTTGCGTCTATGCGCATAGCTGCCGTGTTTGCGGTGACTGCATCACGACGAAAACTGCCGCCTCTGATTGTCTGGAAAGGCGCTAATCACGATGGATTGGTCGAGCGGATCGGCAACACGTACGTGACCTACCAGAAACGAGCGTGGATGGATTCCCAGCTGCTAATCAAGTGGCTCGATCTCGTGTTTCCCCCATTTTTGATGCGAGTACGCCTGGAAAGGCGATTGTTTGGGACTCGATTCGTGCGCACACGTCCAAGGCCGTCAAGGCGCGAGCTGTGAAAAAGGACCTGCAGATGTTCGTCATTCCTGGCGGCTTGGCGCCGTATGTGCAGGCCGGCGACATCGGCATCTACAAGTCGTTCAAAGGCAAGCTCCCGGTGATCATTGACGAGTGGAAATCGTCGGACCGTGTCGTGTACACGAAAGCTGGCAATCCAAAGCAGCCACCTGTCGAGGATGTCGGCTTTCCACGCCGTTTGGACCCCCAGTGGGTCCAAATGGCGTGGAAAGCCGTACCAGATGAAGTTGTGAGTCGTTCATTTGCAGCAGCTGGCTTTTCGCCAATCTATGAGGATTGGTACATCGGTCGCCATGACGTCTATGGTGACCTGTTTTGCCGAAAGTGGCTTTCGCGTGATGAGGAGTCTGAAAGCGACGACGTTGGAGAAGAGATTCTGGAAAACATGAATGAGTTCACGATCTGGGACTCCGAGGCATCTGTGTAGTGAGAAGTGTTGTGCACCGTATCCATTTTGTATTCCCTGAGTAGTGCTGATGGTTTTATAAAGCATTAATATACGGTGCGTTATTTGGTAAAATTCGTTACTTTTGAATCAGCGCGTGACCGGTCACATCGATCAGTCGTAACCGGAACTCCTTCAGAAGACACTCAACTTGGACGGGCTTGCACAGCGCACACTCTAGGGAAGAAACTCGAGTTAGATAGACTTACCAACACTTCCACTTCCCGAACAACAGGCAGAAATGGTGTGGGACAGACAAATAGGAGCCAATGGAATAAAAACGGGAGGCCTCATGACAGATACCGCATCAAGCTCTTGAATGTGCCAAGATTTCTGGGCAAACCCTCACTCGATGCGTTTATTCGGTCGCAGTTCAAAGGGACGTTCACCACTTACCAAGAACCAAAGTCGGGAAATCTATTTCAACGGATCCGGCTGCCCGCAAGTCCTGGATAGGATCCGGTTCATTAACTGGGTGAGGACAGAATTACTGGTGCATCATGCAGGCAAGAACCCAGCGTCACCATGCTACAACTGTGGTATTGCAGGGCAAGCAGTCGCCAAATGCAGAGTACATGAACATGACTCCTCCCCAGAAGCGGTGAATTCAGCGAAATGAGCAAAATTGCCAAAACAAAGGAAAGATCTTTTGAGCCAATCAAACCGCTTGAAGGTCGAATTACCGCCAATCACAACCTGCGACATTTTCTTTGACCAGGTTCGCGTGGACATTTTCGAACTTGCGGTATTCAGGGATGGCAAAAAGCGACATTTTTTTACGAGTAGGGGTGGGTAATTACTTTTCTACGGGTGGGTGGATGAAATGGGGTGGGTATTCCATCTTGACGAAAACCCCAGAATCAGATTCGACGGATCAACCAATCACAAGGCTCAAAAGTGTCGATATTTTGGTGGTCGAGTGAGCAATTTTTACAGTACCATCAAAAAATCAAGCTGCATCTTCGAGGCCTTGCGCTATTACGCCATACATATTCTACAACCAGTTATACAGCACGTACAAGTTCTTGATGTTGGAGTGTGCACTTACAGGCCAGGTATCTGGCTAAACTTGCTCCATAAGCCTTTAATGAAAAACCTGCAAATTCCAAAAAATATTGTTGGGGTGGGTGGGTACCCCAAAAGCCATTTTTCCAAAAAGCAAAAACCTGCGTTTGCCTTCCTGGCGGTATTGCTCGCATGTCATGGACTTCTTGGAGCCTGAGGCGGCCACGGTGGCCGAAGCACTGGCCTTCATCGACTCGTACGACAATGACAACACCAACGGAAGCACTAGCGGCAGCGGCAGCGACAACGCCAGCTCTCCCGTTGCAGACGACCGACTCCCAGTCACTGCAAACACTATAGAAACTAAGCAGCCGACAAAGTCCAAGCGCAGACGCAGATCAAAGAGCCCCGCAGGTTATTCGACGAGACTTTTGCACCGCAAGAAGGCCGAGATGCAGCAGCTTCGAGAGCAGGCAGAAGCGCTGGAGCTCCGATTGGAACAGCTCAAGAAGACTCGAGCCATTGGCACAAAACCCCTCGAATTGCACGTCGAGCAGCTCAAACAGAAAGCAGACTGCAAGTGGATGGAGATGGCGATGATTGAGTTCCACAGGCGACAACAGTCCGAGGTGACGAACCGTAGACTGAAGGAGGTGCTGGCCAACCAGCTCAAAGTCGACGACGCCCTGCGAGCGCTGGTCACGAGGAAGTCAATACTCACGGTTTGTGTATTGCTAAGCTGTAGGAGCTTCAACTGCCGTTTGCTGATGGTTGGTGTGCTTCTTTAGGGGATGAAGTACGTGTTAGGGATGACGCCAAGCTTGCAGGACCCGCTGCCTGCAGTCGACAACAGCCAAGTCATCATGGCACAGCTGGAGAAGAAGGTAGCGGACATGTACTTGGGGTCATCGGTTGTGTTTCCAGTGGGCACGGAGGCTGTGGGTGTTAGCAGCCAGATGAAGCGCAGACTTGATCGGCACCTTGGCACCACCGTCGAGATCCAGTTAACTGCTCCACTTGCTTGTTCGATGGAGACTGCGAGTGATGCGCTGTGGAAGGAGCTCACTACGCTCCGAGTATATCCCGACAAATCCTATCGCTACGTAAGTGCTGCGATATTCAAAACTCTCGTGAATGGGGACTAATGCTGTGCCTTTAGATGCAAACGAGCGAGCATAACTCGATGCAGAAGAACTTTGACCAGATTCTGCGAGGCAAAGACGGCGCGACGCCAGTGAACGGACTGCAGTTCATGCGGAAGTTCGAGGAGGAGAGTCGCATCGTGTTGGCGCGGGCATACAAGATGTTGCTGCCTACGGATGGGATGCATCTCGGTTGCTACGCGTGGACAGTTCTGTCTCGATCGGAGACAAATCCAGCTGAGGCCTGTGAGGTGAAGTTCTTCGTCCAGCTCTTCATGGAAGGGGACAAGGACTTGACTGCCAGTCCGAAAGACGTTGAGTATCTCCGGGAGGTTGCGTTCGAGACTTGGAGTTTGAAGATGCGAGCCCACGCACAGTTTCTGCAAGAGTTTCTGATCGAGTCGGCTAGAGGAATGGACGAAGCAACCTCGCAGAGGTTAATGGAGGGAATATGTTAGAGGTTGGAAAGTAATGCAAAATATCGACTTTGATTTTTGAGCATGATTCCTTACTGCTTATCATTTTTTGATTGGAAGAAATCTCCGCACGAAATAACCAGTCTGGGCGAATTTACTACTGTATTGAGGGTGCGTACTGCAGTGCCAAATTCCAGCGGAATGGGGCCAATTCCGGCGGAATTTTCTTTCCAGCGGAACAGCCGATCCGCTGGCGCGTACTGCATATAATTCGAGTGGATAAATGGCCATATTCCAGCGGATTCAATCCTCCCGAATTCCGGCAGATAGCGGATTGATCCAGCGGATTGAGCGCGAGCTGCCCTTTTGAATACATATTTTCCAACGCGAACTTTTGTTTCACGAACGAATGCTATTAGACAACAACCTCGCCATCTCTACCAGCTACGAATACGAGGTAGCTTCGCCACATATCGGGTGCTATCTTATGGCGAGCCTGTTTCATTGATGCGTCGTCCATCTCGTCAGTTCCAGTAGCTCTTTGTGCGGCCTCCGTGTTGTCTTCTTTCCTCACACGGCTGTTCTGAAGCTCCTTGTCCGCAAATTCATCTTTATGGCAACGAAAGAAATTGTGGATCGCAAACGTGGCTTGCACGAGGCCATCTTGGAGCTTGCTGTCGCTCACAAGACGCTTGCGGACACTAGTGTAGCTCGCCAAGAGGGTGATCGTATGTGCAAACTTTCGCGGTCTGACGTTGCGATCAAAGAGTTCAAGGACCAGCTAGCGAGCACGATTGAGGTGGCTGCACGTTTCCGTTTATTCAACTGCTGGCCACGAACCCGAACGCCGCAACGGTGTACTGCGGCATGGACGACGAGTGTAGATTCTACTTTGTCCCGGAGGTTTTGGCGGGCAACACGGATTTCAAGTAGAAAACGTTGGAGTTCAGCAAGGCAGGTTGTCTCCTCTACAACTAAATACACGTTTGCTTTTGATGCTCTTGGTCTTGACTAAATTTGGCGGTTCAAACTGGCGGATCGGTGAGCAGTGAAATCGTGCACTGCAAACAAAACAGCAGAACGGACAATCCGTCGGATGACTCAAATCCAGCGGAACGGACAATCCGTCGGATCATTGCAGCGGAATGGCAGTACCGCATAATCGTAGTCCTAACGGCACGCCCATATCGGGGTAGAAAAGATGGCTGCTCTTTTTGTGCAACTGCTAACTTTTAACCCACCAATTGCTCCATTTTACAAGACGTGTCCAGGCGGAGCAGGACGCCGCCGCGGCCCACATCAAGACGGCGGAGTCGGCAGAGCAGGACGACGGTGGGTGCTGGAGGACGCCATAGCTGGCGTGGGAGTGTTGCTGCACGACGCCATGTTAGCGCGGATAGCCACGATAAGCGTGGCAGCTAAGTTGCCGTCACCAGCAGTGATGCTGGCAGTGTGAACATGGTACGTAACGTAGCATGTCAAGTTCAATATTTGCGTGCAAGTAATGAATGTGTATTTGTTGGTGTATCCTACTCAGTACCTATTAGGTCTTCTAGATCCGCCATGCACTTGTCAATGTCATCATCCAAATCGATTTCATCATCAGCAACACACAGATTTTTGAAGTCCGTTACTGTCGCTTCAAGATTGACTGCAGATACATCATCTTCCGATATTGTTCGTTGATCAGTGGTCAGGTCGACTTTCGCAAAGCCACTAACGATAGTCTCAGTCGAAAGATCAGCCCAAGAAGCCATGATCCATTGCGTGAGCTCGGGTCGACGAGGTGGATCTAACTTAAACGGAGTTTCAACGAAATTCGAGCGCAACTCGGCAATTTTTTCAGCTGCTTCGTTTTGTGTCAGACCTTCGTGTGCTTTTTGAACAGCTTCATCAAAAGAGGCGCGTCTGCGGCGATGTGCAGGTTCATCAGCAGAATAACAGGAAAGTTGTCGTTGAAGTTCAGCAACCCACTGACCGCGAAGGCGAGTTTTAAAGGGCTGATTCCACGCTATGTCTGCCAACCGGCAGACATACGTGTACTTAGGCGGCACCTTAAGGAGTAGAACATTGATACTACTAGCATACTCGCAAACGTCACTGGTCCAATGACCTGAAAAATCGTCCCAGAGCAGCAAAATCTTTTCCTCCATGTTGTCGCGAACACCAAAGTGGTCTTTGAGGGAAATTATCGAAAGCTTAGAATCCCACCACGCTTTAGTATTACCATAAATCTGACAGTCGTAGTTCTGATGCAAATTTTCAATCTCACGCCAGACGTATTCGCCAAATCCATTTCGTAAGCTGTTGTTTTCAGCTTGTTTTTCCGCATGCGTGGCTGGACCACTTTTAAAACAATGAATGGTTCGTATTTATTATCCTCAGAGTCGCCAAGCAGCATGACGGTAGCTCGCTCTTTATCTTTGTTGCCACACCGGATCCAGACAGTCTTGGCGCCACTAGAGTTGATGGTATGCTTTGGCACATATTCAAAAAAGACAGCTAAAAGCATTGTCAGATTTTAAACACTGTAGATACGCAATAAATTCTTACCGGTTTGATCTGCATTGTACACACGACTGCAGCTGTTCTCAATCATTGTATTAAAAACAAATTGCCGGAATTTTTGAGCTTGCTCGCTCGCATCTTCAGGTGTTGTTTGCCCTTGGCGAGTTCGATCACGCAGTGAATATTTGTGGCGGTGTAGAAATAAATTAAACCATGTTGGAGAGGCTGCAAATTGCTCTGGAGAAAGACCTTGTTCTAGAGCTACCTCTTGCGCTCTCATCACTAGCATCATGCGCGAAACTGGCGCACCATCCATTCAAATAGAGTTAATCCACAGCACCAACTCTTGTTCTGACGCCTTGTTTAATACGGTTCCTTCTCCTAGCTCTCGCAGATTGCGGTGGCTGCCACGACCAGACGAGCAAGCAGAACGAATTGTTTCTTCAGCCCTCTCCCATGATTTCACTAGCTTACGTTTTTTCGCTGCTTGTCGGGTGGCAATCCACCGTAAAAATGCTGTACAGCCTCGTCGAGGCCATGCTCACGGATGTAGTCGAGGACATTTTTCTTGTGCAGGTAGGTTGTAGAGATCCTTGTGCCCTTCGGTGCTTTCTTCCCGTCACCGTTGATGCAGGGCCGCACCATCCTTTCAACGAAATCGGCCTATGACATTACATTTTAGAGCTAGTATAGGCTAAGAATAGCAACTATGGTTGTGAAACTTACGGGGCTTTATATCACTCCTGATTGGTCAAATAGGCTGTGCCGTTTGGACTAAATTGCCGTTAGGACTACGATTGTGCGGTACGCAGCCTGAGTCAGCTGAGATACGCCTCTGCCCCATCAACATTTGCCTTCATAAACAGCAGGAGAAACTCAGTCACACGGAGAACGTGCTAATCTGCAATCACCGACGTCAATCTCTCCCCGTAAATTCGCTCACGTGGTTCGACGTGACTTTGCACTACGTAACATTCGGCAATTTGCGAACGTCAAAGCAAATGAACTTATTGGAGACTGGCAACGAGGACTTTGCGACCGTGGCCGAGGCCATCGCCTTCATCGACTCTTTCGACGACGGAGTACAGTCCAACGACTCGTCTTCGGATTCGGGAACTGTCCACCCCGTGGCAAAATCCCGAGCTCCAAAGCGGAAGCGACGATCGAACCCTCCGGGCTACACGACTCGCGTGCAGCAGCGCAAGAAAGCAGAGTTGCTAAACCTGCGGGACCGTGTTCGAGAACTGGAGCTGCAAATCGAGCAGCTCAAGGTCATGCGATCACCTTCAATGGCCACGAGTCTAGCGGGTGGATTGGATTCAGCGACTAAATCCAAGTGGAAACAGCTCGTCGAGATCGAGTACAACGAGCGACGTCGAGCGGAGGAGGCCAACCGCAAGCTGAAGGAGATTCTGGCGCTCCAAGCCGATGTGGATAAGAATTTCCGACGCGTGTTGCAGAAGAAAACGGTGCTTCAGGGCATCGACTTTGTGTTTGTCAACGAGCCGACGTCAAGGTATTCGTTCAATGCCTTTGAAAACGGCAAAGCCATCATGGACCACCTCGAACAAAAAGTAGCTCAGCACTACCGAGATTCCGGCTCGTTGTTTTAGTCCAGAACCCTGCCAGCGATCAACTGCAGTATGCAAATGAAACACGTCAAAGGTCTGGGCAAAACGGCAGAGGCCATCTCGACGACGCCCATGGGGTGTCCGATGGAAGCGGCGGCGCTCATCTGCTGGAAGGACTTGACCACACACCGCCCATGTCCTGAAAAATGGGGACGATACGTACGAACTGATAGCGCTTTTACTTGATCTCCCTCGATCTAACCATTTGATGCTGCAGATGAACGGAAGCCAACCCGATTCGCGTGAGAAGAATTGGATCCTCACGCTGCAGTGCCAATCGTACGTAAAACAAGTCAAAGGCGTGCAGTTTCTCCGCAAATACGTCGAGCCCAATCGCATCGTGATTATCAAGGCCGACCTCATGACTCTCACCGACGAAGGCCTACAATTCCGAGACCAATGCTGGACGATCATTACTCGATCCGAGACTGACCAAAACGCGTCGGTCGTGCGCGTGTGCGAGCAAATGTACATGGACCGCAGCGTGGAACCTTCGGCGCGAGCCGAAGACGTCGAGTACCCTCAGAATCTCGTGCTTAAGAACCTGAGCTGGAAACTTCGAGAGCACTCCCAACACTTGCAAGACGTGCTGGTGGAAGAGAACTATACTTTTGATTCGACTGAGAATGTTGGGTACTGAGAAGAAAAGTATGTGTATTTTCTTTAACAATTCACTCCATTGGCGCTGCTGTGATCAATGCAGCCTCGTTGACTAGTCTGTCTTGCTCTTCTTGCCAAAACTCTCGAATCTGCTTTCTCAGCGCTCAATGCAGAAGCCTGCGCATCCATATCTCTTTGAGAGCTGTGGTTTTTGCGATCCACTTGGAGCTGGAGCACTGTTTGTTCGACACAAGAGTTCTGCGAGCAAGTCTTTGTTGGGGTGATAGTCGTAAATCCTTGGGTGTTGAATTGCAGTTGTTTCAAAGGAAGCAGCAGCACATCAGCGCAGACTAGCACAACTCGATCCTTCTCTTCAAACTTGCGGATCGTGTGCAACCTCTCGAAAATCGCAAGAAATGATCCTGGTCGGGTACTGTGAGTGAGATCTTCGCCTGCAGGGAGTTGGGGAGATCTCCTTGTATTTACAAGACAGCAAGAATTGTTAGTGTGAAATGTTCTAGCCCATAGCAGCTCGTTAACGTGCCTCTTGTTTCTCAAGGAGTCCCCAGATCATATCGCGTGCTTTACTGACGGAGAAACTCATGGGCGTGGTGACGATGAATTCAACTGCGTTGGGGTGGTGGTGCTCTTGGTACCCGACTTGCAAAGCATCCTGAACGCCTACTGGCCTTGATATATTGCACGCATAATTTCTCCTCACTTTGACTTGCAGTTGCTTCATCCAAACCTTGGTATCAGTCACTTCTAGCCGATAGCTTTCGTAGCTTGGCGATTCTCCTTTCAACACGTACTTCATATCCTAGCCACGAAGAAACGGGAAAATTAGTTCGAGTCTTTACACTGCTAGAAGCCACAAGGAATTTTACATGTACCGATAGCAGAATTGGCTGCGGAGTACCTTGCACAGAGCCTTTGCAACTCGATGCTGCTTTGTCAGCTTACTCTTCCGTTGCTTGTTGGTCTCTTCGGCCATTTGTCGGTCCTCGAATTGATTGATAGCGTCGCGATGGTTACGCGATAGCACCTCACGTGTTTTCCATTGCGAGTACGTTAGCGCGTCCAGCTTGAGGCTGTCAGAAGTGGCGTCCCCGCGAAGCAACCGGCCCAGCTGCGTCTGCAGAATCTCGCTTTGCTCTTGTAACGAATTAATTTCCGTGCGTTTGCGACGTTGGAGCACCGTCGATGAACTCGTGGCACTCCGTTTGCGCTTCTTCGGCTTGGTCGTTGGGAGTTCCTTGGTCGGGTTAGCAGAGCTGTTGGTTGACGAGGCAACCATGTTGGTGAAGCGTGCGTTGGCATCGTGGGAGTCGTAGTAGTCGATCAGCTCCAGGGCCTCTTGCAGTGTCGCAAAGGCTTCGTCGTCGGACGGTAAAAAGCTCAAAAGCTCATACGAGTCAGGGTGTTTGTTGTCGGTGATAACAATTCGTGAGTGGGTTTTTGAGCAGCAGTTCGGACATCTGTTTGCGCGGTCGAGGTGTTCACTTGAGATCGCGAAGGGATGGCAGAACTGATAGAGGGATCAATTTCGATGATCTAGAGATTATGGGGCAAGAATATGGGGCCTCCTAGTGGTCCAGTGGATTGTGTATATAACTCACGAAGTTTATCCCTCCAGTTGCGGTTCGAGTCCCTGGCCGAGGGCCTACAGAAAACATCCAGAAGAAAGGAAATGATTAACTTCGCATTCAAATATCCCATTCAAATTCAATCATCATTCAACACATCAGATTTCAGAATAGCAAATACCCCCAACTATAAGCACAACCAGGAAACAAGTTAAGCATCTGAATCAATTCTTATGGGGCAAGAATATTATGTGGCATGTGGAAACAAAGGCATGGCTGTACGAAAGGAAAATTTCTCACAAAACGGTGGTTGGTGAGTGGTGCTGTGTTTGTGGACTTGAGCGAGTAATTCGCTGAGCAAAATCAAAAGAAGCTTGATTCAAAAGGACGAAAACTTTCGAAAACCATCCCTGGCGTGTAGAGCTTGAAATGTCAGTCGCACTTTTGCCTTCTGTCCGCCTGGACGACGTCGCTTATTACCATGCGTCTGGGCTGCCTTGTGCTATGTGCGATGGCTGCTCTGGCCTCGAGCAGCGACGCTGGGTCATCGTCCAAGTATGGCAAACTATTGAATGACAATAAACGCTTTCTAAGAACGCCAAGTGGCAGCATCGCCGCTGAAGAGAGGGGCGTCAACAGCATCATCCAGGCACTTCGGGGCGCCAAAGTCCAGCGGAAGAGCTCGGTACTCAAATCCGACCCAAAACTCGACGAACGGTTCGACACTTTCCAACTCTGGTGCAAGAAAGGAGACACCCCGAGGGCGCATAGAAGGGCTTGCGGCTCGAATCGATGGCGCGTCAGCGCTACAACGAGTTGGGCATTGGCAAGTTGAAGGCGAACCCGGACTACCAACTGTACCTCAATTACGAGAAGTTCTACAAGATCGTGAAGAACAAGGTGCCGAAGAACTAGAGAAGATCAAAACGTGTGGCAGTCGTGCTTTCTATCTGTCAAGGATTGGTATCCTTTGACCCAAGGTTTTTAAAAACGAACCACGATCAATACAGGGATGGAGGGCAACAGGCTTCTTGAACGGATTTTGCCGTACTTTACGAGCTGTGGATGACCTACGTTTATCATCCTTTATCCAGGAAATCAACTTTCATGGCGTACCTTATCTGTCCTATCGAGCGGATCATATTTTACATTGTTGAAAGCATTTACTTACTGTGGCGTGTGATCATGGCCTATAACTTAAAAGAATAAAACAGCAATAGAAGCCACGAAGTTCTGTATATTTTTCTTTTTCAAGTATCTTTACAGCTCGAACAAGACGCTAACACTTGTTCGACGGACCCAAGCAACTGCAAAAGAATATGAACTCGCTCAGACTGACCAGTTATGCGTCCTGCATGACGGTGTCAAACCTTAGAGGTGGCGCGCACGCAGCAGAGCGAACTGGTCCAACTTGGGCGCAGTCGGCACAAACTGCACGATGGCGTCAATTCGAGCCTTCACCTCGGGCGTGATCTTGCTCACGACATCCAGCGCCTTGAGATTTTCTTCGAGCTGGGAAGGACGGCTAGCACCGACCATCACCGTCGACACGTTCTCATTCGAGACAGCCCAAACGATCGACATCTGCGCGAGCGAGCAGCCCAACTCCTCTGCAATTGGTTTCAACTTGTCGGCCATCGCCACTCGCTCTTCAAAGCCTTCCGAGAGGGGCCCTTGCTTGAACAGACCTTGCGTGAAGCGAGAGCCGTCGGGGGTACCGGAGCTGTACTTGCCCGTGAGGGTACCGTACGCCAACGGAGACCACGTCGTGAGCCCGAGCTTGTACTTCTTGTACAAGTCTAGGAACTCATACTCCACCTTGTTCCGCACGAAAAGGTTGTACTGGGACTGCTCCACAACAGGCCGTACAAGACCCAGGCGGTCTGCGATTTCGCACGCCTCGATGATGTCGGCAGCCAGCCACTCGCTAGTTCCCCAGTAGAAGGCCCAGCCTTGCTCGATCACGAAGGTCATGGCGCGCACAGTCTCCTCGATCGGTGTGTGCGGGTCTTGGCGGTGGCAGTAGAGCACATCCACATAGTCGAGCTGCAAGCGCTTGAGCGACGCCTTCGCGCCTTCAATGATGTGCTTGCGACTCAGTCCCTGGTCGTTCGGCCCGCTCTCCATGAATCCCTTGGAGCCATTGAAGAGCTTGGTGGTGATCACGAGATCCTCTCGGGTCCAGACGCCGTTGGCGATACCCTTCTGGATGGCGCCGCCCATGTTTTCTCCGGCTTGACTCATTCCGTAGGACTCGGCGTTGTCAAGAAAGTTGATACCGGAACAAGTGGTGCAAATGGAGGAGCTAACAAAAGAAAAACCAGTGGTGCTTGAAAGATGGCGAAGCCAGCGTATGATGACTGGAGTCGAGTCATTAACACCGGTGGGTGGTTGCGGAGATCAAGTGAGCTCGTCGATGTCGAAATGGACTCCGGACCCCGGAGAGATAGAATCCGGGGATCGAGGCCGGAACTCAGTCAAATTGAGTGATACTTACTAAGACGCGATGATGAAGATTAGCGGACAGTTAACCCCTTTACCCCCGCTATCCGGGACGTGCTAGTAGCTGCTCCCTTCCTACAGCATCAGCAGGTTAATGCCGGAGACCACCGGCTGTCCCGATGCCACCCGCGGGCACACACAGGACACTTGTGGTATTTCAAGGTGTCACGCCGGAGGAAAAGCCTTCGTCATGACGACTGTACCAAGGATCAACTGTTTCTACAGCTGGTACGCCGTCGCGTAGACGCTTGTGCTTGATTTTCGGCCTGCCTTGGAGGTTGAGAGGGGTCACTTTATCGCAGAGCTGCACACGACAATGTGGAAGCCACGGGGCTTCGACGCATAAGGTCCCGCCTCAAGCACGGGCTCGAGGGGCCTCTGGTAGCATGGCCCTTGGCGGTCTTCGTCGCCAGATGCACACGTCGTGCATTGCGCTGTCGAAGCTTGGACTTGGGCATGAGCGAGCAAATGGCGAGCTGAGCGATAGAAGCGGAGTCCGTCAAGCAGTGGCGGCAGTCAGTTTCCATGGTGGTGGCTTCCATGGCGGCTGCCAAAGTAGGGAAGAACACTTGACGAGGGAAGCTAGCTTTGCTCCCAGGAAGGTGCGTCTTACGGGTATTTGGTGAAACCAAAAGTGAGAAGAGCTTCGTGGTGCTCAAGGAAGCTCTTCGATGATCACCATCAAACTACCATAGTCTAGCATTTACGCAACTCTTCCTTCCCAGATAGCTTTGTCCGGCGCTGCCGCAAGCGTTCGCCAGCAGTGTGGTCGAACTGCCAATTCAACACTCCCCGCAGTGCGAACTCCAGTACTGCTGGTCCGCTTCGGCCTCGCGCATCTTGCCCTTGAACTCCCCGATCCCTGGACCTCGCCAAGCCGCCGCCAAGTCTGCCAACCTTAAGCACGAGACTTCCTTGGCTCTTGACTCCTGCTGATCGTTCAGCTTTCCGTGAATCGCATGAGCACCTTCAGGTCCAACCTTCCTCGCAACTTCGCAACTCCGCTGGCACCAGGCTTTACCTCACCGACTTCACATTCATCTCCTGCCTGAGGTACTCGAATTGCTCCCTTGGCAACCCCTTGGTCATCGTGTCGGCCACGTTTTCCTTCGAGACCACATACTGCAGCACCACTTCTTCGAGTTGAACGTGCTCTTGAATGAAATGGTACCGCACGTCGATGTGCTTCACTCGAGTGTGGTGAGAGGGGTTCTCCGCGATGGCAATACACGCTTGATTATCTTCATGCACCACTGTCGCTGTTTGCTCATACCCGAGCTCCTTCAGTAGCTGCCGCAGGAACAGGACTTCACGTGTGCAATGGGCCAGCGCCACATACTCTGCTTCTGCAGTGGACTGCGCCACGATGCGCTGCTTGCGAGAGCGCCAAGTGATCGTACAATTTCCGATCATGGTCACGTATCCTGAGACTGACCGCCGATCATCTTCACATCCTGCGTAGTCGGAATCCGTGAAAGCCCTCAATGTGACGGAGTCTCCGCTGAACTCGAGACCATGGTCGGTGGTGGCCTTCAAGTATCGAATGCACCTCTTCACAGCTTCCCAGTGAGCTTCTCCGTAGTTTGCCAGGTATCTGCTCACGTCCTGAATTGCAAAGGCCATATCCGGTCTGCTCCCGATCATCACCGACCTAGACTTGCACAGCAGTTGCAGATCGTCAACGTAGATAGCTAAGACTTCTTCTCACGTAAATGCAAGACTCGCAGCTCAACTTTTCAAAGCCTTCTCTCGTCAGGAATTTTGTCAGTGCCTTGTGCCAGGCCCGCGGTGCCTGTTTCAGACCATACAGACTCTTGTGGAGCTTGCATACCCAGTCCTCCTTACCATCGATCTCCATGCCTTACGGCTGCTTCATGAAGACCTCCTCCTCGAGTGTCCCATTTAGGAAAGCCGTTTCGATGTCCATTTGATGGCACTCCATGTCGTCGATGCACGCGATTGCCAGCAGCACCCGCAGCGATTCCAGCCGTACCGCCGGTGCGAAGATCTCATCAAAGTCCACGTACTTAACCTGCTGACATCCGATCACCACCAGCCTTGCCTTCCGTCGTTCGATACTCCCGTCGCTGTTGTGCTTTGTCTTGAACAGCAACCTGCAAGATGAGCACTTTTCCCGGGCGGTAGTGGCATCACGGTCCACGTTTTGTTCGCCTTCAGGGACGCCATTTCCTTGCGAATCGCTTCCTTCCATTCACTCGCATCCGACCTCGACACTGCCTCGGTGTATGTCTTTGGATCCGCAGAGATCCCGCTGGAGATGAGGTTTCCAATATTTGCTTTCGACTCGACATTTTCCAATGCCACCAGCGCTGCAGCTTCTTGTTGTTTCCGAACGGCGTGCAGGACTGGATTTCGCGCTTGCGGTCTCTTGGTAAGAACTTGTGGTGAGATTCCATTGACGACAGCGTATACCACCGGATCATAATCAAGTAGTACCGGCCGGACTTGAGCCATATTCACCTCCGACAAGTCAAACGACCGCACAAATTCCTCCACCAAACCGATTTCACTCGATGTGGGCTTCTCCGCAGCAGGCCGTCGGCTGTAGAAGAGAAGATCCGTTTCACTCGTTGCTGATCTGCTGTAGTAGTTGAAGTCGACGTCAAGTTTACTACTAGGCGACCGAAACTCCTGACGCCGCAGCTCCTCAGCCGCAGGAGAGAACGCTTCATCGAACGCAACATGGCACGACACCAGTACTCCCCGCTGGAGCAGTCCAGCACCTTCCACGCCTTTTGTTGTGCCGCGTAGCCGATGAAAATCCCTCGGACCGACCGATAATCCAGTTTCTGCCGCTTGTTTGATCTCGAGGCGCCCGAATTGTTTCTCGCCGTCGAGGACACTGACTTCGTTGGCAAGTACACGTACGCAAGAGATCCAAACACTCGAAGATGGGCCACATCCGGCGGAAATCCAAACCACACCTCGAACGGGGTCCATTGCGTGCTGGCGTTCATGGTTCAGTTCTGCAAGTACGTGACAGAGAGCAACGCCTTCGCCCACATCTGCTTCGGCGAATTGCTGTCGATGAGCACTGTGCGGACCTTGTTGAACAGAACCCGAAAACGCACTTCAGCCATCCTGTTTTGCTCGGGGGCACCGTGGTGTGGCGGGCGATCTCGTTCGTTGCGCAGAAGTTTTGAACTGATCGGAAATGTATTCCCCTCCATTGTCACTGATAAAAGTCCGAAGCGGTCGATTGTGGTGATTCTCGACTGCGGCCTTGTGTTTGACGAAGTGGTCAAAGAACTCACTCCGCTTTTCCAGCAAGTAAACGTGGCAGCACCGCGAAAATACATCCACAAAGAGCACCACATAACGTTTTCCATGCAGCGACGGCACCTCCACAGGCACGCAAATGTCGCTGTGGACGACGTCATTGCATCCTGAGACTCCTTGTCGCGGCGCCGTAGGGAACGAGTGCCGGCGCTTCGTGCCCAGTTGACATGCATCACACAGACCATCTCCATCTCCACTTGATCGCACCACCTTCATCCCAGTGACCAACTTCTTCGTCTGCATTGTCGCCAGGACAGACTGCGATGCGTGGCCGAACCGACGATGCACAAGGTCAGTGGTAAGTTGAGGAAAGACATAGAGGGCCAACTGCGCCTTGTTCATCGCCTTAAGGACACACACACCATTCTGGCTCCCGCTCATTAGTCTCATCTCGCTGCGCGTCAGCATCACCTTTCCTGGAGTAGTGTGGAAGTCGAACGAGACCCCCTTCAGCGCAAGCTGGGTCACTGAGATTAGATTCTTGCGAAGGCCAGGCAAGAACAGCACATTCGACAGCACCAGCACTTGAAGCTTGTTGGAGGTGTCCATGACGTGGACTTTCACCGTGCCGACACCTTCCACTGGCGCCGTCGCGTTGTTCGCCACCGTCACGGATCCTCCACACGGTGCAATACTGTCAAACATTTCTCGGAGAAAGCAGATGTGCTGCGAGCAGCCACTGTCAATGATCCACAAGTCCTCATGACCAGCAGGTAATTCTTGCACACCGACGGCTGACGCCTCTAGTGGAACTTGCCAGTATGCGTGCTCGACGTTCTCCACTGAAGGCCATCCAACCTCTTCCTCATCCCCGACCATAGACTCAGTTTCCGTGGATGACGTGGCCGAAGCCATGTTCACTAGCTCCGAGGTCGCGTCCGAGTCGGACGACGAGGCCCAGACTTCGGACATCGTGTCGGAGCCGCTGTCTTCGATCGACACCGCAAGATCCCAAGCTTCAGCAGTATCTGCCGTCGACACGAACTGGTCTTCATGCTCTGCTTTGACATTTCGAAGAGCAGCGTCCGCACTTGTTCCGCCGTCTTGTTCACTCCGATGACGCTTTCGCATGGGGCAGTCTCTCTTATAGTGACCAGCTTGGTGACAGTAGTGGCACTCGCCTTCCACTGGGCGGTTACGTCGGCCAAGGTTGTTGCCTTCGTCGCGTTGCCCACTACTTGCACCTTGGCGTCCGTTACCTCCTCGTCCTCTAGCTTGACGACGCTGGTTTGGATGTTGATGATCATGATGAACGACCGCATTCGCTTCAGTGGTCGCTCTTTCTTCGCTTTGACTTCCAGTCGTAACACGACGTGCAGCTTCGGCCATGACGTTGGTCTCTATGGAGCTCCACGAGATCGGAGATTCTTGGATGTTGTATATGCTCTTGAACGAGTCCCACGTGGCGGGCAGACTGCTCAGCAGCTGGCAAACCTTCTCCATGTCGTCGATTGGTTTGCCTAGGTTGGAGAGCTGGCCAGCCAGCGTCTTGAGCTCGTTGATATGGGTGAGCATGTCCGTGCCATCCTGGTACTTGGTGGTCACGAACCGCTCGCGAAGCGCGCACAGGCTTCCCCAGTTTCGTGGCTCGTAGGTCTTCTCTAGGTGCTGGGAGATCTCGAACGCGTAGTGCTTGCTACTCACCGCGATCATCATCTCATCCGACAGCGTGGTCATGAGGAAAGCACTGGCTTCGTGCTCTCGACTCCAGAACTGCTCTTGGTCGGCTGGATGGGTATTTCGTGGCGGTGGGAGCTCAGTCTTGGTGACGATGTTCCAGAGTCGCTTGGCCTGGAGCAGCGTCTTCACGCGAGTCTTCCATGGGGCATAGTTTTTCCCATTGAAGTTCATGTCCGCAGTCCACTTCATCTTGAACGCGCAGAGTCCGCGTCGGGGGTCTTGGGCTCATAACCTATTGAACCGTAAACTTGAACACTTGACGAGGGGAGCTGGCTGTGCTCCCAGGAAGTTGCACCTTACGTGTATTCGGCAAAACCAAAAGTGAGAAGAGCTTCGTGGCGCTCAAGGAAGCTCTTCGATGATCACCATCAAACTACCATAGTCTAGCATTTACGCAACTCTTCCTTCCCAGATAGCTTTGTCCGGCGCTGCCACAAGCGTTCGCCAGCAGTGTGGTCGAACTGCCAATTCAACAGAAAACACCATCAAGTCTAAGTGTTAGGGCCTCGAAGAGCATAAGGCACAGCCTCCAGCGATGTCAGATTCTATAAGTTAGTTAGGCTAACGCACATAGTGACCTTTCAACACCACAAAGGAGACTACCGGCAAACCTCTCTATAAGAATTTCGTCGGTCAGGGGTATTTAGTCTTATAAAGGGGGCATTCTTATAGGAGGGGTACCAAATGGCTGGTACTACCAAAGACTGTACCGGATGATTGGTACAATCCGTGCTGAAAGACTCGGGCCGACCGTCGGCAGCATCCCCAACCTCGTTATCTGAAGACCAGCGCCAAACGCTACGTCCTACTCTAACCCAAAATGGATTTCATCGCTGCTGGCAAGATCTACAATGTTCCTATCCACCAAACAATAGTGTGACGCTGGAATAAGATGCCCAGCTCCCTGTTCGCCACCCCTGGAAGCACGTAGGCCTTCTTAAGCATTATCCATGCGAGTGGGCAGTTCCCGACGAGCTTGCAGAAGACGAAATCGTAGGGGACTGGCGCTCAATGTTGGGACAGCTCACAACAGCAGATATCAAGAAGGATCTCCAGTATATTAGCACGTTTATTAGTAAGTTCATTGCTCAGTGCAGTGACAAACGGCTTCCAGTAGACGCAGTACGCGGTATCCGTGTTCTCCGGCGCGGATACCGCGAAGAGCTGGGTCGAAAACACTTGTAAAATGACTCGTTCACGACAGGAAGCAGCTAGTGGGAAGTCCGCACACGAGCTTGGCACGACAATGAGCAGCAACGGCCACTCGGGAGGACTTCTGTATTCTTCTGTGTTTTGTGGAGTGAGCTCCAACTTCTACCTTTACAGCCTCCCTCTCTCATATATACTCGTAGTGGATAAACCCAGTAGGACAAACTCCACCACTCATGTGGGAAAACCTCCGGCACTTCAGCTGCCATCATGGGACGAACAACCCACAACTACGATGCACATTACCTCTTCTTCCAGCACCAACAGTGACGATGAGCATAATTTACAACAAAAACAACCGCATGTCTCCTCAACTATTGCTTAGATCCCATAGTTAAGCACCCCTCTATTAGGATATCGAGGAATTTTATGCCTATAGTCCTCTAGAGGGGGAGGGGAGAATATTATATAGGGCTGTATGGAGTGGTCATTCGGGAATCAACAATTATTCTTACAAAGCGTATATTTTAATGGAGGGGGAATGTAGGGAGTCATATTTGTTGATAGGCTACTGCGTGCTTGGAGGCAAATGCCGAAGTGAGCTTAGATTGACGATGACAACTACCTGCTAGCATTCTACCAGTCACCATCGCGGTATGTGTAAGCTCCAATCACACGAGTCTAAAGAACGTGCCCCACGTGCCGCTCGTGTCCACCGCGTCGGGGACCTCAAGCCCGAGTCATCCTAGCCGCTGCGCTGACGTCACCAGATCCCCGTGGTGGAGTGCTTCAACAGCTTGGCGGCGCTCTTCAACAGCATGATGCCAGGAGATCACGGAGATATCCATAGAAAATATTATTGCTATTATGGCAAGTCCATACAGCGGTTGTATTCCGTGCTACCTGGCGCTCAAGACCCAATGCCAATTTATGAATGACCACTCACCAGATATCCGGATCCACAAGTCGGAACTCGTTCAAGCCTTACATTGGTTGGAATTTACTGAGCCTGCTGTATATGATGTACTATTATCCGAAAACAATCACGTCTGGATCCCTCGTGAATGAGTCGCTTGCAGACCTCGATGTGCTTCCTCACAGTTGAGCCAATTACGAGAAATTTACATAACTAGGTAATCAAATTATATTCTACCATGTCAATGTGTATCTGAAGATCGATAAGTAGTGGGAATAGCGGTCGATTTCATACTACCGTTGGGACTGAATTGCCTTGTCCCTTTTCGACCATCATGTCTTGCAGCCACACCGAGTACGTTCTCATCTTGGAGCTCCAGGCATCCAGCCCGATCTCTTCAATATACTTGACGTCCTTCTCTCGAGCCGAAAACCCTCCTGGGTCTCCACAAACAACTGCAAGTAGAACTGCACGTCGCTCTGATGGACTGGGTCCATCTCGGACTGCGAGACGATCGTCCACGCGTGGCCTCGCAGATGCAGCCCCTCGGTCGGTAGCAGCAACTTGTACGCTCGCACTTGCACCACACGCTCGGCTTCCTCGAACCGCTGCATGTACTGCAGTCCGTTGACGGCGGTGGTGCCGAATCGGCTTCGCAGCGTCATGTCGAACCCCTTGGCCATGGCGTCGGCACCTTTCGCAGTCATCTAGACCAGTCACGGCAAGGGAACACAAGGAGTCAGGATTGACAACCTCAGCAACCAACAACAACAACAATGACAATGACAACACGCACGTAGCGGTAAGACTTGTCCGGGTACGTTCGTAGTGTGCTCAACTCCTCCCACAGAATATCGCTGGCTTGCTTCATGGGACAGTCGACCGGAGCTCTCGCCACGATCTCCATCATCCGACCTCGGTACACGTCGACGGTGGGCTCCATTCTGCAGCCGAAGGTCGGCAGTCGTTCTTTTGGGAAGACGGCCGCGCAGTCGTGGTACAGCTGCGAGACTCCACTGGAGAGCTGCTCCATGAAGACAGACGTGTCATCGAGGTAAAGATTGGCCTGGGTGTATCTGGTGGGGTTGTTGAACACAAAATCGATGCCCTGGAAGATGTTCCCAATGTTTCCATAAGAACGGTTAATGTCCTCAGTAATGTAAGGATGGCGATGCCAAAACAACCTACCGAGAGTGTATTCCTGCGACGGAGGATCGCAAGAATCGCTGCGTTCAGCTTCTTTTGCGTCCTCAGGGCGTGCTTCAATTGTGTGTTCGTGTGGGTTGCGTCTTGTAGCCTCTGGAACTCTTTCATCGCTCTGATTCCCCATCGCTGTGGGACGAAGTAGGTGTTTCCAGGATTTCGGGAAAGTTCTCCCACGCTGCGATTCGTGTCTTTCACATGCCGCAGCCACTCCTCGAGTCCTTCGACCTGGCGCCGTAAGTCCCTCAACTCTTCCCTTTTGAGGCGCGCCTGTGTTGTGGAGTAGCCCTGTTTGACCTTGCGTTTGCGACGCACCGGAGGAGCATTTGGCTTCGGACTGGAAGACGACGACGAGCTGTCGTCTTCCGTATTGGGGAGCGCCGAGCTGTTCGTGACATTCTCCACCAGACCACTTTCGCCGATTTCAACAGTGTCGATGAGATTTATTGCCGCCGACATCGTCAGCACGTCATCTCCGTCCAGAAAGTTCATCCTGATGAGGGTCACCAAATTCACAAATGAAGGTATTGGCTGGCACTTCGGCAGAGGAGGATTATGCGGAGCAGTCAATTATGACTCACAGATGGCCGATTGCTCGCGCTGAGCAACCTCACGCAGCGCGTCATCCTTGAGAGACCATGTGTCACGGTTTACCTTTGGTTGGATAGACGTTCTGTCAACCAACTCGGAGTATTCTACAACTTGGACAGCGTGAGAGTCTCACGTTAGTGTTCGGCTCTACCCGCGCACACCCAGTAGCAGGGAGAGCCCGTGTTAAGAAAGAAACTGTCGAAGTTCTAGAAGACGATTTGCAACAATCTGCACGGACAGGACAGCAGCAACTCGCACAGCAGAGGATTTGTGTGGTGAGGCTTCGAGTGTTCTAGAATAGCTCATAGGCTAGCGAGTAGCAGGAAGTCTTAACTAACATGATCACTTTCCATTTTGCATCGTCAACTACACGCGAAATCGTTATTGAAACAACAGCATTGACCTCTAGGCTAGCGCCGAATTCTGCTGAAGAATTGCAAACACTCTTTCTTCAAGTTGGATTTGATTCGCCAGAACAGTCTTCAATCTGCTGTTGACTGCCTCCACCCTTCTCCTCTTCTGAAACTCGTCCAATGCCTTTGCAGCAGATAGGCGCAGTTTGTCACAGTGAGGGTGCTTCTTTCCTTTTGTATCATCACACGGTCCTGTGGCCCTGCCCTGCAGGTACATCAGCCACTCTTCCAGCTCAGCCACTTGGGTTTGCAGAGTTTGGATTTCCTTTTTCCTTCGCTCCAGTAGAAATGTTGAGTATCCTCGTTGATATTTGTGTTTGGTTGGGGAAGACTGAGGCGTGTCCATGAAGCTAGATGGCGCGTTGTAAAACGCTGCCAGCCGACTGTTATTCCTTTGATACGTGCTGGTGGTTCTTGTTTCATCGTTTGAATGTTCTTCATCGTCATCAAATGTTTCAATGAAAGCAAGAGCCTCCCAAGTTGGGTCGTCCAGTAAGTCATCCATGCTGTGTTCGATACCGGGGCAATATGAAGTGGTTCGGTCCGTTGAAAAACCAAGACGTGCCTTGCCCCGTCAACACGAGATTACGCGGCAGGCTTTCAAGTGAACGGATGATTTTGATTCGAGTACAAACGTGAAGTTGGAGCTCAAGGGTTTCAATGCTCGTGGCGCATTCAGTCCCGCGAACGAAGTAACCTCGTTCGTGCCAACACCCGAACTTGGAACAAATTGGCACCCTCCACCGTACAATCTGTGCGTCGAATTAGTCAGCGCGCCGCCATTCTTAAGACAACACACAAACGTGTCCCTTTTCAGAAACGTAGTGCAAAGCTGTCCCGCCATATTCACCCTCGTCATCAATCCGAGCTCCGTGGCTCATCAACCACTCCAGGAACGCCGAAATGACAATTCCAGACAGCGCTATGAAACGCAGTTCGCCTACTAGTATCTCCAGTGTCAATCAGAGCTCCAGTCCATACGAGCCATTCCACCACCACATCTATCGATGCGCACGGGCCACCAACTACGGCACCAGCGATGTCCCGTTCCAGAGCAGCAATCTGTTTTACACAGTTCCAGATTAAGAGCATAGAGCATAGATTTAGGATACTGTAAAACCATTCTCCGCGTTTTTCAGGTGCAAATGAGCTTCTTGGGCGGCGACGACACCGACGAGCTGCTGGAGGAAGTGTTGGCGTTCCTGGACGAGTGTGTTGACGACAAGAAGGCGCCCAAGGGTAAAAGCTCACGCGTTCCAGTGGGTTGACGACGAGAACCTCAGCCCAATCCAGTAAAACCCAGAAGACTTTATGTTACACTGGCCAATTGCAACGACGGAAGAAGGCGGAGCTGCAAGCGCTGCGAGAGGAAGCGTTGGCGCTAGAACTGCAAGTGGGACTACTGAAGCAGTGTCGGGAGCGACGGAAGGCTGAAAAGACCCACATGGATGGAGACGACAGCCAGCTCTGGTTCAAGCGGGCTGTGAAGGAGTTCCACCGGAGGCAGAAGGCCGAGAGGAAGAACAGGAAGCTCAAGGAAGTGTGGCAGAACCAGCAGAAGGTCAACGGGGCCTTCCGGCACCTCGTGCAGAGACGCAGTCTGCTCTATGTGGGTGGTTGGGTTTTATTGGGTTTTTCAATGTTGGGATTTATTTATTATTATTATATATTACTGCAGGGTAAGAAGTATGTGTTTGAAGACGAGGACGAGACCAGTAAGAAGACGCTGGAGATGTCGGTGGAGGACGAGACCATGACGATCATCTCCCAATTGGAGAAGAGTGTCGAGAGGTTGTACATCGCCTCGGACTCTGTCTTTCCACCGGATCTACCAGCTACAATTTCATGCAATACGCGCGTCAAGCGGACGGACGAGTCGCAGGAAACTGCATCGAAGTGGTCACGACGACGCCCGTGTCGTGTCCACTGCGAGTGGCGGCTGATGTGTTGTGGAAGGACCTCAATGTCATGGACCTTACTAGCAAGGGCCAAGACCCTGAACGGATTTATCGGTTTGTACGTCATCACAACTGCTACATTTCCTGCTACATTTGCTGGTACGAAACTGATAGTATTTGTCTTTTTCTTACTAGATTCACAGAAGAAAGCCCAACTCGCTGGATAAAAACTACCTGGTCGCCTTGCAAGTCCCATCGGGTGTGCTCCAAATCGATGGCTTGCAGTTCATGCGTAAATACGAGGAGCCGGATCGGGTGGTGATGATTAAGTCGAATACGCTAAAATTGTCAAGCACTAACTTGCGATTTCAAGACCACTGCTGGATCATCATCTCTCGCTCGAAGACTGATCCTGCCAATGCTGCAGTTGTCCACACGTGCTGCCGATTTTTCGCCGAGAGTTTGGGGACCGCATTGACACCACAAAACATCATCCACACGAGAGATTACATTCTCAGTACGCTGAGTGGCAAAATTCTAAGGGATCATCAAATGTTGCAGAACTTGGTCATTCAAGAAACCCGTCGAGCTGGCAGTGGTGGCAACTTTGTTTGGGTCTGAGTAGTGGAACAATTGATTGCTGGCGCAGTCATGTTTATTTAAGCGTAGCGCCTTTCGTGTCCATGCGCAGAAATGAATGCTTTTCAACAGGATGGGATGGTGCAATGAACTGTTCCAGATGGAGGTATTGCCGCGTGATCATCTGATGATGCGGCGAGGAACCGTGTGTGCATTGACTGTGAATCAACAGCGTGTGGATCAAGTAAATACGACGAATATGCCGCTTCATTTCCTCCATTAACTCCTTGTTGACGGGGATTTTGCATGATTTCCAACTTGGTTATCGATGAAGAGAGCTGCCGTCACTCGAGCGACCTCAATTGCAAATGCCATTTCCAAATTCGCTACAAGTACCACCAAGCAACTACCAACGTGTCGTCCACTCCGACCAAGATGACCTACCGCTTCCTCGGCAACACCGGTCTGCTCGTGTCCAAGCTCTCGCTCGGGTCCTGGATGGGACGTGAGGAGAAATACATCGTTGACGCGTGGTTCGCCATGATGGCAATCGCGCACCAGAACGGTGTCAACTTCTTTGACAACGCCGAGTCCTACGGAATGAGCCAAGCCGAAGAAAACATGGGCGGCGCCATCCAGAAGGGTATCGCCAACGGCGTCTGGACCCGAGAGGATCTCGTGATCACCACCAAGCTCTTCAATGGCTCCAAGGGATTCATGGAGAGCGGGCCGAACGACCAGGGACTGAGTCGCAAGCACATCATTGAAGGCGCGAAGGCGTCGCTCAAGCGCTTGCAGCTCGACTATGTGGATGTGCTCTACTGCCACCGCCAAGACCCGCACACACCGATCGAGGAGACTGTGCGCGCCATGACCTTCGTGATCGAGCAAGGCTGGGCCTTCTACTGGGGAACTAGCGAGTGGCTGGCTGCCGACATCATCGAGGCGTGCGAAATCGCAGACCGCCTGGGTCTTGTACGGCCTGTTGTGGAGCAGTCCCAGTACAACCTTTTCGTGCTGAACAAGGTGGAGTATGAGTTCCTAGACTTGTACAAGAAGTACAAGCTCGGGCTCACGACGTGGTCTCCGTTGGCGTACGGTACCCTCACGGGCAAGTACAGCTCCGGTACCCCCGACGGCTCTCGCTTCACGCAAGGTCTGTTCAAGCAAGGGCCCCTCTCGGAAGGCTTTGAAGAGCGAGTGGCGATGGCCGACAAGTTGAAACCAATTGCAGAGGAGTTGGGCTGCTCGCTCGCGCAGATGTCGATCGTTTGGGCTGTCTCGAATGAGAACGTGTCGACGGTGATGGTCGGTGCTAGCCGTCCTTCCCAGCTCGAAGAAAATCTCAAGGCGCTGGATGTCGTGAGCAAGATCACGCCCGAGGTGAAGGCTCGAATTGACGCCATCGTGCAGTTTGTGCCGACTGCGCCCAAGTTGGACCAGTTCGCTCTGCTGCGTGCGCGCCACCTCTAAGGTTTGACACCGTCATGCAGGACGCATAACTGGTCAGTCTGAGCGAGTTCATATTCTTTTGCAGTTGCTTGGGTCCGTCGAACAAGTGTTAGCGTCTTGTTCGAGCTGTAAAGATACTTGAAAAAGAAAAATATACAGAACTTCGTGGCTTCTATTGCTGTTTTATTCTTTTAAGTTATAGGCCATGATCACACGCCACAGTAAGTAAATGCTTTCAACAATGTAAAATATGATCCGCTCGATAGGACAGATAAGGTACGCCATGAAAGTTGATTTCCTGGATAAAGGATGATAAACGTAGGTCATCCACAGCTCGTAAAGTACGGCAAAATCCGTTCAAGAAGCCTGTTGCCCTCCATCCCTGTATTGATCGTGGTTCGTTTTTAAAAACCTTGGGTCAAAGGATACCAATCCTTGACAGATAGAAAGCACGACTGCCACACGTTTTGATCTTCTCTAGTTCTTCGGCACCTTGTTCTTCACGATCTTGTAGAACTTCTCGTAATTGAGGTACAGTTGGTAGTCCGGGTTCGCCTTCAACTTGCCAATGCCCAACTCGTTGTAGCGCTGACGCGCCATCGATTCGAGCCGCAAGCCCTTCTATGCGCCCTCGGGGTGTCTCCTTTCTTGCACCAGAGTTGGAAAGTGTCGAACCGTTCGTCGAGTTTTGGGTCGGATTTGAGTACCGAGCTCTTCCGCTGGACTTTGGCGCCCCGAAGTGCCTGGATGATGCTGTTGACGCCCCTCTCTTCAGCGGCGATGCTGCCACTTGGCGTTCTTAGAAAGCGTTTATTGTCATTCAATAGTTTGCCATACTTGGACGATGACCCAGCGTCGCTGCTCGAGGCCAGAGCAGCCATCGCACATAGCACAAGGCAGCCCAGACGCATGGTAATAAGCGACGTCGTCCAGGCGGACAGAAGGCAAAAGTGCGACTGACATTTCAAGCTCTACACGCCAGGGGATGGTTTTCGAAAGTTTTCGTCCTTTTGAATCAAGCTTCTTTTGATTTTGCTCAGCGAATTACTCGCTCAAGTCCACAAACACAGCACCACTCACCAACCACCGTTTTGTGAGAAATTTTCCTTTCGTACAACCATGCCTTTTCCACATGCCACATAATATTCTTGCCCCATAAGAATTGATTCAGATGCTTAACTTGTTTCCTGGTTGTGCTTATAGTTGGGGGTATTTGCTATTCTGAAATCTGATGTGTTGAATGATGATTGAATTTGAATGGGATATTTGAATGCGAAGTTAATCATTTCCTTTCTTCTGGATGTTTTCTGTAGGCCCTCGGCCAGGGACTCGAACCGCAACTGGAGGGATAAACTTCGTGAGTTATATACACAATCCACTGGACCACTAGGAGGCCCCATATTCTTGCCCCATAATCTCTAGATCATCGAAATTGATCCCTCTTTCAGTTCTGCCATCCCTTCGCGATCTCAAGTGAACACCTCGACCGCGCAAACAGATGTCCGAACTGCTGCTCAAAAACCCACTCACGAATTGTTATCACCGACAACAAACACCCTGACTCGTATGAGCTTTTGAGCTTTTTACCGTCCGACGACGAAGCCTTTGCGACACTGCAAGAGGCCCTGGAGCTGATCGACTACTACGACTCCCACGATGCCAACGCACGCTTCACCAACATGGTTGCCTCGTCAACCAACAGCTCTGCTAACCCGACCAAGGAACTCCCAACGACCAAGCCGAAGAAGCGCAAACGGAGTGCCACGAGTTCATCGACGGTGCTCCAACGTCGCAAACGCACGGAAATTAATTCGTTACAAGAGCAAAGCGAGATTCTGCAGACGCAGCTGGGCCGGTTGCTTCGCGGGGACGCCACTTCTGACAGTCTCAAGGTGAACGTGCTAACGTACTCGCAATGGAAAACACGTGAGGTGCTATCGCGTAACCATCGCGACGCTATCAATCAATTCGAGGACCGACAAATGGCCGAAGAGACCAACAAGCAACGGAAGAGTAAGCTGACAAAGCAGCATCGAGTTGCAAAGGCTCTGTGCAAGGTACTCCGCAGCCAATTCTGCTATCGGTACGTGTAAATTTCCTTGTGGCTTCTAGCAGTGTAAAGACTCGAACTAATTGTCCCGTTTCTTCGTGGCTAGGATATGAAGTACGTGTTGAAAGGAGAATCGCCAAGCTACGAAAGCTATCGGCTAGAAGCGACTGATACCAAGGTTTGGATGAAGCAACTGCAAGTCAAAGTGAGGAGAAATTATGCGTGCAATATATCAAGGCCAGTAGGCGTTCAGGATGCTCTGCAAGTCGGGTACCAAGAGCACCACCACCCCAACGCAGTTGAATTCATCGTCACCACGCCCATGAGTTTCTCCGTCAGTAAAGCACGCGATATGATCTGGGGACTCCTTGAGAAACAAGAGGCACGTTAACGAGCTGCTATGGGCTAGAACATTTCACACTAACAATTCTTGCTGTCTTGTAAATACAAGGAGATCTCCCCAACTCCCTGCAGGCGAAGATCTCACTCACAGTACCCGACCAGGATCATTTCTTGCGATTTTCGAGAGGTTGCACACGATCCGCAAGTTTGAAGAGAAGGATCGAGTTGTGCTAGTCTGCGCTGATGTGCTGCTGCTTCCTTTGAAACAACTGCAATTCAACACCCAAGGATTTACGACTATCACCCCAACAAAGACTTGCTCGCAGAACTCTTGTGTCGAACAAACAGTGCTCCAGCTCCAAGTGGATCGCAAAAATCACAGCTCTCAAAGAGATATGGATGCGCAGGCTTCTGCATTGAGCGCTGAGAAAGCAGATTCGAGAGTTTTGGCAAGAAGAGCAAGACAGACTAGTCAACGAGGCTGCATTGATCACAGCAGCGCCAATGGAGTGAATTGTTAAAGAAAATACACATACTTTTCTTCTCAGTACCCAACATTCTCAGTCGAATCAAAAGTATAGTTCTCTTCCACCAGCACGTCTTGCAAGTGTTGGGAGTGCTCTCGAAGTTTCCAGCTCAGGTTCTTAAGCACGAGATTCTGAGCGTACTCGACGTCTTCGGCTCGCGCCGAAGGTTCCACGCTGCGGTCCATGTACATTTGCTCGCACACGCGCACGACCGACGCGTTTTGGTCAGTCTCGGATCGAGTAATGATCGTCCAGCATTGGTCTCGGAATTGTAGGCCTTCGTCGGTGAGAGTCATGAGGTCGGCCTTGATAATCACGATGCGATTGGGCTCGACGTATTTGCGGAGAAACTGCACGCCTTTGACTTGTTTTACGTACGATTGGCACTGCAGCGTGAGGATCCAATTCTTCTCACGCGAATCGGGTTGGCTTCCGTTCATCTGCAGCATCAAATGGTTAGATCGAGGGAGATCAAGTAAAAGCGCTATCAGTTCGTACGTATCGTCCCCATTTTTCAGGACATGGGCGGTGTGTGGTCAAGTCCTTCCAGCAGATGAGCGCCGCCGCTTCCATCGGACACCCCATGGGCGTCGTCGAGATGGCCTCTGCCGTTTTGCCCAGACCTTTGACGTGTTTCATTTGCATACTGCAGTTGATCGCTGGCGGGGTTCTGGACTGGAACAACGAGCCGGAATCTCGGTAGTGCTGAGCTACTTTTTGTTCGAGGTGGTCCATGATGGCTTTGCCGTTTTCAAAGGCATTGAACGAATACCTTGACGTCGGCTCGTTGACAAACACAAAGTCGATGCCCTGAAGCACCGTTTTCTTCTGCAACACGCGTCGGAAATTCTTATCCACATCGGCTTGGAGCGCCAGAATCTCCTTCAGCTTGCGGTTGGCCTCCTCCGCTCGACGTCGCTCGTTGTACTCGATCTCGACGAGCTGTTTCCACTTGGATTTAGTCGCTGAATCCAATCCACCCGCTAGACTCGTGGCCATTGAAGGTGATCGCATGACCTTGAGCTGCTCGATTTGCAGCTCCAGTTCTCGAACACGGTCCCGCAGGTTTAGCAACTCTGCTTTCTTGCGCTGCTGCACGCGAGTCGTGTAGCCCGGAGGGTTCGATCGTCGCTTCCGCTTTGGAGCTCGGGATTTTGCCACGGGGTGGACAGTTCCCGAATCCGAAGACAAGTCGTTGGACTGCACTCCGTCGTCGAAAGAGTCGATGAAGGCGATGGCCTCGGCCACGGTCGCAAAGTCCTCGTTGCCAGTCTCCAATAAGTTCATTTGCTTTGACGTTCGCAAATTGCCGAATGATGTGTGTGGTGCTAAGTCACGTCGAACCACGTGAGCGAGTTTACGGGGAGAGTGGTTATTTTCGAGAAGTATCGAAAATAGCTTTTGAGCTGTGGCAGCAAAAGATGAAACTAACGTAGGAGAGTAGGAGTCGCACGAGGAGTTTCGATTTTGCCTTCTCGCGCTTAACCTCCCGCCACACCCTGGCAATGGAGGCGCTTCAATGCAAGCTTTCTCAGGTGCCGTGCACGGCACGCCCCATTTCTTTCATCAAGTAAGTGCTACAGCTGAAAATTGACGTCGGTGATTGCAGATTAGTCACGTTCTCTATGTGACTGAGCTTCTCCTGCTGTTTATGAAGGCAAATGTTGATGGCAGAGGCGGCTATCAGCTGAAAAACACTTTCGAATTTGCAGGCGACAGCTCGAGAGAGAGCAAGCGACTGGAGGTGGAACCGGTGGCGACTGGGAGCAACCACAAGAAGAAGACGGCAAACAGCGACAAGCAAACAACGAAAGAGACGACAAACCGTGAAAGGGAGAGGAAGGTCGAGTGGGTTATGAGCCGTTCTAGACGAAAGTCGATCCTTGGGACGTGGAACTCCCTCAACGTTCAACGTGTATTGAACGCCACGAGGTCTTTTTAAGAGTGAGCTAGTTAGAACTACTCGGCCGTCGGCATGCCCCCACTTGCCGTGCAGGCAATCCAGGAGAACATCCTTGGCGTAAACTCTAGCAGCCGGATCCGAGCAAGGATCTGCTAAACAATACTAGCATTCGGCTCTCGAGGCTCTGCTGCAGTCTGTTCCTGCAGCTTCAGCTGCCGAGGGTTGGAAGAGCTTCTGTCGTTGCGATCTGTTGCCACAATCGCTGGACGATGCCTTGGCATCATCACACTGCCTCCCCAAGCTTTCCAACGTCCCTTGAGGTTTTAATACCACTGCCATCATATCGGTGCGATAGACGCTGCATGACTTCAACTGGTTGCAGTGTTACAGGTTTTGATCCTGAAGATTTGCATCAAATCGTGCCTCTTGAACTCCATCCAATCACGGAGCCGAAAATGAAATATTGACCAATCAGAGCTGATGTCACACATTCGACTTGATTGTCTTGCCCACCGTTGTCACCAGACTCCGTAACTTGGCATGCGGCTGTAATACCACCGTATCAATATGGTCCTATTGTCGGAGGCCTGTAGTTTCTCTCATAACCTCCGAACCCGTCAAACCTCATGATGCAATTGAACGGTATCACGCTGTAGCTTGCTCTGTGCTAGGCTTTCGCCGTTGAGATCGCTTGCCCTAGATAGCATTAGTCACTGCAAGCTGTAGATTATCATCACTTGCTCGTTTGACGTAGTTTTGAAGCAGTTGTGGAACATCTTCGCTCAGATTCTTCACAGGTTCCCAGGAATCGTCAATTTCTTCCAGTCCCTGCCACTTGACTTTGATTTCGTACGCTTGAGTAGTGGTGTTGTATCTGTGCTCTACTAGGCTGTCCTCAGCAAGTAGCGTGCCTTGTGTTGATACGTGGTTGATGAGTTCCGATGACACATTGAGGGAACTATCTGCATAGTGCTTCAACCGAGAGAGGTGGACATTCATCGTCTTTCCCGTGACTAAATGTTCTACCGTAAAGTAGTAATCAGTAGCAGCCACAACTCTAAATGGACCCACCCAAGTTATCCGCAACTTGTTGGCGTGTAGCTTTTCATCCACCCTCGAACGGAGTACGAAATCTCCAATAGAAAAGTTCACTGCTCGTTTGTAGTGTTGTCTGTTGCGATTGCTTGGCGCTTGCGCTCAGCTTCTACGGCCTTGTGCATGACGTGTATGCTACTGCGCAGGTGACTTAAATTTTTTCTAGGTCTGGTCGTTGCTCTGGCAGGAGGCAACACGCTCCTTCCCTCCCGGTAAAAGCACTGTATCCAGAGTGCTTGGACAAGGCAGACCAGTAAAAGTTCAATGGGATCTTTGTGAGCTAGCGACTGTACCGGAGAATGATTGATACTTGATTGCACTAACGGCAGTAGGTAGGGCCAGTCGGATGAGCTCACACGAAATTCCAAAATCAGAGCCTTTAAGACTTGAATAATATCACGGTTCACACGCTCCACACTTCCATTTTTCCACAGTGTATAAGCTAGAACAAATTATTGCCGTGCCTTGAGACGCCGATTCAATTCTGCGATAACTTTGCTAGTAAAATGTGACCCTGAGTCGCTAATCCACAGTTTTGGTATCCCAAACCGGCTATGCCAATCCAAAATGGCAGCAGCAGCCACCTCCGACGTCGGCCCATCACACCTGACAAGCTCCACGAAGTGCGTTGCTTCGTCCTTCATCACAATGACATAACGCGAGGTGCTAAATGACTCACCAAGAGTCAAAAGTCCCAGTGCAGCGTAGTGTTTCTTTCGAACGTGAAATGTGTCTCGCTAAGTGGTCGAGGACAATTGCGCCACCTTTCACGTGTAGGCATAACAAACACTGCTGGCAGAAAACACGAACAGTCTTGCTCAAATCGTTCACTGCAAATACTCTACGTAGATGTGTTTCCTTAACGTGCATTCCACGATGCCCATTTGCTCCACAGTGCACGATAATCATTAATCGCTGCAGTAGTTCTCTAGCCGACTGTGGTATCCAAACTTTTCCTTTAATTCGCAACATGCCATCGTCATCAGCTTTCGCAGTATGAGGAGCTCGGCAGCCGCGTTGCGCCGATACAATGTCATCAAGTGTCGGCCATTCAAACCCAGCAGCGTCCAGAGGTCGAGGTCCCCGGTGCTCATCAGCTTCGCGCTCTCGTTCCTGTTGCCGCTTCCGCTTCCTGGTGGTAACGCGGTTCGCCGTGGCCATGCTTGTTGATCTGCACACTTTGCCACCCCAGCGTGATATCACGTCGGCCCAGACGTTATTCACACCCTCGATATGTTCAATTGTATTACCGGTATTCGAGCAGCTTTGTTGACCAGCGCAAGAGCTTACCACGAACATGCTTCTTTAGTTCTTTACTAGGCGCAAAGAGGTGAATAATATTCCGGTGATCGCAATATATCTTGAAGCCTTGGACTCGTAGAAGAAGATATTCCTGACGTTCACAAGCATAAACCAGCGGGTACGACTCCTTTTCTATTACGCTCCAATTGAGCGCTGATCCTGTGAACGTGCCGCCCATACAGATGAGAAGCTCGTGCGGTTGATCTTGAATAGGAGTATCGGGTCTCCATTTGCTGACCTGAGTCACTACTAATCCCCATCCGGTGTCAGAAGCGTCCGTGAGAAGGCAAAGCTGCTTCAGGGGTCGGGATATGCCAAAGTTGCCGAGTGTGAAAGGAGAGCTTTAACTTCCTCAAAACTAGTTCGTTCTGCGGCCGAAAATTCAATTTTATCCGGGCAGCAGCTCGCTTACTGCGCCGACTTTCATGCAGTGCGGTGTCGAGCAGTTCTTGCAATGGCCGAACTGTTCTGGTGTAGTCCACGAGTCCTTCCTCGTCCAGTTCGTGGTGCACACGAATTGCTGCAACTCTGCAGCTGTTGTTGGCTCCAGTATGCGTTGGAGTGCTTCGATCCGAGCCGGGTCGTGACCGATGCCACGTTCACTAATAATCCGCCCACACCAGCGAACTTCGGTGAGAAATAATCTACACTTCTTCGGGTTCAACGTAAATCCATACTCATCCAGTTTTGTGAGAATAGCTTCGATGATATCAAGCAGTTCGGTCGCCGAGTCTGCAAAAGCTAGTAAATCATCTATCCACACCAGTAAACAGTCGTGTAAGTAGTCCTTCAACACTTCTTCAACAGTGGACTGAAAGTGCAAAGCTGCATCAGTGCAGTCTTGAGGCACTCGGGTCGGAGTGAAAACTCCACGGTCCGTCATATAGGAGAGTATCTCTTGGGAGGCTTTGGCAAGTGGCAGTTGGCAAAAGCCTTTTAGGAAATCAAAAATTGCATAGAACTTCTTGTTCTTGCACCTCTCCAATCGAACTTGTAAGCTTGGCATTACACCTGCAATACCCTCGGTCATGTTGTTCACGGGCCGATAATCATTCGTTTGGCGGTATTCGTTGCTATTCGATTTCCGAGCAGGTAGCGCTGCACAAGCCCACCTGCTCTTCTTGTTCTCATACACCCAGCCCAGCTTCACAAGTTCTGCGTTGAACTTCGCCAGGAATTCAGATTTTCTGGGCTGTACTGCCTCACTTTACACAGGTACGGTCGGGGATTCGGCTTCAGCTGAAGCTCTAGTGGAGGCACTCGAGCTGGGGGATCATCTCCAAGTACTAGACGCCACCCAGTAAAGAACTGAGATCCCGTCGTAGGCGCACTGCACCAGCTCCATCAACTACCTCCCGAATCGCAGCATCTGTAACCATTGCCTCTATGACCTTTGCGACATCATCATTTAAAGTCACTGCGCGCAACGGTACCCCGCTCGGGTCTCCAAATTCATCGTTGTCGCTGTTATCTCTTGCTGCAAGTTGCTCTAACTCAAGATCCACATCTATGCCAAGTTACATCAATAGGAGTCGCCCAACGATCAATTCACTGTCGTTCGATTCAACTACCAGGCATCGCTTGAGATTTTGACAGCGAACAGGTCCAGCGGCGGTGTTCAAAGTCAGGCGAACGTCTACTGCGTGCGTCGCGGTGAGAATTGTGCCGCCAACCGCTTCTAATTCCACGTGCTCGTCCAGCTCAACTAATTGAACATCATTGTCAATCACTTGGAGCTTCTTCACAAGCTCTTGCGAAATTATGTTATATTCCGATCCACTGTCGGCGCAATAAGGCATATCCAACGCTCCATTAGTTGTTGCCATTGATCGGACCCTGTCTGCGTCTCTAGCACGCTGTTCAACACGTTTGACGCGGTGCTTCTTGGATGCTTTGCTCTTCGATGTGCGCTTGGCCAAAATGGCCTCCTTCTGTGCTTCATCAGCATCGGGACAGTCGCTAAGGAAGTGATCTTTGCCGCAATTAAAACAGCCACCCCGAGGTTTGCTCCGCGCAACACCACTCGGGGCTTCTGAAGACGTGGTTCGCTCTACTTGGCGCTTGGCATTTTGCCTTGCCAGTCCTTCCTTTTTCCTGACCCGGTTTGTACTTGTCGTTCTTTCTCATGCTTCCGCGTTGACTTGCTATCAGCATGCTTGATTTGCTGCCGTTGTTGAGGTTTGTGGTTTGTCACTGAGCGGAAAACCTTATCCTGTTCTAGGGCTTTTCTTTCACAAGCCTGTTCAGTGCAACATCGTCCTTGGTACTTGTCTTATCGATCAGCTTTTAATGCATTTGAACTTCATCACGCAAAGCTGTTGGCTGCAAGTTTTTCTTAAGATCTTGCACTTGTGTGCTATACCCATCGATGTAGCGAAAGTTCCCTTCAGTCCATGCTCGAGGATGATCTCCTCACACAGCTTGAAGTAATTCATCACTCGGGCTTGGACATCAGACTCTCGGAGGTTCATCCTAATTTGACTTCGAACAGTGAATCGACGTCACTAATGTCGCCATTCTTGACGTTGTTGACGATTTTGTCAATCTCAGCAACAATCTGCTGCTCCGAGACTGCCTCGACGGTCGTACTCCAGTCGAATTTACACAGCATCTCTAGTAGATGAGAGTCTATGGAGTTCTTGACCGATACCAATGCCCTGCTGGGGTCCTTACCGGTGATGGCACACCGCGCCGTAATGGCATCGACGTACTCGGCGTTGACGCTTCCATTTGACCAGGCTGGCATGAGAAATGTCCGTCACAAACGGTGGCAGTATCGCCGCCGAAGTGATTGGGACCGTGGCCATTGCGGTGCTCGTGTCATTGGTATGGTCAGCGGCAACACTGCTTGGTCTCGGAGCTGCCGTTTGTCCACATCCACTTCGAGTCTGCATCTTGAACTTTACTAAAGTTAACTTTGAGCCGTTCCAGACGAAAGTCGATCCTTGGGACGTGGAACTCCTCAACGTTCAACGTGTATTGAACGCCACGAGGTCTTTTTAAGAGTGAGCTAGTTAGAACTACTCGGCCGTCGGCATGCCCCACTTGCCGTGCAGGCAATCCAGGGAGAACATCCTTGGCGTAAACTCTAGCAGCCGGATCCGAGCAAGGATCTGCTAAACAATACTAGCATTCGGCTCTCGAGGCTCTGCTGCAGTCTGTTCCTGCAGCTTCAGCTGCCGAGGGTTGGAAGAGCTTTTGTCGTTGCGATCTGTTGCCACAATCGCTGGACGATGCCTTGGCATCATCACAGGTTATGTATACAACTCGTGAAGTTCATCCCTCCGGTTGGGGTTCGAGTCCCTGCGGGGCGAGTGCCTACAGAAAACATCCAGCAGAAAGAAAATGATTAACTTCACATTCAAATATCCCATTCAAACAATTCATTTCAGAATAGCAAATACCCCCATAAGAACAACCAAGTTAAGCATCTGTTATCGAGTCGGGTGGCATTCTCCGCGTGAACCGTCAACCACGCGACAGTCTCGCACTCTACATCTCTACATATGCTCTGAGTCAGCGAAGTAGCGCTTGATAGACCAGTGCGATCAGTATTTGGGATGCACGCTCACTTTTGAGGCGCTAAACCCTCTCATAGATGCCTTCTACATCTATGTACTGGGTTTTCGTAGCGATCGTATAGCGACCGACCCGCTCAATGTTTTTTTGTCAGGCCCAACCGGTTTATTTCAGTTTCACCTACCGTGCCCCATCGGGATCGATCACCTCTAGTATTGTGCACAACTACTTCAATACCGCCGAAATGCCCCGAGGCGTCGATCGTGGACGGCTAAGTCTGTGATCAAGTTGCGTTGGAAGGGATCTTGTATTCCGCGCGAGCTCGAGGAGCTCCCTAGGTTCAATGCTATTTGAATCCTACGAAACCATCGCCACACGCGTTAAGGTTTGGACCTGGGGGACTATGCAACACAAACCCGCCAAGACCGTTAACTGTCAGCGGCAGTAAAAGAGATCGGCAGAGCCCGGTCGAGTCAGCTTCAACGACACATGAGCCGCTGAGCAATGATACCACAGCGATCAGCGATGGAAGTCGACGAGGCTGGAGAGAGTTCGGAGACTCCAGCACCGTCGACATCCTCAGGAGAGCCGGGTGCAGAACATAACCCGACGTCGAGCCCCGCATTTATCTTTCCACCACGTATACGACTGGCAAACGCATCTCCGCCCAAGACTGCGTCGCGTGCTTTTACTCGGAAAACTACTGGTCAGAACTCGACACGGTTTCGCTGAAGCTGAGAGAGCACTCCGTGCGTTTTGAGGACAATGACATAGATTTACGCCTCACTCTGGCTGAGATTGTGTTACCAGAAGGTGTCTGCAGCCCCAACGAATATGCAACCTTCATGGAGGTGAGAAGGCGACCAGTGGTTTGCTCGGATGTGCCTTCTTCCATTGCGAAGTCACTGTGCCGTTCCCGCAAAACTAAAGGCTCTGCTTGGGAGCTGAGACTCTCAAAAAGACAAAGGTGTATTAGTCGCTTGCTTGCTAAATGTAAAATAAGCTAAACACACGTCCTCGTGCTTGACCCGCTCTCTCCTGCCACTGGGGAGCCCAAGGAGGGTAGCCACACCATAATTTTGACACTCTGAAACGCAAGGCAGCCGGGTTCGCTCTAGCTCTCAGGATCTGCTTACCTATGCGTGCACCGCTTCCGAGCTTGGGATTAGGGCCGGGAAGCTTGCCATAATCACTAGTGAGCGTCGGCGTCATCGCAATCACTCGTACCACTTGATGAAGACATAGCCCTCCAAGAGGCTGTAGCGCTTCTGGAGATGGATTTTGCGGAGAGGATAACACTTTTGGATCCTACCTGATCGGAAACAGAGGTCGTTACCACAAATGATCTTGCGCGGAAAATGAACAAGAGTAAGGTCCATTTTGCAGGTCCATTTTGCAGGAAAAACCCTTCTCATGAGGACTAAATCTCAGTTCATGCATGACTTCGTGCGGGTTCATGTCATTTCCTGTGCGTTCATGCCACCTTGTCGTTGTCCTGCGCGCCGGTTGAGGAGAAAAGGAAAAAATGTTTGGGGAAGATTGTCCTCGTTCACGCGCGGCGTTATTTGACCAAGTGGATCGATTGGTGAAGGACATCAATGAGTTGGAGTTGTTCAAGCTGTCGGAAGCCCTAGCCGGCTTTGGGCTTCTTCTTCTGGCGGTGGCTGCTGGCATTTTTGGCGTGATATTTGGTTGTGCGTTCTGTGTGGATTTGATGCGCCATGGATAGGTGCGTCCCCAATGCGCCAATTCCATCCAAACTTGCTACAAGGCGTTCTCCGAAGCGACCTCGCAGCCCGAGTACTCGCGTATGTTAATTCTTTGTAGTGTGTGACTCCATACATTTGCCGTCTCCAATCGCTTCAGGAATTTTTGCTTTAGGTGCCAGAAGAGAGCGGTGCACTGTCAATCGCACTTTCCTCACTGGGACCTGTGTGGAGATCTACAGTATTAACTCTCCCGATCGCTTAAGTGGAATTTTAGTGGACCAACGTCGACCTGCTCTCTGTCAACACGAACGGAGCCGAGCAGAATGGACGTAAACTCTCCGAGCGACTTATCTCGCAACTCCATGTCATCGCGATCCAGGAAAAGAAATTCCGGAACGCCCACTACTTGTCCAATTTTTTATTTTATGTCTCAACTATCTCTCGCAACAAAGTATTTGTGAGTGATCGTAACAGCGGCAGCCAGCGCAAATCGGTCCACGGAGCGGCCGGGTTGCCACCCTGCTTCACCTCGAACTCCCGAAGGAGCACAGCCAAGGTCGTTACTGAGGTCACCGTCGAAGGTCTATACCTGTTGGTATGAATGAAAGTGGGTGGCCACCTCATCTGCATTCATAATGTGTATGCCCCAGTCCGCCGAATAGACTGCGTGGGTTTCTTCGCGAGTTTGTCTGCTCGTTTTAATGACTCCTCGCATCATATCGTGTTGGGGGACTTCAACGTCGCTATCGATCTGGTCTTAGACTTGCGTGGTACTGTTCAACTGGCGGATCCAACTCGAGGGGAGTTGATTAGCTGGTTAGCATCTCTCCTAGTCATCGACCCTGTGAGACTACGCTTCCCTGATCGACACCCATTCTCCGCCCGACTTCCAAACGTTAATCGTCTTGATTACATTTGTATCTCTGACGCATAGGCGGACACTCTGTGGAGACGGAAGAAGCAGTTCAACAGCACTTGCTTGAGCAGCGCCAAGACCAAGGGTTCGATTTTCATGTCCATGAAATGGAAGTACCAATCTCAGTTTTTTTTTCGTCCACCCGATACGATGCTACGTTCTACGGCTATTCTAGCGACAATACTAGAGTCTGGAGCGGAGTCAAACGATTCCGCCGACATTAGTGCTGCTTTCAGACGTCATTGCTTAATCTTTTAAGAACTCGGACGATACCCAAGTTGATAACTCCATGACAGAGAAATTCCTGAATTCGGTGGTAAGACGCCTAGACAACGTCCAAGCTGCGAGTTTGGACCTGCCAATTACCGCGGAGGAATTTGAGGGGACAACTCATCACCTCAGAAAACACTCTGCTCCTGGCCTGGATGGTCTCGGGCCGGCTCTGTATAGGTTAGATCCTGAAGCCTTTGGTGAAGTTCTTTCACCAGAAGGGACCCAGGCAACTACAGACCGATTTCAATGAGGCGATTGATGTCAAAATTCTGTCCAAGACTCTGGCCTATCGACTTCAGCGCTTCCTCCCAGATTTATTTCACACAGACCAAAAGGGCTCCGTCAAAGGGCGCTCCCTGGATCATCACGTCCGCTTTATCCATGATTTATGGAGCCTACTCCAACGTCGGGTAGGCAACGGTTACGCTCTCTTTCTGGATTTTGTGGAGGCTTACGACCGCGTCAACTGGAATTACTTGTTTCAAGTACTCGAGCGAGCTGGCCTCGGAAAGGTGTTTTGCAGCTGGGTTTGTCTTTTGTATTCGGATGTCCAAGCGACGCTATCGCTGAACGGTACTCCACAACAAGAAGTGTTATTTCCAACACGTGAAGTCAAGCAGGAGATCCTCTCATCGCTACTATTTTTGCTTTCAATCTAGCCTCTCGACAATCTTCTCCGGGCACAACCGCATCTTGAAATCCCGATATCCGCTGACTTAGTCGCTACAAGAATTTATTTCGCGGATGATCCCACCCTCTTTTGAAATCTCTTGCGGGCTTAGCTCGTTAAACTAAGATTGCTCAGACGTATACCGCCGGCCCCGGGGCTCTACTCAATCCCGAGAGGTCACAATTATGTACTCTTCATGATGAGCGAGTATCCGCCTGTCATCGTTGGTCCGTCTCAATTCTTATGAATGTATCACGTATCTCGGAATACCTTTGGTCAGGGAGTGAGTGACGACTCCATTTTTGTGTCGTTGGAATTACGGAACGGTTCCAGACTGTCACGGAGGAGTGCGCGTGCGCGTACTTACCGGGCCAAGCTACTCATTGTGACGATGTAAATTGTGTTTTTCTATGGATCGCGCTGTGGTGAGTTTACATATGGAGTTTACTATGGAGCTAGTGTTGGGTATTACGTTCAAGAGATGAAAGAAGTGTGCAATAAAACGTATCGCTTGTGAGAAGGCGGGGGTGTGCTGTTCTACCAAGGATGGGCCCTCAAGACCAGGAAGTGCGCCCAAGAAAATGTGTTTTTGAAAGGCACGCCCAAGAAATGGCGTGTCCTAGGAATGCGCGCTGAAGGGATCTCCGCTCTTGGAATGTACGCCCAAGGGCACATTGCCTTGAGCGTGAGTGCACGTTACGTCCTGGTCACCCCTCGTCCTTAAACGGGTCGCCAAGAAATAAGGTATAAATTGCCACAGTGAAAGGTATTCCTGTGTGCAACCCGTCTCGCCTTGGCTAACCTCACGATGTGTGAGGAAGGACCTATAAATCCCAGCTGCCCAAGTGACCCAAGAAGTTCTTGGATGAACATTCCAAGGGTATATGTCTTGGGCGGCCATTTCTTTGATAGAGATTCTCTTGGATGGAGATTTCATCGATGGAGATTTTCCTTGGACGTGGATTCTGGCACTTAGCGAGAATTCGCATTCACCGTGAACCCAGTGGTTTGTACTTAGAATGTTACGCCACAGATGATTTGAAGAGCGACGAACCCACGATAAGAGGCCGTCATCAAGTCACGCATACAAAGATCAAGACTAATTCGTATCCTAATGACTGTATCCAAGATCTGCAGAAGAGCTGCAGATCACTAGCGATAAGAGATATCAATCAGAGGGTTCTTTTTGCCCTGTACTGCACAAGCGCCAATCGGTGCTCTTTGCGTGTTAGTGCTAAGGTGACCTGCTGCTCCCCACCTGTTTGTTAAGTCCAATTGGGAGGGAGTCTAGGCGCCCCGACCATTTCGTTTACTAGTTGGGCGTCTGTCTTGCAGGCCAACCCATTTCATATTAAAACTACGCTCAAGCGGCTGGATAGCAGTCGCCGCTTGAGTTTGCTTTGAGACTACGCCTTATAGCGTTATGTATTGGGATTTGTATTGACTGATCTGTGTGTTCCTTCGGTTGAAGGTGGTGCGCGTTCGCTGAACCAAGTCCAAGACTTTCCAGGTGTCTTGGGCGTTGGATTGAACCTGGTGTGAGACCCCCGACCAAGGGTCTATAAGAATAAGTGTCGGCTGTATATTTTCATAAGGATCTCTCTGTATACTGATTATATGTGATTGCTAGTTCTTCTTGAACTTGCAGTCCAAGAACCCCGTCTGTTCAACTGCCGCCCAAGAAAGTGGACTGCAGGGAACGAATTGTGGGCAAACTAGTCTATCTAACACTCTTTTGTATCTTTGGCTGTGAAAGGCCATCCAGTAGATTTAACGCGAAATGCAAGGGTCGAACCTATAGGGATTCACGAGGTGCACACGCCAATCCTTCAACGGAGGTTCTTCGAACCGCTGATGAAGGGGTACACAACTAATCTCGGTCCACCAAGATCCTGGCCACGTTGCCACAGCTCGCGCTGTGCAACAACCACCCCTGGACGGAAAACATCACCAGATTATCGACACAACATTCTGCCGACTATTGTTCTCTCGATTTTATGGAATTTTACACTGCACTTCACCATGCCAACCGACCGATACCTCTTGACACAAAGTACGAACTCGCCTCGTCGATTTGTGAAGCTCGCTGAGGCTTCGATTGCCGTGTTTCCTTCAACAACAGCGGCGGATTGCAAATTCCACTGCTACAAAGAATTTTGGTGTGCATCGATTGCGCCTGTTGCAACAAGTTGTGAACATGGACAACGATGAGCTCTCGCCGGCGCCAATTTCGGCACTGCTGGCCGTAGTTCTTCTGAAACTCCGTTTGATTTTCCGACTGCGCGTACACGATTCGATCCGCAATCGTGGATGTTGTGTTACTTACGTTGTGGTGGCAGTATACATGGACAGTAGGTCGTCCATTTCATAGATGCAGAGTGAAACCTCTGTCGATCCAGTTTTCTTTCAACACGCGCTACTCCGAGCGTACGTTTGGCATCTTACTCCCTCTACTGGCTATTCTATATGGCACGGACTCCTCGCTCACGCTTTTAGGTAATAGTGGGGCGATACCTAATTTTGACGCAGTTCGCTAACGCGACCGGATGTCGGTGGTTACTCGACTTTATGAGTGATTATTGGCCCGAGGCTCCTACATTTATGGCTCGATTCCTGTCGGTAGTCCCTGAATGAACTCTTCGATACCGGGTGCGCCATCTCAACTTTCTCTACTGTGATCTACGTCATCTACACTGTGATGACTGGCCAGTTCGATCCTCTCCACGACCCCTGTGCACCAACTCTGCCCCTATCGCTAACCGGGGTGCAGAGTAGTACGAAGGTGGAGCTATCCCTCACCTTCAAAAGCGCTGCGAAACCTTTACCGGGTTCGTCTCAAATACCTGTAAGTGACCATTCATTTTTCTACCAAGTCGACGATTTCAGTCAAACGGATTTAGTCGAGACCGTCGAAGCTCTAAAGATGCTCCGTCGTGTCGTCCTGACGGTTTACTCGGATCTGCATTTTCGACTCAGCTATAAATTGCTCCCCACAAGATCGAAATTTCATTTCCTACGCACTCTCAGCTCGTCCGACCTGATCTGTGGATATTCCGGTTGTAGTGACATTGAAACGGATCGACACCTCTTCTTTGACTGCGAGCGAGCACCTTCTTTGTGGAAGATTATTGCACAAAACTGGGAGGACAGCCTAGACGGGCCGGTGACCTGGACTATGATCATCACTCTCCAAGAACCGATTTGGGCAGTTCGCTAAACGACCTGGTTGAACATCTTTCGACACTCTGGATGGTCAAGCGCAGCATTGATGTCTATGTGTGTTGGGTGGCACGCAATAAACACCAAATCAAGGATCATCAGCCCCCGGTAGCTTCCAAGACAAGTGTTCACGTCTATGCTGCATTTGGTGCCCATTTCTTAGCATTACTGCGGTTTTCCTCGCCGTCAACACAATTCGAACTGCAATGTTTACTTCTTTGTCATCGAGCTCTGAATAGTGCTGCTTATCTTCTGAGATCTCTCGTTTCTTGTGTTGCTGGAAAACTTCGGCAAACACCTCCGTCATGCAAATGTCCAGCTCTGGGGTAGGGTTTCTTTGTCCGTTCTTCGTATCCTCATATTGATGCGCTACGCAGTAAACTTTATGTGCAGCGGACATCTATACTTACGCGGATAATCTCAAATCTATTTATCTGTTCCGTTTATCTTTTTAATTGTATGAAACATTTGGTCATACCTATTTTCAAGAGATTTCATTGGTCGATACTGAGGTGTCCGTAAATGAGATCGCCCGTTTGCACGTAAAGTTTATGGTATTAGAATCTGTCTTCAAATGCCTTCCCCGACATCGCCTTACTTTTTTGTCCTCATCTGGTTATTAGTAAGAGAGAGAACATTGTTTCCGTGTTAATTAGACTTCTTGAAATGCGAAATCTACATTCTCCTAGAATACGTGATCATACAGTTGTCGTCGAGTAGGTAGGCGGAGATGTGAGAAACCCCGAG
>JAAVTG010000541.1:0-36865 GCA_011947345.1 Phytophthora quininea
CGGGCCGAACGACCAGGGACTGAGTCGCAAGCACATCATTGAAGGCGCGAAGGCGTCGCTCAAGCGCTTGCAGCTCGACTATGTGGATGTGCTCTACTGCCACCGCCAAGACCCGCACACACCGATCGAGGAGACTGTGCGCGCCATGACCTTCGTGATCGAGCAAGGCTGGGCCTTCTACTGGGGAACTAGCGAGTGGCTGGCTGCCGACATCATCGAGGCGTGCGAAATCGCAGACCGCCTGGGTCTTGTACGGCCTGTTGTGGAGCAGTCCCAGTACAACCTTTTCGTGCTGAACAAGGTGGAGTATGAGTTCCTAGACTTGTACAAGAGTACAAGCTCGGGCTCACGACGTGGTCTCCGTTGGCGTACGGTACCCTCACGGGCAAGTACAGCTCCGGTACCCCCGACGGCTCTCGCTTCACGCAAGGTCTGTTCAAGCAAGGGCCCCTCTCGGAAGGCTTTGAAGAGCGAGTGGCGATGGCCGACAAGTTGAAACCAATTGCAGAGGAGTTGGGCTGCTCGCTCGCGCAGATGTCGATCGTTTGGGCTGTCTCGAATGAGAACGTGTCGACGGTGATGGTCGGTGCTAGCCGTCCTTCCCAGCTCGAAGAAAATCTCAAGGCGCTGGATGTCGTGAGCAAGATCACGCCCGAGGTGAAGGCTCGAATTGACGCCATCGTGCAGTTTGTGCCGACTGCGCCCAAGTTGGACCAGTTCGCTCTGCTGCGTGCGCGCCACCTCTAAGGTTTGACACCGTCATGCAGGACGCATAACTGGTCAGTCTGAGCGAGTTCATATTCTTTTGCAGTTGCTTGGGTCCGTCGAACAAGTGTTAGCGTCTTGTTCGAGCTGTAAAGATACTTGAAAAAGAAAATATACAGAACTTCGTGGCTTCTATTGCTGTTTTATTCTTTTAAGTTATAGGCCATGATCACACGCCACAGTAAGTAAATGCTTTCAACAATGTAAAATATGATCCGCTCGATAGGACAGATAAGGTACGCCATGAAAGTTGATTTCCTGGATAAAGGATGATAAACGTAGGTCATCCACAGCTCGTAAAGTACGGCAAAATCCGTTCAAGAAGCCTGTTGCCCTCCATCCCTGTATTGATCGTGGTTCGTTTTTAAAAACCTTGGGTCAAAGGATACCAATCCTTGACAGATAGAAAGCACGACTGCCACACGTTTTGATCTTCTCTAGTTCTTCGGCACCTTGTTCTTCACGATCTTGTAGAACTTCTCGTAATTGAGGTACAGTTGGTAGTCCGGTTCGCCTTCAACTTGCCAATGCCCAACTCGTTGTAGCGCTGACGCGCCATCGATTCGAGCCGCAAGCCCTTCTATGCGCCCTCGGGGTGTCTCCTTTCTTGCACCAGAGTTGGAAAGTGTCGAACCGTTCGTCGAGTTTTGGGTCGGATTTGAGTACCGAGCTCTTCCGCTGGACTTTGGCGCCCCGAAGTGCCTGGATGATGCTGTTGACGCCCCTCTCTTCAGCGGCGATGCTGCCACTTGGCGTTCTTAGAAAGCGTTTATTGTCATTCAATAGTTTGCCATACTTGGACGATGACCCAGCGTCGCTGCTCGAGGCCAGAGCAGCCATCGCACATAGCACAAGGCAGCCCAGACGCATGGTAATAAGCGACGTCGTCCAGGCGGACAGAAGGCAAAAGTGCGACTGACATTTCAAGCTCTACACGCCAGGGGATGGTTTTCGAAAGTTTTCGTCCTTTTGAATCAAGCTTCTTTTGATTTTGCTCAGCGAATTACTCGCTCAAGTCCACAAACACAGCACCACTCACCAACCACCGTTTTGTGAGAAATTTTCCTTTCGTACAACCATGCCTTTTCCACATGCCACATAATATTCTTGCCCCATAAGAATTGATTCAGATGCTTAACTTGTTTCCTGGTTGTGCTTATAGTTGGGGGTATTTGCTATTCTGAAATCTGATGTGTTGAATGATGATTGAATTTGAATGGGATATTTGAATGCGAAGTTAATCATTTCCTTTCTTCTGGATGTTTTCTGTAGGCCCTCGGCCAGGGACTCGAACCGCAACTGGAGGGATAAACTTCGTGAGTTATATACACAATCCACTGGACCACTAGGAGGCCCCATATTCTTGCCCCATAATCTCTAGATCATCGAAATTGATCCCTCTTTCAGTTCTGCCATCCCTTCGCGATCTCAAGTGAACACCTCGACCGCGCAAACAGATGTCCGAACTGCTGCTCAAAAACCCACTCACGAATTGTTATCACCGACAACAAACACCCTGACTCGTATGAGCTTTTGAGCTTTTTACCGTCCGACGACGAAGCCTTTGCGACACTGCAAGAGGCCCTGGAGCTGATCGACTACTACGACTCCCACGATGCCAACGCACGCTTCACCAACATGGTTGCCTCGTCAACCAACAGCTCTGCTAACCCGACCAAGGAACTCCCAACGACCAAGCCGAAGAAGCGCAAACGGAGTGCCACGAGTTCATCGACGGTGCTCCAACGTCGCAAACGCACGGAAATTAATTCGTTACAAGAGCAAAGCGAGATTCTGCAGACGCAGCTGGGCCGGTTGCTTCGCGGGGACGCCACTTCTGACAGTCTCAAGGTGAACGTGCTAACGTACTCGCAATGGAAAACACGTGAGGTGCTATCGCGTAACCATCGCGACGCTATCAATCAATTCGAGGACCGACAAATGGCCGAAGAGACCAACAAGCAACGGAAGAGTAAGCTGACAAAGCAGCATCGAGTTGCAAAGGCTCTGTGCAAGGTACTCCGCAGCCAATTCTGCTATCGGTACGTGTAAATTTCCTTGTGGCTTCTAGCAGTGTAAAGACTCGAACTAATTGTCCCGTTTCTTCGTGGCTAGGATATGAAGTACGTGTTGAAAGGAGAATCGCCAAGCTACGAAAGCTATCGGCTAGAAGCGACTGATACCAAGGTTTGGATGAAGCAACTGCAAGTCAAAGTGAGGAGAAATTATGCGTGCAATATATCAAGGCCAGTAGGCGTTCAGGATGCTCTGCAAGTCGGGTACCAAGAGCACCACCACCCCAACGCAGTTGAATTCATCGTCACCACGCCCATGAGTTTCTCCGTCAGTAAAGCACGCGATATGATCTGGGGACTCCTTGAGAAACAAGAGGCACGTTAACGAGCTGCTATGGGCTAGAACATTTCACACTAACAATTCTTGCTGTCTTGTAAATACAAGGAGATCTCCCCAACTCCCTGCAGGCGAAGATCTCACTCACAGTACCCGACCAGGATCATTTCTTGCGATTTTCGAGAGGTTGCACACGATCCGCAAGTTTGAAGAGAAGGATCGAGTTGTGCTAGTCTGCGCTGATGTGCTGCTGCTTCCTTTGAAACAACTGCAATTCAACACCCAAGGATTTACGACTATCACCCCAACAAAGACTTGCTCGCAGAACTCTTGTGTCGAACAAACAGTGCTCCAGCTCCAAGTGGATCGCAAAAATCACAGCTCTCAAAGAGATATGGATGCGCAGGCTTCTGCATTGAGCGCTGAGAAAGCAGATTCGAGAGTTTTGGCAAGAAGAGCAAGACAGACTAGTCAACGAGGCTGCATTGATCACAGCAGCGCCAATGGAGTGAATTGTTAAAGAAAATACACATACTTTTCTTCTCAGTACCCAACATTCTCAGTCGAATCAAAAGTATAGTTCTCTTCCACCAGCACGTCTTGCAAGTGTTGGGAGTGCTCTCGAAGTTTCCAGCTCAGGTTCTTAAGCACGAGATTCTGAGCGTACTCGACGTCTTCGGCTCGCGCCGAAGGTTCCACGCTGCGGTCCATGTACATTTGCTCGCACACGCGCACGACCGACGCGTTTTGGTCAGTCTCGGATCGAGTAATGATCGTCCAGCATTGGTCTCGGAATTGTAGGCCTTCGTCGGTGAGAGTCATGAGGTCGGCCTTGATAATCACGATGCGATTGGGCTCGACGTATTTGCGGAGAAACTGCACGCCTTTGACTTGTTTTACGTACGATTGGCACTGCAGCGTGAGGATCCAATTCTTCTCACGCGAATCGGGTTGGCTTCCGTTCATCTGCAGCATCAAATGGTTAGATCGAGGGAGATCAAGTAAAAAGCGCTATCAGTTCGTACGTATCGTCCCCATTTTTCAGGACATGGGCGGTGTGTGGTCAAGTCCTTCCAGCAGATGAGCGCCGCCGCTTCCATCGGACACCCCATGGGCGTCGTCGAGATGGCCTCTGCCGTTTTGCCCAGACCTTTGACGTGTTTCATTTGCATACTGCAGTTGATCGCTGGCGGGGTTCTGGACTGGAACAACGAGCCGGAATCTCGGTAGTGCTGAGCTACTTTTTGTTCGAGGTGGTCCATGATGGCTTTGCCGTTTTCAAAGGCATTGAACGAATACCTTGACGTCGGCTCGTTGACAAACACAAAGTCGATGCCCTGAAGCACCGTTTTCTTCTGCAACACGCGTCGGAAATTCTTATCCACATCGGCTTGGAGCGCCAGAATCTCCTTCAGCTTGCGGTTGGCCTCCTCCGCTCGACGTCGCTCGTTGTACTCGATCTCGACGAGCTGTTTCCACTTGGATTTAGTCGCTGAATCCAATCCACCCGCTAGACTCGTGGCCATTGAAGGTGATCGCATGACCTTGAGCTGCTCGATTTGCAGCTCCAGTTCTCGAACACGGTCCCGCAGGTTTAGCAACTCTGCTTTCTTGCGCTGCTGCACGCGAGTCGTGTAGCCCGGAGGGTTCGATCGTCGCTTCCGCTTTGGAGCTCGGGATTTTGCCACGGGGTGGACAGTTCCCGAATCCGAAGACAAGTCGTTGGACTGCACTCCGTCGTCGAAAGAGTCGATGAAGGCGATGGCCTCGGCCACGGTCGCAAAGTCCTCGTTGCCAGTCTCCAATAAGTTCATTTGCTTTGACGTTCGCAAATTGCCGAATGATGTGTGTGGTGCTAAGTCACGTCGAACCACGTGAGCGAGTTTACGGGGAGAGTGGTTATTTTCGAGAAGTATCGAAAATAGCTTTTGAGCTGTGGCAGCAAAAGATGAAACTAACGTAGGAGAGTAGGAGTCGCACGAGGAGTTTCGATTTTGCCTTCTCGCGCTTAACCTCCCGCCACACCCTGGCAATGGAGGCGCTTCAATGCAAGCTTTCTCAGGTGCCGTGCACGGCACGCCCCCATTTCTTTCATCAAGTAAGTGCTACAGCTGAAAATTGACGTCGGTGATTGCAGATTAGTCACGTTCTCTATGTGACTGAGCTTCTCCTGCTGTTTATGAAGGCAAATGTTGATGGCAGAGGCGGCTATCAGCTGAAAAACACTTTCGAATTTGCAGGCGACAGCTCGAGAGAGAGCAAGCGACTGGAGGTGGAACCGGTGGCGACTGGGAGCAACCACAAGAAGAAGACGGCAAACAGCGACAAGCAAACAACGAAAGAGACGACAAACCGTGAAAGGGAGAGGAAGGTCGAGTGGGTTATGAGCCGTTCTAGACGAAAGTCGATCCTTGGGACGTGGAACTCCCTCAACGTTCAACGTGTATTGAACGCCACGAGGTCTTTTAAGAGTGAGCTAGTTAGAACTACTCGGCCGTCGGCATGCCCCCACTTGCCGTGCAGGCAATCCAGGGAGAACATCCTTGGCGTAAACTCTAGCAGCCGGATCCGAGCAAGGATCTGCTAAACAATACTAGCATTCGGCTCTCGAGGCTCTGCTGCAGTCTGTTCCTGCAGCTTCAGCTGCCGAGGGTTGGAAGAGCTTCTGTCGTTGCGATCTGTTGCCACAATCGCTGGACGATGCCTTGGCATCATCACACTGCCTCCCCAAGCTTTCCAACGTCCCTTGAGGTTTTAATACCACTGCCATCATATCGGTGCGATAGACGCTGCATGACTTCAACTGGTTGCAGTGTTACAGGTTTTGATCCTGAAGATTTGCATCAAATCGTGCCTCTTGAACTCCATCCAATCACGGAGCCGAAAATGAAATATTGACCAATCAGAGCTGATGTCACACATTCGACTTGATTGTCTTGCCCACCGTTGTCACCAGACTCCGTAACTTGGCATGCGGCTGTAATACCACCGTATCAATATGGTCCTATTGTCGGAGGCCTGTAGTTTCTCTCATAACCTCCGAACCCGTCAAACCTCATGATGCAATTGAACGGTATCACGCTGTAGCTTGCTCTGTGCTAGGCTTTCGCCGTTGAGATCGCTTGCCCTAGATAGCATTAGTCACTGCAAGCTGTAGATTATCATCACTTGCTCGTTTGACGTAGTTTTGAAGCAGTTGTGGAACATCTTCGCTCAGATTCTTCACAGGTTCCCAGGAATCGTCAATTTCTTCCAGTCCCTGCCACTTGACTTTGATTTCGTACGCTTGAGTAGTGGTGTTGTATCTGTGCTCTACTAGGCTGTCCTCAGCAAGTAGCGTGCCTTGTGTTGATACGTGGTTGATGAGTTCCGATGACACATTGAGGGAACTATCTGCATAGTGCTTCAACCGAGAGAGGTGGACATTCATCGTCTTTCCCGTGACTAAATGTTCTACCGTAAAGTAGTAATCAGTAGCAGCCACAACTCTAAATGGACCCACCCAAGTTATCCGCAACTTGTTGGCGTGTAGCTTTTCATCCACCCTCGAACGGAGTACGAAATCTCCAATAGAAAAGTTCACTGCTCGTTTGTAGTGTTGTCTGTTGCGATTGCTTGGCGCTTGCGCTCAGCTTCTACGGCCTTGTGCATGACGTGTATGCTACTGCGCAGGTGACTTAAATTTTTTCTAGGTCTGGTCGTTGCTCTGGCAGGGAGGCAACACGCTCCTTCCCTCCCGGTAAAAGCACTGTATCCAGAGTGCTTGGACAAGGCAGACCAGTAAAAGTTCAATGGGATCTTTGTGAGCTAGCGACTGTACCGGAGAATGATTGATACTTGATTGCACTAACGGCAGTAGGTAGGGCCAGTCGGATGAGCTCACACGAAATTCCAAAATCAGAGCCTTTAAGACTTGAATAATATCACGGTTCACACGCTCCACACTTCCATTTTTCCACAGTGTATAAGCTAGAACAAATTATTGCCGTGCCTTGAGACGCCGATTCAATTCTGCGATAACTTTGCTAGTAAAATGTGACCCTGAGTCGCTAATCCACAGTTTTGGTATCCCAAACCGGCTATGCCAATCCAAAATGGCAGCAGCAGCCACCTCCGACGTCGGCCCATCACACCTGACAAGCTCCACGAAGTGCGTTGCTTCGTCCTTCATCACAATGACATAACGCGAGGTGCTAAATGACTCACCAAGAGTCAAAAGTCCCAGTGCAGCGTAGTGTTTCTTTCGAACGTGAAATGTGTCTCGCTAAGTGGTCGAGGACAATTGCGCCACCTTTCACGTGTAGGCATAACAAACACTGCTGGCAGAAAACACGAACAGTCTTGCTCAAATCGTTCACTGCAAATACTCTACGTAGATGTGTTTCCTTAACGTGCATTCCACGATGCCCATTTGCTCCACAGTGCACGATAATCATTAATCGCTGCAGTAGTTCTCTAGCCGACTGTGGTATCCAAACTTTTCCTTTAATTCGCAACATGCCATCGTCATCAGCTTTCGCAGTATGAGGAGCTCGGCAGCCGCGTTGCGCCGATACAATGTCATCAAGTGTCGGCCATTCAAACCCAGCAGCGTCCAGAGGTCGAGGTCCCCGGTGCTCATCAGCTTCGCGCTCTCGTTCCTGTTGCCGCTTCCGCTTCCTGGTGGTAACGCGGTTCGCCGTGGCCATGCTTGTTGATCTGCACACTTTGCCACCCCAGCGTGATATCACGTCGGCCCAGACGTTATTCACACCCTCGATATGTTCAATTGTATTACCGGTATTCGAGCAGCTTTGTTGACCAGCGCAAGAGCTTACCACGAACATGCTTCTTTAGTTCTTTACTAGGCGCAAAGAGGTGAATAATATTCCGGTGATCGCAATATATCTTGAAGCCTTGGACTCGTAGAAGAAGATATTCCTGACGTTCACAAGCATAAACCAGCGGGTACGACTCCTTTTCTATTACGCTCCAATTGAGCGCTGATCCTGTGAACGTGCCGCCCATACAGATGAGAAGCTCGTGCGGTTGATCTTGAATAGGAGTATCGGGTCTCCATTTGCTGACCTGAGTCACTACTAATCCCCATCCGGTGTCAGAAGCGTCCGTGAGAAGGCAAAGCTGCTTCAGGGGTCGGGATATGCCAAAGTTGCCGAGTGTGAAAGGAGAGCTTTAACTTCCTCAAAACTAGTTCGTTCTGCGGCCGAAAATTCAATTTTTATCCGGGCAGCAGCTCGCTTACTGCGCCGACTTTCATGCAGTGCGGTGTCGAGCAGTTCTTGCAATGGCCGAACTGTTCTGGTGTAGTCCACGAGTCCTTCCCTCGTCCAGTTCGTGGTGCACACGAATTGCTGCAACTCTGCAGCTGTTGTTGGCTCCAGTATGCGTTGGAGTGCTTCGATCCGAGCCGGGTCGTGACCGATGCCACGTTCACTAATAATCCGCCCACACCAGCGAACTTCGGTGAGAAATAATCTACACTTCTTCGGGTTCAACGTAAATCCATACTCATCCAGTTTTGTGAGAATAGCTTCGATGATATCAAGCAGTTCGGTCGCCGAGTCTGCAAAAGCTAGTAAATCATCTATCCACACCAGTAAACAGTCGTGTAAGTAGTCCTTCAACACTTCTTCAACAGTGGACTGAAAGTGCAAAGCTGCATCAGTGCAGTCTTGAGGCACTCGGGTCGGAGTGAAAACTCCACGGTCCGTCATATAGGAGAGTATCTCTTGGGAGGCTTTGGCAAGTGGCAGTTGGCAAAAGCCTTTTAGGAAATCAAAAATTGCATAGAACTTCTTGTTCTTGCACCTCTCCAATCGAACTTGTAAGCTTGGCATTACACCTGCAATACCCTCGGTCATGTTGTTCACGGGCCGATAATCATTCGTTTGGCGGTATTCGTTGCTATTCGATTTCCGAGCAGGTAGCGCTGCACAAGCCCACCTGCTCTTCTTGTTCTCATACACCCAGCCCAGCTTCACAAGTTCTGCGTTGAACTTCGCCAGGAATTCAGATTTTTCTGGGCTGTACTGCCTCACTTTACACAGGTACGGTCGGGGATTCGGCTTCAGCTGAAGCTCTAGTGGAGGCACTCGAGCTGGGGGATCATCTCCAAGTACTAGACGCCACCCAGTAAAGAACTGAGATCCCGTCGTAGGCGCACTGCACCAGCTCCATCAACTACCTCCCGAATCGCAGCATCTGTAACCATTGCCTCTATGACCTTTGCGACATCATCATTTAAAGTCACTGCGCGCAACGGTACCCCGCTCGGGTCTCCAAATTCATCGTTGTCGCTGTTATCTCTTGCTGCAAGTTGCTCTAACTCAAGATCCACATCTATGCCAAGTTACATCAATAGGAGTCGCCCAACGATCAATTCACTGTCGTTCGATTCAACTACCAGGCATCGCTTGAGATTTTGACAGCGAACAGGTCCAGCGGCGGTGTTCAAAGTCAGGCGAACGTCTACTGCGTGCGTCGCGGTGAGAATTGTGCCGCCAACCGCTTCTAATTCCACGTGCTCGTCCAGCTCAACTAATTGAACATCATTGTCAATCACTTGGAGCTTCTTCACAAGCTCTTGCGAAATTATGTTATATTCCGATCCACTGTCGGCGCAATAAGGCATATCCAACGCTCCATTAGTTGTTGCCATTGATCGGACCCTGTCTGCGTCTCTAGCACGCTGTTCAACACGTTTGACGCGGTGCTTCTTGGATGCTTTGCTCTTCGATGTGCGCTTGGCCAAAATGGCCTCCTTCTGTGCTTCATCAGCATCGGGACAGTCGCTAAGGAAGTGATCTTTGCCGCAATTAAAACAGCCACCCCGAGGTTTGCTCCGCGCAACACCACTCGGGGCTTCTGAAGACGTGGTTCGCTCTACTTGGCGCTTGGCATTTTTGCCTTGCCAGTCCTTCCTTTTTCCTGACCCGGTTTGTACTTGTCGTTCTTTCTCATGCTTCCGCGTTGACTTGCTATCAGCATGCTTGATTTGCTGCCGTTGTTGAGGTTTGTGGTTTGTCACTGAGCGGAAAACCTTATCCTGTTCTAGGGCTTTTTCTTTCACAAGCCTGTTCAGTGCAACATCGTCCTTGGTACTTGTCTTATCGATCAGCTTTTAATGCATTTGAACTTCATCACGCAAAGCTGTTGGCTGCAAGTTTTTCTTAAGATCTTGCACTTGTGTGCTATACCCATCGATGTAGCGAAAGTTCCCTTCAGTCCATGCTCGAGGATGATCTCCTCACACAGCTTGAAGTAATTCATCACTCGGGCTTGGACATCAGACTCTCGGAGGTTCATCCTAATTTGACTTCGAACAGTGAATCGACGTCACTAATGTCGCCATTCTTGACGTTGTTGACGATTTTGTCAATCTCAGCAACAATCTGCTGCTCCGAGACTGCCTCGACGGTCGTACTCCAGTCGAATTTACACAGCATCTCTAGTAGATGAGAGTCTATGGAGTTCTTGACCGATACCAATGCCCTGCTGGGGTCCTTACCGGTGATGGCACACCGCGCCGTAATGGCATCGACGTACTCTCGGCGTTGACGCTTCCATTTGACCAGGCTGGCATGAGAAATGTCCGTCACAAACGGTGGCAGTATCGCCGCCGAAGTGATTGGGACCGTGGCCATTGCGGTGCTCGTGTCATTGGTATGGTCAGCGGCAACACTGCTTGGTCTCGGAGCTGCCGTTTGTCCACATCCACTTCGAGTCTGCATCTTGAACTTTACTAAAGTTAACTTTGAGCCGTTCCAGACGAAAGTCGATCCTTGGGACGTGGAACTCCCTCAACGTTCAACGTGTATTGAACGCCACGAGGTCTTTTAAGAGTGAGCTAGTTAGAACTACTCGGCCGTCGGCATGCCCCACTTGCCGTGCAGGCAATCCAGGGAGAACATCCTTGGCGTAAACTCTAGCAGCCGGATCCGAGCAAGGATCTGCTAAACAATACTAGCATTCGGCTCTCGAGGCTCTGCTGCAGTCTGTTCCTGCAGCTTCAGCTGCCGAGGGTTGGAAGAGCTTTTGTCGTTGCGATCTGTTGCCACAATCGCTGGACGATGCCTTGGCATCATCACAGGTTATGTATACAACTCGTGAAGTTCATCCCTCCGGTTGGGGTTCGAGTCCCTGCGGGGCGAGTGCCTACAGAAAACATCCAGCAGAAAGAAAATGATTAACTTCACATTCAAATATCCCATTCAAACAATTCATTTCAGAATAGCAAATACCCCCATAAGAACAACCAAGTTAAGCATCTGTTATCGAGTCGGGTGGCATTCTCCGCGTGAACCGTCAACCACGCGACAGTCTCGCACTCTACATCTCTACATATGCTCTGAGTCAGCGAAGTAGCGCTTGATAGACCAGTGCGATCAGTATTTGGGATGCACGCTCACTTTTGAGGCGCTAAACCCTCTCATAGATGCCTTCTACATCTATGTACTGGGTTTTCGTAGCGATCGTATAGCGACCGACCCGCTCAATGTTTTTTTGTCAGGCCCAACCGGTTTATTTCAGTTTCACCTACCGTGCCCCATCGGGATCGATCACCTCTAGTATTGTGCACAACTACTTCAATACCGCCGAAATGCCCCGAGGCGTCGATCGTGGACGGCTAAGTCTGTGATCAAGTTGCGTTGGAAGGGATCTTGTATTCCGCGCGAGCTCGAGGAGCTCCCTAGGTTCAATGCTATTTGAATCCTACGAAACCATCGCCACACGCGTTAAGGTTTGGACCTGGGGGGACTATGCAACACAAACCCGCCAAGACCGTTAACTGTCAGCGGCAGTAAAAGAGATCGGCAGAGCCCGGTCGAGTCAGCTTCAACGACACATGAGCCGCTGAGCAATGATACCACAGCGATCAGCGATGGAAGTCGACGAGGCTGGAGAGAGTTCGGAGACTCCAGCACCGTCGACATCCTCAGGAGAGCCGGGTGCAGAACATAACCCGACGTCGAGCCCCGCATTTATCTTTCCACCACGTATACGACTGGCAAACGCATCTCCGCCCAAGACTGCGTCGCGTGCTTTTACTCGGAAAACTACTGGTCAGAACTCGACACGGTTTCGCTGAAGCTGAGAGAGCACTCCGTGCGTTTTGAGGACAATGACATAGATTTACGCCTCACTCTGGCTGAGATTGTGTTACCAGAAGGTGTCTGCAGCCCCAACGAATATGCAACCTTCATGGAGGTGAGAAGGCGACCAGTGGTTTGCTCGGATGTGCCTTCTTCCATTGCGAAGTCACTGTGCCGTTCCCGCAAAACTAAAGGCTCTGCTTGGGAGCTGAGACTCTCAAAAAGACAAAGGTGTATTAGTCGCTTGCTTGCTAAATGTAAAATAAGCTAAACACACGTCCTCGTGCTTGACCCGCTCTCTCCTGCCACTGGGGAGCCCAAGGAGGGTAGCCACACCATAATTTTGACACTCTGAAACGCAAGGCAGCCGGGTTCGCTCTAGCTCTCAGGATCTGCTTACCTATGCGTGCACCGCTTCCGAGCTTGGGATTAGGGCCGGGAAGCTTGCCATAATCACTAGTGAGCGTCGGCGTCATCGCAATCACTCGTACCACTTGATGAAGACATAGCCCTCCAAGAGGCTGTAGCGCTTCTGGAGATGGATTTTGCGGAGAGGATAACACTTTTGGATCCTACCTGATCGGAAACAGAGGTCGTTACCACAAATGATCTTGCGCGGAAAATGAACAAGAGTAAGGTCCATTTTGCAGGTCCATTTTGCAGGAAAAACCCTTCTCATGAGGACTAAATCTCAGTTCATGCATGACTTCGTGCGGGTTCATGTCATTTCCTGTGCGTTCATGCCACCTTGTCGTTGTCCTGCGCGCCGGTTGAGGAGAAAAGGAAAAAATGTTTGGGGAAGATTGTCCTCGTTCACGCGCGGCGTTATTTGACCAAGTGGATCGATTGGTGAAGGACATCAATGAGTTGGAGTTGTTCAAGCTGTCGGAAGCCCTAGCCGGCTTTGGGCTTCTTCTTCTGGCGGTGGCTGCTGGCATTTTTGGCGTGATATTTGGTTGTGCGTTCTGTGTGGATTTGATGCGCCATGGATAGGTGCGTCCCCAATGCGCCAATTCCATCCAAACTTGCTACAAGGCGTTCTCCGAAGCGACCTCGCAGCCCGAGTACTCGCGTATGTTAATTCTTTGTAGTGTGTGACTCCATACATTTGCCGTCTCCAATCGCTTCAGGAATTTTTGCTTTAGGTGCCAGAAGAGAGCGGTGCACTGTCAATCGCACTTTCCTCACTGGGACCTGTGTGGAGATCTACAGTATTAACTCTCCCGATCGCTTAAGTGGAATTTTAGTGGACCAACGTCGACCTGCTCTCTGTCAACACGAACGGAGCCGAGCAGAATGGACGTAAACTCTCCGAGCGACTTATCTCGCAACTCCATGTCATCGCGATCCAGGAAAAGAAATTCCGGAACGCCCACTACTTGTCCAATTTTTTATTTTATGTCTCAACTATCTCTCGCAACAAAGTATTTGTGAGTGATCGTAACAGCGGCAGCCAGCGCAAATCGGTCCACGGAGCGGCCGGGTTGCCACCCTGCTTCACCTCGAACTCCCGAAGGAGCACAGCCAAGGTCGTTACTGAGGTCACCGTCGAAGGTCTATACCTGTTGGTATGAATGAAAGTGGGTGGCCACCTCATCTGCATTCATAATGTGTATGCCCCAGTCCGCCGAATAGACTGCGTGGGTTTCTTCGCGAGTTTGTCTGCTCGTTTTAATGACTCCTCGCATCATATCGTGTTGGGGGACTTCAACGTCGCTATCGATCTGGTCTTAGACTTGCGTGGTACTGTTCAACTGGCGGATCCAACTCGAGGGGAGTTGATTAGCTGGTTAGCATCTCTCCTAGTCATCGACCCTGTGAGACTACGCTTCCCTGATCGACACCCATTCTCCGCCCGACTTCCAAACGTTAATCGTCTTGATTACATTTGTATCTCTGACGCATAGGCGGACACTCTGTGGAGACGGAAGAAGCAGTTCAACAGCACTTGCTTGAGCAGCGCCAAGACCAAGGGTTCGATTTTCATGTCCATGAAATGGAAGTACCAATCTCAGTTTTTTTTCGTCCACCCGATACGATGCTACGTTCTACGGCTATTCTAGCGACAATACTAGAGTCTGGAGCGGAGTCAAACGATTCCGCCGACATTAGTGCTGCTTTCAGACGTCATTGCTTAATCTTTTAAGAACTCGGACGATACCCAAGTTGATAACTCCATGACAGAGAAATTCCTGAATTCGGTGGTAAGACGCCTAGACAACGTCCAAGCTGCGAGTTTGGACCTGCCAATTACCGCGGAGGAATTTGAGGGGACAACTCATCACCTCAGAAAACACTCTGCTCCTGGCCTGGATGGTCTCGGGCCGGCTCTGTATAGGTTAGATCCTGAAGCCTTTGGTGAAGTTCTTTCACCAGAAGGGACCCAGGCAACTACAGACCGATTTCAATGAGGCGATTGATGTCAAAATTCTGTCCAAGACTCTGGCCTATCGACTTCAGCGCTTCCTCCCAGATTTATTTCACACAGACCAAAAGGGCTCCGTCAAAGGGCGCTCCCTGGATCATCACGTCCGCTTTATCCATGATTTATGGAGCCTACTCCAACGTCGGGTAGGCAACGGTTACGCTCTCTTTCTGGATTTTGTGGAGGCTTACGACCGCGTCAACTGGAATTACTTGTTTCAAGTACTCGAGCGAGCTGGCCTCGGAAAGGTGTTTTGCAGCTGGGTTTGTCTTTTGTATTCGGATGTCCAAGCGACGCTATCGCTGAACGGTACTCCACAACAAGAAGTGTTATTTCCAACACGTGAAGTCAAGCAGGAGATCCACTCTCATCGCTACTATTTTTGCTTTCAATCTAGCCTCTCGACAATCTTCTCCGGGCACAACCGCATCTTGAAATCCCGATATCCGCTGACTTAGTCGCTACAAGAATTTATTTCGCGGATGATCCCACCCTCTTTTGAAATCTCTTGCGGGCTTAGCTCGTTAAACTAAGATTGCTCAGACGTATACCGCCGGCCCCGGGGCTCTACTCAATCCCGAGAGGTCACAATTATGTACTCTTCATGATGAGCGAGTATCCGCCTGTCATCGTTGGTCCGTCTCAATTCTTATGAATGTATCACGTATCTCGGAATACCTTTGGTCAGGGAGTGAGTGACGACTCCATTTTTGTGTCGTTGGAATTACGGAACGGTTCCAGACTGTCACGGAGGAGTGCGCGTGCGCGTACTTACCGGGCCAAGCTACTCATTGTGACGATGTAAATTGTGTTTTTCTATGGATCGCGCTGTGGTGAGTTTACATATGGAGTTTACTATGGAGCTAGTGTTGGGTATTACGTTCAAGAGATGAAAGAAGTGTGCAATAAAACGTATCGCTTGTGAGAAGGCGGGGGTGTGCTGTTCTACCAAGGATGGGCCCTCAAGACCAGGAAGTGCGCCCAAGAAAATGTGTTTTTGAAAGGCACGCCCAAGAAATGGCGTGTCCTAGGAATGCGCGCTGAAGGGATCTCCGCTCTTGGAATGTACGCCCAAGGGCACATTGCCTTGAGCGTGAGTGCACGTTACGTCCTGGTCACCCCTCGTCCTTAAACGGGTCGCCAAGAAATAAGGTATAAATTGCCACAGTGAAAGGTATTCCTGTGTGCAACCCGTCTCGCCTTGGCTAACCTCACGATGTGTGAGGGAAGGACCTATAAATCCCCAAGCTGCCCAAGTGACCCAAGAAGTTCTTGGATGAACATTCCAAGGGTATATGTCTTGGGCGGCCATTTCTTTGATAGAGATTCTCTTGGATGGAGATTTCATCGATGGAGATTTTCCCTTGGACGTGGATTCTGGCACTTAGCGAGAATTCGCATTCACCGTGAACCCAGTGGTTTGTACTTAGAATGTTACGCCACAGATGATTTGAAGAGCGACGAACCCACGATAAGAGGCCGTCATCAAGTCACGCATACAAAGATCAAGACTAATTCGTATCCTAATGACTGTACCCAAGATCTGCAGAAGAGCTGCAGATCACTAGCGATAAGAGATATCAATCAGAGGGTTCTTTTTGCCCTGTACTGCACAAGCGCCAATCGGTGCTCTTTGCGTGTTAGTGCTAAGGTGACCTGCTGCTCCCCACCTGTTTGTTAAGTCCAATTGGGAGGGAGTCTAGGCGCCCCGACCATTTCGTTTACTAGTTGGGCGTCTGTCTTGCAGGCCAACCCATTTCATATTAAAACTACGCTCAAGCGGCTGGATAGCAGTCGCCGCTTGAGTTTGCTTTGAGACTACGCCTTATAGCGTTATGTATTGGGATTTGTATTGACTGATCTGTGTGTTCCTTCGGTTGAAGGTGGTGCGCGTTCGCTGAACCAAGTCCAAGACTTTCCAGGTGTCTTGGGCGTTGGATTGAACCTGGTGTGAGACCCCCGACCAAGGGTCTATAAGAATAAGTGTCGGCTGTATATTTTCATAAGGATCTCTCTGTATACTGATTATATGTGATTGCTAGTTCTTCTTGAACTTGCAGTCCAAGAACCCCGTCTGTTCAACTGCCGCCCAAGAAAGTGGACTGCAGGGAACGAATTGTGGGCAAACTAGTCTATCTAACACTCTTTTGTATCTTTGGCTGTGAAAGGCCATCCAGTAGATTTAACGCGAAATGCAAGGGTCGAACCTATAGGGATTCACGAGGTGCACACGCCAATCCTTCAACGGAGGTTCTTCGAACCGCTGATGAAGGGGTACACAACTAATCTCGGTCCACCAAGATCCTGGCCACGTTGCCACAGCTCGCGCTGTGCAACAACCACCCCTGGACGGAAAACATCACCAGATTATCGACACAACATTCTGCCGACTATTGTTCTCTCGATTTTATGGAATTTTACACTGCACTTCACCATGCCAACCGACCGATACCTCTTGACACAAAGTACGAACTCGCCTCGTCGATTTGTGAAGCTCGCTGAGGCTTCGATTGCCGTGTTTCCTTCAACAACAGCGGCGGATTGCAAATTCCACTGCTACAAAGAATTTTGGTGTGCATCGATTGCGCCTGTTGCAACAAGTTGTGAACATGGACAACGATGAGCTCTCGCCGGCGCCAATTTCGGCACTGCTGGCCGTAGTTCTTCTGAAACTCCGTTTGATTTTCCGACTGCGCGTACACGATTCGATCCGCAATCGTGGATGTTGTGTTACTTACGTTGTGGTGGCAGTATACATGGACAGTAGGTCGTCCATTTCATAGATGCAGAGTGAAACCTCTGTCGATCCAGTTTTCTTTCAACACGCGCTACTCCGAGCGTACGTTTGGCATCTTACTCCCCTCTACTGGCTATTCTATATGGCACGGACTCCTCGCTCACGCTTTTAGGTAATAGTGGGGCGATACCTAATTTTGGACGCAGTTCGCTAACGCGACCGGATGTCGGTGGTTACTCGACTTTATGAGTGATTATTGGCCCGAGGCTCCTACATTTATGGCTCGATTCCTGTCGGTAGTCCCTGAATGAACTCTTCGATACCGGGTGCGCCATCTCAACTTTCTCTACTGTGATCTACGTCATCTACACTGTGATGACTGGCCAGTTCGATCCTCTCCACGACCCCTGTGCACCAACTCTGCCCCTATCGCTAACCGGGGTGCAGAGTAGTACGAAGGTGGAGCTATCCCTCACCTTCAAAAAGCGCTGCGAAACCTTTACCGGGTTCGTCTCAAATACCTGTAAGTGACCATTCATTTTTCTACCAAGTCGACGATTTCAGTCAAACGGATTTAGTCGAGACCGTCGAAGCTCTAAAGATGCTCCGTCGTGTCGTCCTGACGGTTTACTCGGATCTGCATTTTCGACTCAGCTATAAATTGTCCCCACAAGATCGAAATTTCATTTCCTACGCACTCTCAGCTCGTCCGACCTGATCTGTGGATATTCCGGTTGTAGTGACATTGAAACGGATCGACACCTCTTCTTTGACTGCGAGCGAGCACCTTCTTTGTGGAAGATTATTGCACAAAACTGGGAGGACAGCCTAGACGGGCCGGTGACCTGGACTATGATCATCACTCTCCAAGAACCGATTTGGGCAGTTCGCTAAACGACCTGGTTGAACATCTTTCGACACTCTGGATGGTCAAGCGCAGCATTGATGTCTATGTGTGTTGGGTGGCACGCAATAAACACCAAATCAAGGATCATCAGCCCCCGGTAGCTTCCAAGACAAGTGTTCACGTCTATGCTGCATTTGGTGCCCATTTCTTAGCATTACTGCGGTTTTCCTCGCCGTCAACACAATTCGAACTGCAATGTTTACTTCTTTGTCATCGAGCTCTGAATAGTGCTGCTTATCTTCTGAGATCTCTCGTTTCTTGTGTTGCTGGAAAACTTCGGCAAACACCTCCGTCATGCAAATGTCCAGCTCTGGGGTAGGGTTTCTTTGTCCGTTCTTCGTATCCTCATATTGATGCGCTACGCAGTAAACTTTATGTGCAGCGGACATCTATACTTACGCGGATAATCTCAAATCTATTTATCTGTTCCGTTTATCTTTTAATTGTATGAAACATTTGGTCATACCTATTTTCAAGAGATTTCATTGGTCGATACTGAGGTGTCCGTAAATGAGATCGCCCGTTTGCACGTAAAGTTTATGGTATTAGAATCTGTCTTCAAATGCCTTCCCCGACATCGCCTTACTTTTTTGTCCTCATCTGGTTATTAGTAAGAGAGAGAACATTGTTTCCGTGTTAATTAGACTTCTTGAAATGCGAAATCTACATTCTCCTAGAATACGTGATCATACAGTTGTCGTCGAGTAGGTAGGCGAAGCTGTGAGAAACCCCGAGTCGTTGAGAAACCATGCGCGGTAGCAGACGGTAAAAATTCGAGGATGTGTTACCATGAAGTGATGAAGCCGAGTTGCAGGCGAAAAAATCCGCAGACTGCTCTTGCTATTCAAACAAGAAGCTATGACGGAGAAAAGCATATTGCGTTGCGAAGTCCACCAAGTCAGTTGTGAGTTTGAAGGAATATTTGAGAATGAATGAGCGAATAGCTCACCTCGCTACTGCTACACAAATACAGGAGTCCACTTTCCCAGAGCCGTGGCTGCGGGTCGATGTCACCGTGAGTCCAAACTAAATCTCACTCCAACACGCCGTCCTTCGAACACCGTCCTGTAATGTAAGACTTCCGATTGGCCTCGCGCGGAGTATCGTTGGTACCTGGTGTCATTCCTACCAGTCCTTTCAGGACATTCAGCCTTGGGGCGGCCAGCGACTTCGTGAAGGCATCAGCAGGATTGGCTTCACCGGCTATCTCCCACAAGTTCACGTGGCCTTGTGCGAACAACCCCGCAGGTAGTGGAAACGGAGCTCAATATGACGAGTACGGCGGCTATAGGTGGGATTCTTGGCAAGCGCCAGCGCTGCTAGATTGTCCACTTCAAGCTTGAACTCCACTCCAAAGTTGGCAGGAAGAACCCTCCATCAGAATGTTCGCAAGACCTCGTCCCTCCATACAAGCCTCACACACGGCTATGTGCTCGGCCTCTGCAGTAGACTGTGTGACAACCGTCTGACGGCGAGCAGCCCAAGCGATCGGGCTCCCACCGATTAACATCACGTGACCGCTTACACTCTTGCGAGTGTCCCGACAGTTCCTCAGTGTGCGTCGCACAAGCCATCGATGATGACTTCGTCAGTCATTTTCTTGGCATTCTTCCTGTCCAAGAAAATCTCCTGCTTCTTAGTCGCTATTAAGTAGTGCAGAACTCGCTTCAATGCACCACAGTGCTTAGCAGTAGGGTGAGCTACAAATAAGCTCAAGTATCCCACCACATAAGCCAAATCCGGCCTGGTTGTGCCAGATACATTAGACTCTCGACAGCACCACGAAAATCGAATAAAGAGTCCACATCATTGTCAGACGCCGCTGCTTGCAACTTAGCGTTCGTTTCCATAGGCGATCTGTAGCCAACAGCGTCCGCGAAGCTGTACGTTTCCAGCACCTCTTGGCAGTACTTGTACTGATGGAGACAAATGCCTTCGTCTTTCACTTCCACCTGAACGCCCAAGAATTCATGCAACACACAAAGATCCTTGATTCCAAAAGCTTTGTTGACCTTCTAAAACAGTTTCACCTTAAACGACTCCGAGTTAGTTGCCACGATGATGTCGTCTACATAAACCAGCAGCAACGCCGTCACATCGTCTTCAGGGTAGACAAACAACCACGGTTCATCGTACACTACGTAAATCCATGCTCATTGACCCACAGCGAAATCAACTCGTACCACTCACAGCCGGATTGGCGCAGTCCGTGGGGTGCTTGCTTTATTTTCCACACCATTTCTTTCGGACACGGAAAGACTGGAATATGCTTGACAAACTGTAACATTTTCAGCAGCGCGTTCAAGTATGACGTGTTCACATCGCACTGGTACGGAGTCAGGTCCAGCATCAGACACAACTCCAAGAATAACCTTAGCGTAGCCATCCTGGCCACCGGCGGAAAGTCTCGATATGGTCGATGCGGCCAGCTGCTTGTTTCCGAGAGCCACATGGCGAGAGCGGAATCGTTTGACGTTCCCAAGGCCGTCTGTCTTTGCCTGGTACCGCCACATCGTGTTCAGATCTTTCTTGCCTGACGGTATCTTGTCTTCCCACACGAGTTCCAACACGTCCTTGGCCTACATTTTTGCTTCCATCCCTTTCCACCATTCCTTGCTCTGTGGTGACGCCATGGCAGCCTTGTACGTGCGCGGCAGACGCACTTCAGAGGTATACCACTCACGCTCAACGTCTTCTCCTATAGTTTCCATGGCGTAGGTCACTGCAGAGAAAAAGCAAAGTCTGGGTCCATACGATCGTCGAGCTTATTCAATCCAGCCTTTTTTCTTTGGCTGGTGCTCGTCACTAGCCTCAATGCTAGTTTCTTCACGCGATCGGCGCACGCCGAGGTGAGAGTCTCCAACACACTGCGCGCCAACTGGAGCAGCCATATTTCGTCGTCCATGCTCATCTCGGACAAGCCAGTCCCAGCTTCACTGACCTGGTCCTCGGTTCTCTGACGCGACATGGCTTCGTCTTCCAGGTCACTTTCGCCGGCTGTGCCCAAGCTTTCAGTATCAGCTGACTCCTCATTGATGCTGTGGTCGTCATCAACGTCTGCACCATCGTTCACAGGAACATCCTCATTTTGAGCTTCAACTTCGTCCTTGCTTGGCGCTGGCACTTCTCTACGTGTACTAGCACGCGGCATATTAAAAACCAACTCTTTATACGTTGCTTTTACTGGAGCTTCGTAAAATACGCTGTTATTTATCTCCGACCCCTCGAGGTGCACTCCATCAGTGCTACCCTCGTCATCAGAAGCAATGTATTCTTCATCTGGGGTCTGGTCTTGCCCAGCTACGCCATCTTGTTCAGCTTCATAAGACCACTCGGCCACTTCATCTTCCTGCTCGTATTGCTCCTTGTACACTATTTCTTCGTTATACTTGGCATCCAGCACAAAACCTACCGCGTGTGCCTGCGGAAAGTAGAGCTTGCAGCCAAGATGGCCCTTCTGGAAGCCTAGCACGTAGCCAATCCGGCAGTTGTCGTCAAACTTCGAGGGGTTCGGCTCCACTTTGGTGTGGGCGTGCGCCAGAGCACCAAAACGACGGACATGATGCGAGTCCGGTCATCTGCCCCACATCATCTCGTATGGGGTTTTTCCGTGGCTCATGTATACACTCAGTTCTTGGGGTACACGGCGGTCACCAAAGCATCCACCCAAAACCAAGGCGGAAAGCCTGCGTCGGCCATCATCATCTTCACCATCCCGGTCAGCGTTTGATGCGAGCGCTCACACAAACTTAAGTGCGATGACCTTGGAGGAATCTTGCGGTGAACGATGCCTTGGCGCTGGTACCAAGCGTCAATCTTGCTGTTGCAGAAATCTCCTCCATTGTCAGTGACTATTTCTTGCACTCAACAACCGGCATGTTGGCGTTCAGCCCACGTCACGTACCGGCGAATATGAGCGTTCACCTCACTCGCTTCCTTGGACTTCAGCGGGTAAGCCGAGACGTACCCTGTAGCCATCCAAGACCACGAGAACAGCTGATTAGCGGGAGCTGCTAGTTGTCTGTGGGAACAGTAAGTCAGCAAACATGACCTGGTTCTGGCGGTCGACATGGCGTTCCAGCTTCTTGTTGAGTCTTCGTGGTCTTTGCTTCCCTAAGTGACAAGCTTCACAGTCCTTAACCTCGCGTTGTTGCAAACGCAATCCGTTGAACAGCTCGCGGTCCGCCATGATCTGCACGTGCTAAGGACAAGCGTGGCCTAAACGCTCATGCCACCTTTGAAGTCCTTCCACACCATCACTCATTGCATAATTCACGAACACTCGCGGGGTCGTCAACTTCTTCGAGTTTCCACGCAAGAACTCGCTACGGGCAGTGATGAAGTACATTCCAATTGAGTTACGGCGCACCCACATGCTGAGGGTGTCTTCCTTCTTAGCCGAGTGGCTGTGCTTATCTAATCGACGCATACATTCGAAGTCAATTCGAGGGGAATATTTACCAAGAACCATGAACTATTCGCCAACAACTACAAACAGGAACATGGGGAAATATTCTTTAGATCACAAGCGTGCTCGCAATATCTGGATCGAGTCCGGTTTATCAACTTGAAATAACAGGAAGATTTTCATTCACTATGTTGGCCTCAACCCGATTCCTCCATGCTATACTTACGGGGCACATGGCCACATGGCAACACAGTGCAGAGCTTATCCGGAAGATTGGAGAATAAACTATTGCATTCTGGTGGATGATGAAATGGTGAGTCAACTAAAACCACACTAAGATACAGTAGCAAGCTTTGAGGAATTGAAGGAGATGTGGCAAGACTTGAAACTACCTGTTAAAGGACAAGAGAAGGATACTTGGACCTGTCGTAAGGGCGAAGTGGACACTGACTCTCCAAAACGATAATAAGTTGCAGCAAGAAGAGAATGGGCACATCGACAACGAAAAACGTTCAGAAGACAAGAAACAACAGCAACCCGAAAAGCCCGGCCAGAGTCAGCAAGATGTGGTCATGTTACAGAAGCAGCAACTAGAACTAATAGATACCAAGTACTGGAGGAGCCAGATGATGGAGAAGATCAACAGTAGCAACAGGACAATAGCAGACAGGAAAACGAACCGATAGAAGAAGGAAACCAGCCGAAGACATTAGTACCGCATAAAAAACACTAACAAAACAAAAGATTTGATAGAAGCAGCAATTGCAAACAACGGCAGAAATATGGGTAAGATACAGATGAAAGAGTGGTTGGCACGAAAAGAAAACGAGAAAATACCCGAACTAACCGGAGACCAAATATTGGAGAAAAGCGGACTTGCTCCAATAATCTCGCCGACTAATGGAAATTGTCAATGCTACTCAGAGGCGATGGGATTGCTGAATGGAATTCAGCCAGTAATTCGAGGCATTTGATCCTGGCGGCATACGCGTACGAACTGAAAGTGGCAAGATTAATACAACATCCAAGATCAACAACGGCATTGATGAAAGAGGTTCTAGAGACAATGCTACACAGTCTCCAAAGCAATCGGGAGTTGCGTAAAGAGTTTTTCTCGATAGGTTAGATGGAAACTGGGCAGCCATAGAAATATATCTAGCAACAGCAGAGGTGGCGGGCGAAGGCGGAGAAATGGAATCATCAGAGTAGTGACCACAACCGCAGACACTCCAGGATTCGTGGACATGTTTGCGGAGATGCAGGAGATGCATGACATGTTCTACAAACGCAGTAACACATTAGCAGTAAAACAAAAAGCCTCCGCACGAATAAAAATACCACACAAATTTCAACGGATTCATGAAAAAGAGGCGGGTGAAATGGATGAGAAGATTGAGAAACAATGGAAAGCAAAAGACAGGGGACATAATATTAAGCCTGAAAACCCACATCTCAGAGAATAAGGAGATACAAGACATGCAAGCGATGTGGAAGCGCATATGGGGATTAAAACAAACAGAACAACCTCTCGAGTGCGGGAGAAACAAGAGACAATTGACCTTATAATGTGGGATTGCCCCGACGCCAAGAGCGGATGGAAAGAATTGGCTACAACATTGGATCGGACATACACTACAAGATGACGACATAGAGGAGTTATTACTGTACATAGCTGCAAGAACCAGTATATCAACCCCAGAGGAGATATAAATACGCTAGGTTAATAGGATTTCAACATGAAGCAGATATCACGAGACTGCAATGGCATATTATGGGGGTACTCTGGACGACCATCAAACAATTCGGGCTGTGACAAAAAAATATTTTTCGCACAGCTTGGTGAAAATGAAGTCAAAATTAAAAACTGGATTAGGTCAGCAGGAGATTTCCTAACTAGAGCTATAGTAGCACAACTGATGATGAATAGCAAACGCTACGAAGAAGCTGTAGCGTTCGATGAATGCTACGCATTGATGAAAAACACCCCAATCACAGAAAAAAAAAAGATTCAATTTCAATAGATGGGCATTACCAGTGGTAGCTTCATTACGGCTGGCGGAGGCTCGAAGAAGAACTACTTGGTTATTAAGCACAAAGTGGGGTGGAATAAACCAGGTAGTTCAGCAAGCAGGAATAGCGACATTCGCGATGGGAGTGACGACAAAGGAGCATTACAAGCAACAGTAACAGGAACACTCGAGGAGAGTATTCCTGATATTCTGTACTCCTCAATTAATCTCCAGATTGAAGCAATGGAAAAGAATCCCTGGATCCCACAGTCGGATGGACAAAGGCAAATTAAACGACAACCCGGTATTTACGGACGCGGCCACCGTCGTCGGCCGATAGGACCCACAGTCTTCAAATGGATTTGAATGTAGCCATGCGAAATACCTATAGTATTCTCATACTGCGCCGTACCTAAACGATAGGAGCAACTGTAAAACAGCATTGTTCACTCTTTTCCCCTCATTTTATCGCTAGACGCCAACTGCGCAAGCGTTACCAGCAACAGTGGATGCCCACACATGAACCTCAGTCACCAACTTCCAATAAATCGCCAACGTCGTCTCCGATTTATTCATGAGCACGCCGCTGCACGTCCGTTCAACACAAAGAAGCAGTACGCCCCTAAGCAGCCCGAGCTTAAAGCGTGGTGCGAGACGAAGAAGTATGATGATGGATGTTTGGTTTACGAATTGGTCAGTTTTCTGAAGACTTAAATCATTCCACGGGGAAAAACGAAACAAAATATGCAAATGGTGAAGGAGAATCTCTAAGATTGGCTAATGTCAAAACCTACACAAGCTTTCATTGATTTGTACAAGTTGCAGTAGTCTTTGAAAACCAACACCCATCCCCATCCTCGCGGCAGAGCATACCTGTTCGACACGCTAAAACGAAAGGAGACAGAACGCAAACGCGAACAGTATGTGAATCGGGGTTTGGAACCATCTTAGACCGCTATAACCTAAAAGTATACATTAGCTCAGCCAGTTCTGGCTATCCAAAAACACGGGGCTACGCTGCGAGACCGAGCCGATTTTTTCTTGGTCGTGCGAGATGATAATTGCCGGTTCATTGAATTTCTCTATATTCTCACCTTGGATGAAGATCCTCAGCTGTGTACGCCGTTTGTAATAACAATAAATCGCGGCAAAATAAACCAGCACGGAAGAATTGAGTACGGGGCTGCGCTGCGCTGCAGACAGTAGATGATATGTTCATTGAACGCGGTAGCATGCCATCTTTTTAAGGTGATAAGTAGTTTTGAGGCCTTTTCCAGATCTGTCATGTCGCGAAAAATGGTATGATATTAACGGTTCCAACACGACGAAAGACATGTCCTACCAAACCCAGTTATCTCGCGTGAAGCGGGTCTTCGACGCATGTGAAATTGATTCCACCATATGAATGCACGCTAACAGAGGTTCAGGTGCCAAACCAGCCTAGACTAATGGAGCGAGCGAAGAGCAAATTAGGAGACTTACCCGTCGGAATGCAGCTCCTATGGAGGGTTACTACTTTACATCACCCAAGAAAAAAGCGTTGCGGGCTTTAGCAGGGTTCCCCACAAAGGTGGATCGAACTGGTTACGGCGCGGTAGTGTTGTCCCCGTATTCGTGTTGCCGGAGTTTGAGCGGTCGGAAATCTTGGTTGCTAATAATAACTCGTGAAATCGCTGCGGGTGACCTTCTGAAAATGCTCAAACATCTGCGCATAGACTCGATTACACTACGGAAAATGTATCCAAACCACCGTCTCTGGGAAAAACAACTTTTGCTTCTCCCGAGTATGCCGAATTCAGCCGATAAGTTACAGCAGCCCTTACGACAGTAGGTAAGCCTGAGGTGCATACTTTAGATACCGTTATCTCGCATCTAACGACGGTGACGAAGGAGAACTTCAACACATTAAACGGTAGAGTTGCTGCTCTGGCTGCAGGTATTCACTCCATTAAAGAGCTAACCAAAAGACGGCTTGTGCTTCGATGGGAAGAAGCGGAGGAGATTGGCCAAGGGGAATGTCGGCGGCTCAAACCCATGTGTCAAACGGTGCACCTGATTGCGGAAACATGAGTACAAGAACTACTGTCAAGTTGAGCAGATCGATAATAGGTGCTGTTGATTTGTGGAGAGAGTACACAGTTGAGCTTGCTGGTGAAATGTCTATCGCTGAAGCCGACAAACAGTTCGGCTTTTCGTGGAGGAAAACTCCTACGGAAGCTAGGTTTTATCTACTACGAAAACAAATACTATGATGCAGTGGAGATGATTCAGCATGAGAAGAATCCCATTTGAGATCGCCGCTGAAAACCTCCCGCACTAGTGGAACAAGTCAAACATTTCACTTATTGCGTTCACCAAACAATTGGAGAGCTTTGTGCAGCGATAAAACCGAGCGCGGAAATTGGGAATACAACTGTACTGACGAAGCCGTAAAAAGAGCAAGTTGCACACACATCGTAAGGACCGATGTGAGTCAGCTGCGTATGCGGTAATAAAACCATTGAAAGACTGCCACGATCTGTCCCGTGTTTGCAAGCACGAAACCCAACCCGATGATTAATAGTTGAATATGCGGAAATGGCGAATCAAACAGGAGAATCGGCGGGGAAAGTCTTGACAGCTCGTGTAGATAGCGACATCGCAATATGTAACCTTGCTGTCACTGCGGAAATATCATAGACAAAATAAAAACGTTTTTACGATTGTTATCATATTATTCCCAGAGCATGTGACCTTGGCTTTGTCTTTGCTTGAGGTGTCGTCTGCGGAAATTGGAGAAAACCGTTTCCTTAAGGTTTTTAGCAGTTTATTATGTGAACTGCAACAAACGATAGTACCGCACCTTCGTCTCCAAGCGCGGCAGTTTGCTAAATCAAAAGATAAAACTGATTGTAGGAGGATATAGTGTCCTCACGGTGCTTCACTCTTTTCCTCCAACTCTTGTCGTGCTTATCCATCTGCGGATTCAGGCTCAAGCTCGTCTTGGAGCGACACACAGTTGCCTGCTCCGCACTGACACTGAAACCAGAACTGGTCTCCGTAATTGACGTTTAGCTCTTCATAGGCGGCTATGGGCCGCACTACTACTTTATAACTTTCACCTTCCGCCTGTTGCGGAGCTCAACGAAGCAACAGTTTGCAGATCAACTGTGACTAGCATAGCGGGACACAACACCACATAATCGAGGCTCAAGGTAGATTTTTTCCGGCGAGTTGACCTCGTTTCAGCATCAGTGTGAACTGACTCCGAGAAGAGTTTCCGTGATCGTCAGTCACTGTAGTAAGCTCCTCGCTATACTCGCTAATAAAATCACCAATTCCCAATGCTTTCTCGATGATTAAACCATAACCCAACTCACTCAGAACGGTCTCCAATCCATCGCGTCGCCTTGGTGCATTGCTGCAGTTTACTCGGAGCCGGCAAGTAGTGTTTGTGCAAAAGCCGTTTGCATTCGCGTTTAAACACACGCCGCCGACGCAGTCAAGGTAGCACTTGCGCTTGCCCAGTACTCCATAATCTGAAAATATAACAACCTCGAAGTTTAAGTTACAAGGCCGCGTGCAAGCACACGGGATAGCTCTGAAATTGGAATACGAGCGATATGACTGTTGCAGCATATGATTGATGAATCTGTCAAGACACACATGCAACAGCAAGCAGTGGTATCATTTGCGCTTGGTTCAACAACAGATATAATGGCATTCGTCCCGGTAGCAGGCAACGTGGAATTGACGACGAACCCATGGAGAATCATGTTCCGAGTACGCGCTCTGTGTAAGGTTTTAGTGAATAGTAAATGCTACAACGTAGATTATTCTTTTTTGCCACTTGTTCTTCGAGGCTTTCGAGATGCTGTGTTTCATCAAGAGTAGCATTGCTAGGAACGAAATAATTTAGATATTCCAATGTGAGTGGTTCAGTAAGGTAGAGTTGTTGCAGTGTTTTTACACGTGTAGAGTGACGAAGTGGTTCGATTACGAGATTGTCAACTGTTAAACCTTGGCATTTCTCCGATGTAAGCGAGAACGCTGATATTAATGGAATTTGGAAAATCCCAACATTGAATTGTCAATATGGTAGATGGATACGAACTCCATGCTTGGCTTGGGCATGAACTGGAACTACACCGGGTGGTAAACCTCGAATGTTTAAGCATGAAAGATCAAATTTCAGTAGCTTGACAAAGATAATATTTGGAGGTGGTGAGTGGCTGCAAACTGTGAGACCGTTCTGCTCAATAATGTGGGTTGTGTCATTGGATGCTGCTTGGAACGAAACCACGTGTCCTATGGTACCGTTTGCTGGTCTTAACACTCGGCTCACGTTTTAAGTACACTGCACTGGCATTCCAATTGCGACATTTAAAACTACTGCAACGTTTCCAGTTTTGTGATCTTGGAAGTGCTTCAAACTGCGTAGCTGATTTGTTGCCATTTCGAAACGGGATCGAAATACTTTAGCTTCGAATTGGTGCAGAATTTGAGAGTTTTATCGGCATTAAGCGATCGCTGCTTCTTCATTGAATTCGCAACGTAGCGTATTTGAAGTAACGATAATAGGAAAGAACGTCTTTGTGGATGATGACTCAGCATTCCAGTTGTCAATGTAGCATTGTTGGTTTACCAAGTCAATATCATCTTGTAAATATCGTCCATAACGCCAGTGATCGAGAATTTGTGCCCATAGCGTAAAACCTCCGACCGTCGACCTTCTCCGACCCGTACCGGAAAAGCGGTACATCGGAGGGAAAAGAGCCGATCAGAAAAGAGTCTAAAAAGGCAGGTTTGAAACCACATGTAGATTTGAGAATCCTAAGAGAGCCATACAAAGGCGAGTTTACAGGCGGATTCCCAGGCTCTAAAACGGCCTGTGGGCAAAGATAGAGGCAAAAACTAAAACATACATTTTTAGCGCTGCAGAGCCATGTGCTCTGCAGCCGGCAAATTGACAAATGATGCTCGGCCTCGGAAATCGGGGGCCACTAAAAAGTGGGTACGTAAAAGCCTGTTCTTACGGGCAGCGTAAATACGCTGGCTTAGTGGCCACGTGTCCACACAAACTGTGTGGCTGGCATTCACTGCCGAGTCGTCATTCGGGATGCTGCCGCTCTCGGGCGCAAGTCCCGACCGCTCATGATGCCCAGTGGGTGGGCCCGAGCTTAAAACACTCGGTGGCGCTGGTTCGATTCCAGGCATGAGCTACAGTGCGTGTGCATGTGTGTGTGTGTATGTGTGTGTGTGCGCGCGCGTTGAGGTTAACATTGCTGTTCCATTCGGAGGTTAAGCTCTTTGTTCGATCCCGCATACAAATTCATGTTGTGTGTACTCTGTGACGAGGTTAACTTTGCTGTTCCATCTGGAGGTCAAGCTCAGTGTTCAACGCAGTGTAGTGTGATGTATCTAGTGTTGTAAAGCATGTAATACACCCTGTATTAACCGTTATGATTGACTCATCCTATGCTTCTGTGGCGTTGAGCGAGTTGTCTTCTACAGCTTCGTCGTCGATGAAGGCTTTGCGCACAAGCAGGCGGCGCTCCTTCTCGAAGGCCGCGACGACGGTGGGATTCACGTGGCATCGAGGCTCCCAAGTCGGCTCCCAGTCCACAAGGTAGTACGTGGTGCGGTTCTCACGCTTCCAGTTGACCAGCTTGCGCACGTAGTGCTGGGGCTCATCTTGTGGAGCGTCGACCGCGCCTTCGTCGTCTGCAGCCTCCGCGTCAACGCCAGCGTCTTCGGGAGGGACAAGCCACTCGTGCACATCGTCCAGCGTGGGGCGGCGCTTCTTCCGATCGGCAAGAGCAGCGAAGATCACCTCGAGAGCTTCGGGGAGGAGACTTGCAGAGGCGACAGTCGTGTTCAAGGTAAGTCGAAGGTGGCGAATAACTTCATCCCTGACACGTATCTTGAACGTCTTTCCAACAGCGATACAGAGGCCCTTGAACTCCTGCCTTGAGCTGACCGCTTTCTTCGAGGGCTTGCGTGAAGGCATGGCTACGTGTTGCGGGTGTAAGATGCAGAATGAGCTTTCAATTTCGGAGGGACAAGCGGCTGCAAGAACGACTGGCCGCGAAGGTGCGATAATGAAATTAAGCTGCAATCACTAACTCGATGATGTTTTGCGTGTATCCCGGTGAAGGATCCATGATGTGACCTCCTCGTTGTAGATGATTGAAGCGAGCGACGTGTTCATTGAGCAAACCAGACTTGTGGAGCCCCCGCAGGTACTTCAACACATTGTTGCCACCGCGCGCTTTGATCCCATGACCACGAAGAAATTCCAGCACCGCGACTTCGGCAGCAGCCCCGACCTCAAGGACATCGTCTCGATAGCGTGGTGAGCTTTCAACAAGCGTGAAGCCGTCGGTCAGGAAGATTTTCATGAAGCCAACAAGCCACTTCGCGTTGGACCGAGTGTGCTTTGTAGCGCCGTCGGTCGAGCTCCACATTCGCGGCTCTTGAGCGTACCACGCAAACCAGGTGTCTTTGAGGCTCGAAGCTGGAGAGGTACGTCGTCGCTTGGATGGCTGTTTGTCGCTACTTGTATCCTCACTTGTTTCCTGCAGTGTTGGTGTCCGTGCGTGTTTGTTGCAGAGCTTAGTCTCCATTACTGTCAAGCGAGCGTCGAGTGTCTTGTTCACTTGAATTAATTGTTCAATCAAGGCGGTTCGATGGAGAAACACGGGGTGCTTGGTAACATCGGTCGATGTTTCTTGTGGGGCCCCGGTATGTTGTTCCTCGGTGGGTTTTGGATCACAGGTCAGGTGAGACGACCAAGCCAGCAAGTCATTGACACAGAAGCCTTTCTCGACAGCACAAGCCTCCAGATGCTGGATCGCAGGGCCATCAACCGAAAGAGCCTTCAACGCTGGGTAGTGGCGGAGTAGGTACGCCATGAGAGTCTCGAGCACTGGTGCGTTGACGTTATACTGTGCGGTGTCAAGCCCAGACGAAGCGACGAATAGCGCTGATGCAACGGAGGCAATTTTCTGGTGCGTGTCCGAGTCGAAGGCGTCGAGCGACAACAGCGGGACTTCTGCGCTGGGCTTGCGGTTGCTCAAGACGCGAGCAATCTTGTGGTCTTCTGCTGGAGTGTTGAAAACATACGCGAAGGCCTTGTTCGTCGCTGTCATATTCCACGCGCCTCGGTCGAAAATCCATTGCACGCACATTCCGGCCCCGTTGGCATGCTGAGCTCCTCCACGACGGAAGGAGTGCGACGTCAAGCGTTCCGTGACACCGGCCTTCTGTGCGATTCTCCCCAAGACTCTGTTGACGTAGCTATGGATTCCGGGGGCGTCGTCGGTAAGCTTCTCCCCATCTGCAGCGTCTTCGGAGGTTTAAGTGGAGCAACGTCTTCGGGGTGGTCGATCAAGTCGATGAGAGGCGCAGTCGGAGTCAGAGTGGCTTGCACGTTCGCGTGCTGATCAGGAAGCTGGCTCAAGAGCGAAGCTGTCGGTGCAGACTGTGTCGCGAGGGCAAGGGCGATGGCGAGCAGCGGGCACGTGGTGAAGTCGTCATCGGGGAAGAGTGAGAGCCCTAGCTCTTCCGAAGTCTTGATGCGGATGAAGCGGACGAAGAAAATATTCCCGGCGCCGATGGAGAGATTCACCTTGCGAAGCAGCGTGAGGTCAGACGCTCGTCCGAACAGGAACCACAGCAAAACACAGCAGAGTGGCGTCTTGGTAGTCGGATGCCGTGGAAGCAGTTGAATGCAGGTGCATGATCATCGTCTTGAGCGACTTCTTGGTACACGCTGGGGTCTTGTTGACGAAGGTCCCAGACTCTCTCTTCATGCAGTAGCGCTCCAGCACTTGGCCCTTCTTGAGCAGCGCCTTGTCTGTAGCTTGGCGAATCTGGGGGAACTGGTCCAGCAGCCAGTTCTTGGCCTGTCGGTAGTACTGCATGACCGAGTGCCTGGCCAAGAGCTGACCCTTGCGTCCTTCCTTGAAGGCCAGGTACATGCAGAACTTGTCCACCACCGCTTCCAGGACAAGCGGGGCATTCTCGCGCGCCATGCACACGGCGAGATACTCCCAGGTGACACCTTCATCCGCTAGGAACTTCTTGAACGAGCGCGCTGCGCTCTCGCGTGCGCGTTTCGTGTTAATCGGTGCGAGGTCGCGCAGGCTCATCTTGGGTCGGAGAGGTCGGAGTTTTCGTGTTATTCAGGAAATATGTGAATGAGTTGGCATTTGTATGGACATATCAATAACAGAGGGGGCCTCCGACCCGATATGTCGGAGCTGCGGCTGGACAGCCATTACAAGCGTACCTGCCCTGTGATTGGCCAAAAGGGAGGTGGATATCGATATGATTCGTTAAAACTCGGATGCAACACTCTGATTGGTCAATAGCTTTGATAGTGAGTTCTAGTACGGTCGGAGATTTAACGATATTCATCCATATAGGGTCACGACCATGCCTCATATTTTCCTTCAGCATCACGACTTCATTCAGCTGACGATATGCTCAAATTCCAGCAAGTCGAGAAAAATATACAGCAATGTCGTTGTTTTTGGTTTGTGAATTGAAGCGTGGAAGTGGAGTGTGTTGAATGAATGCTGGCTGACCAGCAACTGGAAGTTATTGGAGCCAGTCTCCTGCAAAAAGAACATGAACTCCACCAAAAACAACATTTGGCTTGTCTCATAGATTTCGCAGTGCTTGATCTATTTTTCCAATGAATTCAACATCCGTCGTTGAAACTTCACCCATAATCAGCATTTTCAACTTTGCAAATCACTCTCTTTGTTCAGGAGTGTAAACTTTTTGGCGCTTTTGATGAATTTACTCCCCATTCAAATAGCGCTTGTGAATGGTTTGTCCATTCGCTTGTTGAGCTGCAACGCCTTGGTAGGCAACTGTTTCCAAAACACCTTCTGCATTCCATGACTTGGCGAGAATTGCCATGCTTCTAATACTCGGTATTTCCCTGATCCAGGTAGTCCTCTCAGAAACCCGATCAATTGCTCAACGTTGTCGGAGTGGTTAGTTGTGATTGATTGCAAAAATCGTGACCCAGCACGAATAAACGTCTTGTGCTGTTTTTGTTTAGCTGTAAAAATGTGGAAACGTCTCGCAAGGATGCGTTGTCGCTAAGAACGATTGGAACTGTTATCGTAGCTGGATTTATTCAAGGTTCGTCACCATTGTTGTTGTGGAGGATCTCGCGCACTCTCGTGGGATTGTCTGAAGGGTTACTAGTCGTTGTACATCGTGTATCTTTTTACAGTGTAATTGAAGCTTCATCAATGCGGGACTGCCACTCGTGCTTGTCAAGTCCAGGAATATCGTCATTGTAGTCATTTGAATTTGACTGGGCTGATAGTTGCGCCGATGTGTGTCTTCTTTCCATTAATGATATGTTTGTTGTTGTCGGCTGGAAACACGAAATAAAAAATCATTGTCATCGCTTTCTCCATCGCGAGAACCGCGTAGAATGTCAACTGAAGCGGACTCGTTTTGAATAATTGTATCACTTTTCAAATCAAAATCACCAGTACCAATACTTGCTCGAAAACGCTCCATGTTTTCATCTGTTCGTTTACGTGCCAATTCTCTCGATGAATAATAGTTATTTGAGAAGTCAAGGAATTGGTGGGCATTCGGCGTTGGTTCTTTATTCCACCACAGAGCAAACAATTCTTCAACGGGAGCAGTATCGCGAGGTAGCATGTCTGCCGGGTTCCGAGATGGCTTGAACAGTATCATCATGGTCCAATAGAGTAAAAGTTTGTTTTCTGCTGTCATTGTTTTGTTTCGGGCGTCTGGTAAACACTTGCCTATCAGTGTCACCATAACGGGGGCGATATGCGATGCATATTGTGCGAGTTTTCGTGGTCATGACCTGCTGTAAAATCCATGAATGCATTTAAGAAAAGCTTCGTAAATTTGATGGATGAGTAAAACGGTGAGCCACCAATCATGTACGAAGCGGCCATTGGCGAAGAAGTCTCTTGCGGTTTTGAAAGCGCGCAGCCCATTGACTGGATGCATCGTTTGCCTGCATCAATAGGTGACTGTGAATCTGCTATTTTCCTATTGGCTTTGTCAAATGCATGAGTGTAAATTGCTACCGGGTTTGTGCTTCGGTTGCGTACTTGAGCAAGTAAAATGCTTTTTCGGGTCCTTCTCCAGCGAAAAGAAGTTTTATGTCATGATTTCATTTAAAGACTCGAGCCAAAAGCGGAGAATAGGCGTTGAGATATTCACAACCAATACGACGCTCCTCTTCAACAGTATCGTCTGAAATCAATTTGGTAGACGCGCACAGCTCTTTTCGGAAAAATTTGGCATAAATCGCCTTTTGGTGTTCTGCTTGTTTGCCTGAAACACGAGCGACTGTGGAACCAATGATGGGTTTGGAAGCGTAACAAAGCTGCGGACTCAATTATTTTTAAAATACCTTCTTTCCAATTGGTGCAATCAGAGGAAACGGGTCATGCATCATAATTCTGTGCTGTACGGCATCAGAAACCTGCATCAATTGCGCTTCTGTGATTTCATTTCCACCAAATGAAGTTTCACACGAGGTGCATTCAGCGGTCTCAGGGCGTAAGGCTCCACTGTTTTGCTTTTTGAAAGCTTGGTTTGTTAATGGCATCGATTTGAGAGTGACTTCTTTGCAATTAGGGCAGCACTTACATGAAACAGGATAGGATGCACCAACAACAGAAGATATATACTCTGCGATATTGTCTCGAAACTCGGATGACTTACAGGCGTCGTAATACACTGTAACCGTACGAGGCATCCCTGCAATCCATACTAGCATATGACTGTGCAAGTCATGTGTAGAATTTTGTGATTCAGTTGAAGCGAAAAATGCTTCTGTTCGACCGAACAAACCGATGACAGGTTTTGACCGATTGGTTTGTTGATCCCAATTGAGAACGTCAATGATAACATTCATCAGGTGGTCAAAGTATCTGTACCATATTGGTAAAACGGAGTTAGGATCGATTTGTTCCCAACCATACATTTTTTGTACCTTGCGCATGTAGTCGGATGTCTGGTCGCTATAGAGCCTAGTTGGGCTTAAGTAAATTCTAGGCAAAACTCCATTGATCTTCGCGCTGCTGTAGTACTTCATCACAAACATCGCCAACGAGATTAGCAACTTGATATGTGCCGCTGCTACTCGGAGAGAACGTAAAGAAAATAGCTGGTTGACCAAGGTGCAGCTGCATCGACATCACCTTAGTTCTTGCATCTCCCCGTTCTTCGTTGGACCCCCAATGAGCTTGTAAATGAGTAGATACTGAAGAAAGAATCCCGTACAGCTTTAGACTGTGGCGGCGGAGGAGGTAATCGCTCTTGGCGATTTAGTGCGCTCACACGCTGCTCCATATATTCCACATGGCTCAGCAGCTCGGAACGTTACACAGATGCTGCACTGCTCATCACATGCGGGGACAATTTAGCACATAAATTCACAGCACGGGTCGACTGATGGCAAGCTAAAACGTTGAATGCCACAAGTAGAAATGACGGATGGGATTCATGACATCGGATCGATAGATGTAAGCAATGTTTTAAGTATTCGGGTAGCGCGTGGTTCGTCGAGGCTGCCGCGTTCAAATGGGAATTATTCACAAAATGCATGCGTCCAGTACGCGGAGTCAAAATCCGATAGTATCTCAGATGATCTCCAGACAACAACATCCTTACCATCGCGAAGAAAGTGAAGTGTTTGCTCTGGAGAGTCCTCAGGGGCATTATTTGTGATCAAAACTACGGCAGTTTGTTCAAATATTTCGTCAGCTTCACATTCGACATTGTGCACTGAAGTTTGTGCATTGAACAGCGAACGTGATTTATCCAAGACTTCAGCAATTTCGTCTCCATGGTTGGTGCGGTCACAGATCACAGTTTTTTTTTAACTTTGTTGAGGTATATTGTGTTACTAGCCTTCCGGCCTGAACTCTAATATCCATCCCGGATAGCAGCTATCCTCTATCCGGTTTCCAGACGTCTTCTCTCTCCTTCTTGCCTACACTCCAGGTATGCGGCCATCTGACGTCCGCCAGTGATCCACATCTCCATCCATCAGAGCTAGCAGTTTGCGCTGTAGGTCCGGGCGTTCCACTAGTGAACCCCCCGACAATCGTACTTCGGCCGGTATCCATGGCGTGATTCGCTAACCAGTTTGCCATCTTGTTGTATCGCCT